>JAEQBH010000004.1:0-540945 GCA_016808115.1 Tetrastigma voinierianum | reverse complement strand
CTTCCCTTTTCTTCGTTCTTTACGTATTCATTCCTTCAAGCGAAATTTGCAAAATGTCAATACATTTCTCTAGAATATTGGTGAAATTTTACCAAAATCCATATACGGGTTCAAAGAGTTGAAGGAAATTTCTCACATTGTAAAATTATTGGGAAATTTCACTTGAATTTGTGTTAATTTCATTTATAATTTGTGGAAATTTGTGGAATTCGTCCATTGAAATTTCTGCCCAACCCAGTTTCGTTTCCATGTTCAGAAGCACAAATTGATGAATTTTTATCTTTGCTCTAATATAGCGTTGTTGAAGGTAAGCCCTAATTAGGGCACATAAATATTGAACCTAACAAGGAGATGATATTTCTTTAGTCTCTTTGTATTAATTTGGATAATTTTATATGGTTGATCAACTTACTTTAAATTCTTATAACTTAGTATTACATTTTTATTTTTAATATCATAATTTTTGCTACGGTTGCCATGCTCTGCTTGCATATTATACTCCTGAAGGTAAAAAACTTGTACGATTACTCGTCTTACAGGCGATGTAGAAGAGAGTGCTAATATCTTCAATTGGTCTTTGTAACATAACTGCGGGATTTTCATCATGAAATGGCACCTGAAATATTTGAAGCGGGAACAAATCGAGTGAATCTCTTAGATAAAAAAAGTCTAAATCTCCCATGTGAACATTTTTTTAAACAATACTTGTTTCAGGTATAGGATTATCTTGAAGGTAGTTGGATGATGCTAGTTATATAGTTGGGCTATGATATGATAAATTTATGTTTCTTTAATTGAATTTCTGACAAAGTTCTAGTTGTGCGGTGATATTATAAACAAGCATAATATAAGATTTTTTTTATTACACAATACTAACCTCTTTTGTTCCATTATTTCTTATTCTCCTGGCCTAACTCCTCTGTTTTTCTTTTTTCTTTTTGGCATTTCTTCATGATGCTTTTGGTGTGGTTTTTAATATAAATATCCATCTGTCTCTTATTGAATTTTTTCCTCAATGCCTCTTTGTTTCATTCCAATTTTTCTGATATTGTTCTCCATTTTGATAATTCATCGTTTTATTGATTCTCTATGAAATGAATTGTTTATTTTGTATCAAAGAATCTCCAGATGTTGATGGGTTGGATCTAGTTTTTAGGTTTAATTTGTATATATCCTTATAGACATGAGGGGCTTCTATCTTAGTGCTTGAGGCATCTCATTAGGTATGATTCCCTTTTCATCTTTTTAATTATTAAAGCAACTATTTCTATGTGTGACACTAACGGATGGCTTTACATGGTTATCTATATAATAAGGATGCTTGCTATGGGCACAAGAAAAAATTTTTTTTTTTTAAATAATAACCAATTTATTATTGATTGTAAAAAGGGTGCAGTGGGTTTTGGATGGGTGGCTTGCAGGGTTAATATTCTTATTGTCTAGTAAGCTACTTAATTTAACCTAAACCTTTAATTGTAAGGTAATGTTGGGCACCAAAGCATATGAATTCAATTGGAAAAAGTGTTAGGACCTTATTTCATAGGCAATTCTTTGGGCTTGCATGATGGCTCACATGAAGTAAATAAACTTTGGTGAAGCTTTGCCTATAAAAAAAATTATGATCATGGTGTAGATAGATATGTTCCTTTGTGTTAGAAATTGCTCCCTTTTAAGGGAAAAATTCCAAAGGTTATATTACTTCATGGATATGTGTTTTTCTATAGCGTTTGGAGGAGAAAGAGAAATGCTATTCAAGAAAAAAAAAAAATAGGGAGAAAATAAGGTATCTTGAAGGTGGAACTATTCTTAAATGTAAAACAAATGAAAATGAAAAAGACTTTCAATAACTCAAAGGGGAAGGATGTTCCCTAATGAGCTCCTCAAACAAGGAAACCCTTTTATAACCAAGTTATGTACAACCTTGTAGGCTAATCTCAACTTCTAGAAGAAAGGAACATTTCATCTCTCTTGAAAGGTTAATGATCTTGCAATTCAAATGTTCCATAGGTTGTCTTGGCATGTAATCATGGTTTTTTTTTCCTTATTCAATTATTTATTTATATATATTTTAAATTGGTTGAGTCAGTGATGTTTGTCCTTAAAGCACTTGTGTTCCATTTGTTGTTTGTTACGCTCATATATGATGCAGACTGGTCAATTATGAAGGAACTCCATCATGCTTGAAGTTATGAATGAATTTTCGATTATTTCTTTTCCTCATCTTTTTAAGTACGACTAACTTGGACATTCTTGTAACTTATGCACATTAAATGTTTTGTTTCTCAAAACTTCTAAGCTTTTATTTTGGACTGAAATTAATTATTTTATTTTCATTTTATTTTCCATCGGTATTTCATATTGGGCATGGTTACTTGCTCTTTATGGTTGGCTCAATTCCATTTAATTGTCTTTAAATAACATCTGGTTGCGGCTTACATTATTTGCTCGATTTCCACCGCCCTTATCGTGAGATTTGATGCTATAAGGGCGATACCCTTGGTTGTTGTGATGTAGGATACCACTCTTAGCCATGCCGTCTTCGTTTTCATCATCTTTTCATATAAATCAGTTGAATATGGAAGGAATTTGAGTTCTTTTGTTTGTTTTGCCAACTCTTTGTGTAGTTGTATATGTCTTGTATACGCATGGGTATATTTTACGGCACTTTTTTTAATAGATTTCTTTTACTTTAAAGATTATTTTTCTCTCTCTTCATATTGAACATCGTGACTCAGTAAGGAATCATGGCTCCTAGAGAATCCACGGCAAGTAACTTTTGAATTGCAAGAATATTATTTGCCATTATTTAATAAAGATACTTCTCTAAGGACGAATTACCTAAACTTTATAGAGGGCCAGGATGCAATTACAGGCTCGATGAGGAGTTCAAGAAAGAAAGAGGGCGAGTTAAAGAAACCAAGTATGGATTTTTTTTTCTATAGCAAGACCAAAAAGTAATTGAAGGATGGCTAGGTTATGAATAGTTAATTTGTGGGGTATGAATTTACCTTTTACTTAGCATATATACTACGATGTGACATCTGGATTAATTTCTTATCTTAATTAAGCATCTATCTAATCATAAAAAATGGATGTTGTCATTCTTTCTTAGTTATTTAATAAACTAAACCTTTCTTTAGAAATGAACCAAATTAATGAGGGCAATTCCTTTTTGTAGTTAAAAAAGAAAAAAAAAACTAGTACATTAAGTTACCTCAAAAACTACAAATTCTTGGTACCTCAAGAACTACAAATTCTTTCTTATTATAATCTAAGCATCCGGCAAATGTGATATAGTCTATTATTATAATTCCCTATTATAAAGTGTGCGTCATGACTTAAAAGTTGCCAATTCTCATGGAATGAAAGAACTGAATTGAGTACATCTATATGTACATGGTTCATTGAATGTGAAAAGAAAAAGTTTAATTTCCATATTCATCATTATTTAGACTTTAAGTAGTTTTTGTTATTTCACTAAAAGCTTGAAAGAATAATATATTTTAGTTTTTTGGCATCAACTAATAATGTTGATTTGTTGTAGAAGGATATCAAGATAAATACTTTCGTAGAAAAAGATTATTAATAGGAATAATTGTCAAAGGGTTTACACTTTACCTATATTAGCTAGTCAAACTATTAAACATTTATTTATTTATTTATTTATTAAAATATAAATTATAGTCCTTTGCAATTGAATATTTCACACATGATCGGACAAGCTTAATGACAATGTTTTGGTATAAGTCATCCAAGTGTCAACTCAATTTTTTCTTACAAATCTTTTTTTTTTCTTTTTCATATTCCTATCATTTTGTTACACTAATAGGCTATTTTGTTTACACTAACAAGTAAACACTGATAATAAAGTGAATCAATTAATATGTGAGTCTTGTAAAATGTTAATGCATGGTTACTCATTAGTAGCTACCTTTTAAAGCTCATATCTTGTCTTTTACTTATTTATTTATTTTGTTGATTGTTAGTTGCGAGAGCGATCATGAGTGATGGAATTAGTTGGTGCCATTGAAAGCCATCCATCTAGTCGGTATTGGATGTTTTATTTTATAAAATTTATAGTTTTCCTGTTTTATTTTTTAGCTAAAATTTTATATTTTTCATTATATGCATGTCATTTTAGTTTATAGCAGCACTCTTTAAGTACACTCTTAAAGTAGCAAAGAATATGAATATTTGTCTCAATTATGATTTATTGCTCATAATTTTTTTTTCTTTCTATTACACACAACGAAACATGGATAAAACTTGGATGACAGAAAAAAAATGGTCGCCTAGATATGTGGAAGGAGTTCGGTCTTTTATGAAATTTGTGAAAGATAATCTCATGCAAATTGTAGAGTTAGATGTCCATGCACAGATTGTTTGAATTCATATGTTTGGAGCCAAGATGTAGTTTTTGATCATCTTTAATCAAAGGGCATTGATGGATTTACACTCGTTGGATATTTCATGGGGAAAAATCTAATTATAATGTCAGAGCAAAGGATCATTCTAATAATCAATCAGAGGTTGTTGATGATGGAGTTCCACCAAATGATGAGATTGAAGATGATGGGATCCAAGAGATGTTAGATGACTATGAAAATTACATAGGTAATGGCTTAGGTAATATTGAAGATGATGTCCATAAAGAACTACCGCAAAAAAGTTTGATGAATTGTTGAAGGAAGGTCAGCCAGAATTATATTAGTAATTCAAAATTCTCTAAATTGTCTTTCATTGTTAAATTACTTCACTTAAAAGTATATAACAAATGGAGCAATAAGTCTTTTGACATGTTGCTTGATTTGCTTCAACAAGTGTTACCTAATGGTGGGACTCTCCAAAATCTCACTATGGGCTCGAAAGATGTTAAATGATTTGGGATTGGGGTATATATCATTCATGCTTGCAAGTATGATTGTGCACTATTTTGGAAAGAGTTTGCGCAATGTGAACAATGTCCTACATGTGGTACTTCTAGATGGAAAATTGATTATAGTGAAAGGTAAGAAGATCGCCTGCAAAGATATTGCGCTATTTTCCTTTAAAGCCTAGGCTTCCAGGCCCATTTTGTCGATCGCTCTTTGCGAGATATGAGATGGCATAAGGATAAGAGAGTTAATGATGAAAATTTTTTAAGGCATCCCGCCGATGGTAAAGCATGGAAAGATTTTGATAAGGAATTTCCATTGTTTTCCCAAGACTCTCGTAATGTTTGACTTGGCCTAGCAACTGATGGTTTTAATCCATTTGGGAATATGAGTAATTCTTATAGTATGTGGCCCGTAATTCTTTACCCGTATAACTTCCCTCCTTGGAAATGTATGAAAAAGGAATTCTCTATGATGTCATTGCTTATTCCAGGACCTATTTCACTTGGAAAGGACATTGACGTATACCTGCAACCTTTAGTGGATGAGTTAAAAGAGTTATGGGAAATTGGTGTGGAGACATATGATGCATCAAAGGGGGAAAATTTTCAAATGCGAGCGGCTCTTTTATGGACCATAAATGATTTTCCAGTTTATGGGATGATGTCTGGTTGGTCAACCAAAGGATACATGGCTTGTCCTACTTGTAATAAAGATATATGTTCCCTTGGATTAAGGAGCAAAATTTGTTATATGGGACACCGCCGCTTTTTACCTTCAAATCATAGTTGGCGAAAAAACAAGAAATTTAATGGTAAGACAGAACATGGAGTAGCACCAATAGAGTTATCCGGTGATGATATTTTGCTTCAACTAGAAAATTTGAATGATCTTAAAAGTTTGGAGCATCTAGTAGAAAAAAAGAACGTTCCCGATAGGTTGAATTGGACCAAAAAAAGTATTTTTTTATTTTGCCTTGTGTATAGATTAAAATTGAGCATAACTTGGATGCCAATGCATATTCAAAAGAATATTTGTGATAGCATTTTGGGAACATTATTGAATGTCGGTAAAACAAAGGACACATTTAATCAAGGCAGATTTGGAGAACATAAACATAAGAAAGGAGTTGCATTTGATAAAAGAGAGTGATGGCAAATATGTAATGCCGGTTGCATGTTATACTTTATCCCCACAAGAGTGAAGGCAAGAGGTTTTGTGAATTTTTAAAAATCTGTGAAGTTCGGGATGGGTAATGGCTTCAAACATCTCTAGGTGTGCATCGATAAATGATGACGAATCTCGGGGTTGAAGAGTCATAATTGCCATGTTCTTTGCAACGATTACTCCCTATTGGCATTCGTGGATACCTAAAGAAGGAGGTGTTTGATGCCTTGACAGAGTTGGGACATTTCTTCTTTGTTGTAAGACTTTAAAAGTAGAAGAAGTAGAGAAAATGAAGTCTGACATAGTTGTAATTCTTTGTAAGCTGGAAATGATCTTTCCACCGGCTTTCTTTGACATAATGGTGCATTTGGCAATCCATTTTCCAAATGAGGCGCTGCTTGGTGGTCCAGTTCAAAATAGATGGATGTTTCACACTGAAAGGTAAGATTGACTTTACAAAGTGTGCTCTTTTTAATGACTTAGAATAATTTACAGATTGTAACTTTGAATATGTTTTTGTAGAGAGTTAGGTGATCATAAGCGTAATGTTCGAAACAAGGCTCGTCACAGGGCTCAATTCTTTGAGTTATATCGTAAATAGATGCTTAGCTGTTCAATGTACTAACGTGGAATTGAAACTCAGACAATAGAGAAGAAAGGAATAATGATATAATAGAGGATGGTGGATTGTACATTTTCTCCCGAAACTTGGGTTAGACTGACTAAATATGTTGACTTGAAGAGTTTGGAAGAGCTCATTGGTATATTCTAAGTAATTTGTCTTTGAAGTAAGACATATATGGAGTAAAGTAACGACATTTCTAATGATTACTTATAGTGTTTTCCAATATATGATTAATGGCGATGTTATTTTAGAGCACATGGAACGACTTGTGGAAGGCAATCCAAATTTGAATGTGAAGATAGACCAAAAATTTGAATTTCCTTTATGGTTTAAGAAAAAAAGTAAGTAAGTAATTTGAAAACATAATGTTTATATACAATAATATAGTATAGATTAGAAACATACAAATATATACGCCTCTGTTTTTTGTTTTTTTTTGTAGATGATGCATTTTATCTGATAATCATTCACCGAAGTTCTGAGAAACATTATATGCTTTAGCATGTGGACGAGATGTTTGAAGTTAAGAAATACAACACTTGTATTGTCAATGGAGTTAGGTTTCATACCAAGGATCGTGATAGTAGGCGTAAGACCCAAAATAGTGGGTTGATGGTTGATGGGAATCATGGTGATAATGTTATTGATTTTTATGGAGTCGTAACTGATATTTTTGAGTTAGATTATTTAACACAAAGACGGGTTGTGCTTTTCAAATGTGAGTGGTTTGATGTCAACAGTAGAAATCGGTATACATATAGATGGCGATATTATTAGTGTCATTAGTCGCATAGTATGAAAATGATTCATATGTACTCGCTTGCGGAAATGACAGTTTTTATGTCGATGACACAAAGTGAGAAGAATTGGCGAGTTGTTAAAGTTTCGACATAGACATGTATTTTGATGTTCGGAAATACAAAGAATGATTCCATGGATATTTCGATGATGAAGTGTATTATCAAGATGAATTACAAGAAACAAGTGAATGTTCATTATGTTGGGGTTGAGAAATGGATTTATTCTTTAGAGATGATATGGATCCACAGAAATTTTAGACAATAATATAATTGAGAACATAAGAACTAAATTTGTTAATGTGAGGAGGGAAAGACAGAAGAGCATTATAGTGAAGAGAAGAAGAGCTGAATTTATTAGTGATGAGATATGGATGTTGGGTAGTAACACTCTTTCCATTTCATGTAATTTAATTTGTACATACTTTAAGTTGTTTCTTTCATAAAGTTGTAGTTATGCTTTAATATGCCAAAAAGAGTTAAGTCTCATTTTAATTGTTTGACTATAATAGGTGTTGAGAGAAAAATGGTTTGATTTTCGATCGTGTGAAGTGCTGCGCTAGAACAAGTAGTACTCCTTGAATCATCCTGACTGCTTCACCTTCGGTCAACAATATTCCATCGGCTAAATCACTTGAGTCAGCTCCTCCAGCTCCTCTAATTAGGCCATCTAATTCAGAACTTCAAACAGAGTCCATTCAACCTAATCAAAGTAGTCATGCAGGTTAGAAGTAATCTATCCATTGAATTTATCAAGTTCTATTCTATTTTTTTCATAAATCATTGATAACAAAACTGACATATCCATTAAATTTATCGTATAGCTTCAACAGAAACTAGAGCCAAACGAGGGCCTTGCAGGCAAAGTTGAAAAAATGAACAAAACAACGAGGCAGAAGCTGAAAATTACTATCGATGCGAAAAAGGAAGGCGATTCTTAATAGGATTGTCCCGGCAAAGCTTTCAAATCAATTGGGATTCATATCTAGGGAGTGCATACCTGTGCCAACAAAATGGCGTGATATGGAGGATGATGATTTTAATCTTGCAATGGATCATTTGGAAGTAAGTGAAAATATATCTCTTTATTTGTGTAGAACCCCGGAAAATTTAAAATTTTCTAAAAGTATAAAATTAAATAATAAATTTCTGAAATGGCTCAGGGAAGCCTAGAAAATTCCTAGGCTCGGGATGACAAAAACGGAATTTGCGTAGTTAGATCCGTCTCACGAAAATAATTAACTCATAAAAGTTTAGTATTGAATTCCTGGGTAGTGGGAATTTTTATGAATTTTTGGAGTTAGGTATCTAGTAACCCCAGGAACGAGATTTTCTTAAAAATCTCGACAGTTAGGAAATGACTTGAGTTTAGTTCATTTAAGATAAATTGAACTGAGACGAAAATAAATTGTTCGGGACGAAAGCTTGAACTTTGGGCGGAGTCATGGGCGCATGGCGCAAAGTGGGCCAACGTCCAGCAAATAAAAGGGAAAAGAGGCGAAAATATCAAATTTTTCTCCCCATTTTGGCAATTCTCGGCAGTGGGCGTGAGTAGAGAGAGAAGTGAGAGAAACTCCTCCTTTTCTCTACGATCTACAGAGATCAGGTGGTCGGAATCCGTCGAATGGTGCTCCTTGGAGGCCAGGATTATGAAGCGGGCCGAATTGTGGCCTTGATTAATGTTTTGTATATTATATTAGAACATGTTAATTTTAATATAATGTTTTGTATTAAGAGTGATGTAATAAATCTTAGTGGCTTCGGTGATATAGATTGTATTTATATGGATAAATGGGCCCTACGTGGCCATTTTTACTAGATATGTGGACCGATGTGGTGGTTATTGTAATATTGGATAGGTTGCCATGAAATTTTACGGGTTGTATTTGGGTAGAGCTCCACAGGTACAAAGGAGACTTTGCTAGATTTTGGGTCAATCCACGGGTCTTGGGAAAGGGACTCAGTGGTGGTGTGGTTGCAGGCATCCACAATTCTCAAGGTTGACAGGTTGTCAATGGACCTGGGATTTAGGGTCCTGATTCTGGCCGACATCATTTAAATCAGAGGTTCAGTTATTGCTACTGAAAGTAGGTATACCATTAGTATGTAGGTTGTGTGGATTCCTTATTGATTCTAAAATTGTGACACCTAGACTGAGTTCTTCATCTTCTTTTCTCCTAAAAACTCACACTTGGAAGCATCTAAATAACTACCTTGTTTCTTGAATATGCTGTGGCGGTGCTGCTGTCTAAATGCGCACAATTTTCTTCAATCAAATGTTTGATTTGTCAAGGTGAAGTTATTGAAGTTGGTATATCATACATGAGAATGTATCTGGAGTCTTGTTTGTTTGTAGTTTCATTTATAATTGCTCCTAAATTTTATGACCATCGAGTTTCAAGACAAGCGAAAATGCGAAAAATACGTCAGCACATGTCTTATCATTTTCATTGTGATTTAGTATAGCAACTTGATATTCAATTTCTTTTCATAAGGTCACCTTCCATTCTAATCATGTTTCTTAAGATATGGATTTATTGGCAGGTTGCTGTAGAAATCCATAGGAGATGTTGAATCGCGTAAAGGAATTAGTTATGTATTACTATGCAATTATGTTGAAGTTCAAAATTATCAAATTGTTTTCTTAGAAGTAAAGAAGCGGTAAGTTAAGGACAATAAGCATTGTGGTATTTGTCATGGGTTCAACCTATTCAGCTGTGACAGTGTTTTTATTTTATTTTGAGAATCTTAGTGTGATTGTTTTTTATTGCAATGGCTCTCTTTCTTTCTTTTTTAAAATAAGTGACAATATGTAAACCCAGAATTGCACTTCAATTTGTTTATCGTAATTTACCAATTTCATTTGCTTTACATGTTCCTTATCTATTTATCATGTTCTTAAAATATATATATATATATATATATATATTGCAGTGCGATTAGAAGTATGCATGGAAAACGATGGCGTAATTGATAAGATTCAACAAATTTGAAACATAGATCTCGGAATGCACGGTATACTTTGCATAAGCATTTAATAAGTTTGGTCGGTTAAGGGGATGCAAGCGACGAGCCAAACTTTGAGAATTTGAGTCAAGATAATTGGGAAACTCTTTGCACATATTGGAATGATCCTATTGTTAAGATATATTATCAAAATGCTAATCTATTAATTAGTTAATGGATATCACTTTGGAATTGTTATTGATGCAATTAATCATGGTAGGCAAAATGTGCCCAAAATGCTGCCAACCGAAGCAAGCTAAACATGTATCACAATCAAGGATCAGCTGCTTTTGTTGTTGTTCGAAATGAAATTGTATGTTGGGAAATTAACAAAACTTTTAGTTTCTTAATTGATTGACTTGTGACTTTATCTTGACATGTTATTTTATGTAATAAGTATGATGGGGAAGAGTGTGATCAATTTCTTTTACAAGTTCACACATTTTAAAGAAGGAAAAGGATGGTCATCTCAGTGGTAGAGTCAAAATAATAATAAGTGTAATTGTTATGCTATATATTCGCTCAAGTCATGGTTACATATTAATCTTCATATTAATATTCTAAAATTTTAGAAGGAAATGATAAAGAAGAAGGAAATGCTTTAAGTCCCAATGAAATTTGCGATCGAGTTCTTGGAACTAGATCTGGCTACATCAAAGGTCTTGGATATGGCCCGAAACCAAAAGGAAAAGGAATCAACACTACAACAAATTATAAAATTAGCTACGAAACTTTTAGATGCAGAAAATGATTTAAATTACAAATATACATAATTGTGGAATGAAACTTAAGCTAATAATACAAATGAAGCGCCATATTTTTTGCCTCTCGCTTAGGAATTTTAGGGTCGCGCCATGAAAAAATATTACGGGATGTTTTAACTCTTTGTGGGCTAATTATTTTGTATTTAAAGTTACTTAATTTTTTTAGGACGATTTGCATATCAATATTTTTCGGTCCCCGAGGCGAAATCATTAAAGGACAATTTTAAATGCAGTAGAATTACAAACTTATTATGGACGAAATCTTGTCATAAATGATAAAAATTGAACTTGTAAATAAAGTACCTCTTTCTCAGCAAACAAACAAGCATTTTTTGTCACGCTACTTAGAAATATCAAAACTCTCATTACTTTATGTCAATAAGCGAATCACAATTGTTCATCGATAAATCTAATTCCTTCCTTCAAAATAAAAAGAGATCTGCAACTCTCTCCTTCGTGAAACAAATCAGAGGTTTAGCATGACAAAAGAAAACCAAGCCTGAGAGAAAAATTCCAAAAAACGAATAAAAAAATAGAGATCTATGGAGGATAAAAATATGGGTTTCGATAGATATATCGGTACTTGGATTTTACGGATATATCGGAGAAATATCGGTGGATATTTTTATATAAATTTTTATAATTAAAAATTATTGAAAATTTAAAGATATATTTAATTTTACATATCAAGATTATTTTGAAAGTATAGTTATTTGTGCATTTATATCATTTATTAAAAAGTAAAATTATTTTTATGATTTATAAAAATAATTATCAAAACTCTAAATTTTTTGTTAAAACTTAAACTTATTATTTTGAAATCATAATAATAAACTTAAATTTCAAAACAAAAAGTTACTAATTGATTAATATATTTAAAGGTTAACATTATTATATATATATATATATATATATATATATATATATATATATATATATATATATATATATATATATATATATATATATTCTCCACATTTATACTTGGAACATGATCGTATATTTAGAATAATTGGTTTAAAAATTATTTTTTAACTATTTAAAAACTTTTGAGAATAAAATTTTATATTAAATTTTGAATGTAAAAATTATTTTTAATTTATTTTATGTTAATATGTTAAGGACTATTTTTTTATATTTTAAAATGATACAAAAAAGCTATGGATTACGGACTCGTGCCGGCAATTTGGGTCTCATGGATCGTTCATAAGGGGGTTTGAATCTTATGGGTTCCTCCATTCTAAGTTTCTAGTTGCGGTCCGCGGTTATGAAACAAGGGTTAAATGCTCGAACTATATGTCTCAGCGTCGAACTCGTCGTCCCTTTTCGTCGAAAAACCAGGTTTCGATGGCTTAAACGCTATTTGTGATTTCGATTTCAAACACTTCATCGGCCTTACGTTATCGGACCGCGATCTCAATTCTTTCTTTGTCGTGAAGCCATTATGAAAGAATGCGGGTCGAGATCCCTCTTGGATTTCATCCTCATGATTCCATGTTGTCTACGTCCGTGTCGGCCGGAAGCTGCGGGTTTCGGCGAAACCTCGACGTGGCGAGGGTTCGGAGGATGGGAAAGAGTGAGTATGGGTATCAGAAACCTGTCGATGGTGGGAAACGAGGTTGAATACGGATATGAAGTAGACTGATCGCACGATTCACGAAGAACCCGGTCGAATGCAGTGCAGCGTGTAGTCGGATTCTTTGCGAAATAGCGAATTTACTTTCCTAATACGGATCTGGGTATGGCTGTGATCGAATCGGCGTCATTGTCGAATCGATTCGGTTCTGTGCGGTGTGCAAGGCTGGGCTCTGCACAGATTTCACAATGTCTTCTTCTATCCTGGTTGAAGAGAGGGGATCGGTGTTTTGTGTTGGCGCAGGTGTGGTTATGCCGACATTTATGGGCCTTCCGGCCCCCCGTGTTGGTTGGATGGACACGGGGACGGGGACGGGGATGGGTCAATTTCTGGTGTGGAGTGGGTTGGTCAATTCTTTGGGTTGCCGCGGTTTCTATCTTAGCGGATGGTCGGGTTTGGGCACCCAGGAGATGTAATGCGGCGGTGGAATGGATTGTTCTTTGGGCTTGGCATGTTCCCACTCAATGGGTGGTTTGTTTGTTCCTTGGTGTGACCAAGTTTGTTGTTGTGTTTACGTGCTCAATCCTTACTTAGGGGTTGTGTGGTTGCTGCAGGTTGGTCCATTAGGTGGCTTGTTGTTTTGAGCCGGGTTTCTTTGTTGGTATCCTTGGTTGCCTATGCAGTGTAAATTTGGGTTTTGGTTGTCTCTCCTTTGCCGGGGTGTGGGCTTGTTTTTATTTGGTCGGTTTGCTTGTTGGCCTGTATGTAGGATTACGATGTTTAGATTGTCATCTCTTGCCCGGGATGTGGGCTTGTTTCTATTTGGTTGGTTTGCCTATTGGCTGTTGGTGATTTTGTTTCGGGCTGATGCCCTTTTCCTATGTTTATAGGGGAGGTGCTGTCCGTTTGTCGTTCTCTTTGGTGGCCTTGGCTACTTGTATTCTTGTTTGTTTGTGGGGCTTTGCCCTTTTGGAAATAAATTCTTAATTATCCAAAAAAAAAGAAATATGGGAAAAGTTGAGTGCTTTGGTTTCTGGAAATTTGTTTGAGGTGGGGTTTTTCTCGGATTTGATGAGTTCGTCTCTTAATTTTGCCCAGTTAGAAGAAATGGAGTATCGATCTTGTATTATTTTCTTCGAATTCGTTTCAAAGTTGGATGGTTTCTCACTCAAAGCTTGGATCTTTCGTCGTCTATTATGTAGGAGCCCTTTGGCCCCTCGGACGGGGTGGTCCCCCTCACAGGCTATCCCCCTAGCTCACAGGGGTTTCTTTCGCCTCCGTGGGCTCGGGCACAGGACCATGAGCTTGGGGTACCGTCGGTGGATTCCCAGTACCAGGCGGGCTGAAGTAGCCCGGTTGGTGAGTGGGAGCTTACCGAATGGTATCAGTCCCGAGTTCAGTATGGGCGGCTGTGGTGGGACCACCCACCATCTGATGGGCTTGAAATCAATTCCTCTACAATAAAGCACTATATCTGAGGTCCTCACCCCTGTCAGACGGAGGGTTGGTAATCCCGATTCTGGTATCCCCTAGCTCACGGGGGTTTCTTTAAGCCTCAGGTGGGCTCGAGACACAGGACCATGGGCTTAGGTACCCATTCAGTGGATTCCACTACCAAGCGAGTGGGCACTTGGGTTTCGGCTGTGACGAGCGCATATAACGATGTCTTCATGTCATAGTAAGTGGTATGAGTAGAGAAATGATGAATTGGGTGGCTGAGATAGTCTTAAAATCAAATCTGAGAAAGAGGGACTAATGGGTATTATGGAATTTGATTTTAAGTGACTAGAGAGGACAAAATAGCCAATAGTCACTCATCTCTACTGTAAGCAGGGCGAAAACGTGAAATGAAGGGAGATGATGCGGTAGCTATGGGGTTTACATTTTAGAGAGAGCACCTCCTTCTCTCTAGGTTGTCATAATCCAGGGCCCAGTTGGATTTACGGCGAACAAGAGGGAAAACGTTCTACGCGGAGCAGGCTATGCGTGGACCCCGGGTTTGCGAGTTTTTGACAACTCAAGAATTGGGATTTTCTCCTACTTTAGCGTTTATTCCCATTTTAAGGGTTTTGATGTTTCGGTTGGTTTGAGGCGTGAGGCAGTTGGTCTGATCCCAAAACATGGGACGAATTCTAAAATTTTTGAGATTTGTGGAGATGGCGTGACATCCGGGTTTAGTGGGCTGTTGGTGTTGGAATTTTGCATTAAAATGCATGCTTGATATGGAAAAAGGACGGGATTGGGCCGCTTGATCGGTCCCAAAACATGGGACTTGAATTGTGGGAATTTTGTAGACTTTAGGACAGAAATCATTGAAGCCCGGAAAATCAGTGGGCTGTTTGGGTGTTTTATTTCACCAAATTGCTTTAAACCATGCTTGAAGTGAATAAAGGCAAGGGAATAGCTATGGAAATCGGTTTAATGGAGCCGATGCTTGGATGAAGTGTAAATTTGCCGTGGAGCGACCCACTTCCACAATTTTTAGGGGCCCGAATTGGGATTTTGTGATAATTCGTGGGCCGGGGACATGCTTTGGTGATTAGGAGACCGGGTGGGAATGGAAATCGGTTTCCATCAAGAGGAGCAGATGTAGGAGATAATGTTTGCTGCGTGGACGGCCCGCACTGTTTGGGGCTGTAAGCAGTCCGGGTTTGTGAAATAGATAAAAAATTGTCCAAGTGTTGTGTGCTCGAAATTGTATGAAATGAATGGTTTGCGTTGTGTGGAATTAGTTAGGTTAATACATTAAATTAATGTGTTAGTACAATGACACAATTACATGGAATTAAATTGTGTTATAAGCCATTGGAGATGATTGTGATTTGCTCAATTATATGGAATATAATTGTGAGCATAGGCCATTGGAGATGAAATTATGAATTGCTCAATTGAGCTAAATTGGGTGATGCTTGATGTGTTGGAATTACATGCGTGTAATTATAGTTGATTGAAAATATGCATATTGACATATTGTGTAAATGATTTTGAAAATGGCATAATGCATTTTCATATACAACTAGGTAACTAGGAATTAGGTGTGAGTGCATGACAAGGTGTTTTTGTAAGCGGATATGTTTGCGAAAGGAATTTCAAGGATGATAGGAGGAGTGGGTTGGGAGATGGGCCAACGAGATCGCGGATGGATATAGTTGTTTCGGAAACTCACCAACCAATTCACCTCGGAGGGTAGTCCATACTTTTACGAATGCCGATGAAGTATATTTTCAAGAACAAAATTTTTGTTTTGAAAATGATTATTTTCTCGCCACATGGCTTAGGCAAGTGTGAGTGAGTCGGTGGACTCGTGACATGGGGTAATCATGTAGACATTCAGAGTAGGATCATGTATTTACTTGAGTGTGTGTTTACTTTGGAGCATTGCACTGCACTTAGGTGGTGAGTAGCCCACTTAGGGCGATTCTCCTACTGAGCTTTAGCTCACCCCGTCGTGGGAACCCCTTTATTTTTCAGGTACATGGAGCGCTCAAGAGGAGACAATCCATTTTGAAGAAGCCGGTTTGTGGCTTGATGATTTTTGGACATAACATGTATTAGACTTGTAGATGTTAATATATGTTTGTATAAAAGTGTAAATCAACTATGGAATTGTGGGAGATAGTGGAGAATAGTTAGTATGTTTTATAATTGGTTTATGAGCCCAAGAGGCATTTTACTCATGTTGAGATTATATTGCAATTATTGGGTACATTTGGGGCAATTAATGCGGGTTATTTACATGTTTGTATTTGGGTAGAAGGCTCCGTGCAGAGGAGACTGCGGAATTTTTAAAGTGAAGTCGAGATGCTTAGGCCTCACTTGTGTTCCGCGGGTTGACGGACAATCAATGGACCCCCGGGTTTGGGGCGCCACAGCTTGGTATCGAGGCTAAGGTGGCGATTACCTTGGGCTCGTGGAGTGTAGTTATAAGTTTAGTTACGATACCCAGACAGGCGTCGTAGCTATTATCGAGGCTTAGGTATGCGAATACCTAGGGAGCTCGGGTTTGGGTATCCATCACCACTAGGTGGTTTGATGTGGAACTTAGGTATGTGGAAACCTATGGATTGAGGATTTGGGCTAAGGCTATAGTCTTAAGAGATAAGAAAATCACCACTAGGTGTGGTTCGATGTTAGGTTTAGGTATGAGATTACCTAGGAAAGGCACGGAACAAAACTAGGACACGGCATGTGTGTTTTGTGTGTGATCATGTGGATTGATGGATGGTGTGTATGCCATGTTGTTTGTGATGTGAATGTTTGTGTGCTTAGGTAGATAGCACATAGGCATGTTGGAAAACAAACCTTGGGTTCTGATGTGTAAAAATTTGGAACAAGAGAATAAATAAAATAAATTTAAGCAATTTATTAAAAAAATAATAATATAGATGAAATAAATTTTAATAAATTTATTGTGTGGTGTGCTTCAGAAAAATGAAAGAAAATAAATAAATATATTTTTAGGTATTTTCCAATGGTAAGAAAAATGAGAAAAGAAAAATTTTTTGAGTACAGGCCTAGACCAAACTCACGCATTTAGTAGCGGCCGTGGCCCCGAGAAGCGCCGCGACGCGCCGCGCGGCGTGGGCGCGAGCGCGCGAGTGATGGCGCCAGCCGCGGCGTCGCGTGCTAGGAGTGCGCGAGCGTGCGTGTCTCTTGTAGCCTTATGAGCAGAGTCGCGCGAGTTTAATGTGGTCTGCCAGCGAAACCTGCGGCTTGGCCAGCGCAGCCTTAGCCTTGCAACAGCCAGTGCAGCGCTAGGCGGCAGCCCAGTGTAGGCGTCTGGTATTGTAGTATGTGGTATCTTGGCAGTGGCCTTGGTTGCAGGCGCCACACGGTCTTGTAGCAGAGGCACGGCCGCGGGCGGCTGGGCGCCTTGGCTTGTGCGTCTTGGCCCCAGACCGGGTTGGGGTTTTATGCACTCCGACTCAGTTTTTGGACCCGGTTCGACTCAGTATTTGTCCTGAGTCACAAAATGAACACTGTTCATTGTAAAATAAATTTTTCGAAAAAAAAAAATAATATTTTAAATCAAATAAAATCAAATAAATTTGATAAAATTTTCGAAAAATAAAATTTTCAAAAATAAAATTTTTGAAAATAAAATTTCGCCAGAAAACAATATTTTAAGCGCGAGAAATTGATTACATATACGAGTTAATAATGTATGATTAATGTATCGGAAATTTGTGTTTATGCCTTGGAATCTGATGTGTATGGCCGGGCCACATAGGCCAGGGTCAGAGCGTAGGTCGAGGTCGACCACAGGATTTGCAGGTCGAGAGTTCGGGTCAGGCTGGGCAGATGACGTGTTACCATTGCCGCCAGCCTGGACATATGAGGCGAGATTGTCCTAGGAGGCAGAGATCTCATGGTACGAGACTGAGCGTTCAGATTAGTGGATGTACGGGAATTCGTCTCTACTCTCGCAATTGTTGACTAGCGTAGTGTTTAATTTGGATGCATCATGTTCATTCATTAATGCATCTTGTGTGATAGGTTTAGTCCTGATACAAGCTTCACAGCTTGACATAGAGGTTGAGGCCTTTAGAAAAGCCGTATTATGATGGAAAATTTTTCCCTATAATGTAGGGAGAGATTTGACTTTCTAAAAGATCGAGGATGCGTGACGTGGTGGACCTTAAGATTGGTAGACATGTTGGTTGTTGATGTCAGGTTTGACATGGATGAGATGACAACCATCGGGTTATAAGTAATTGGGACCTTAGCCGGGTCATCATACCCGACACGATCTTGGAGTTAGTTGAGGTTACATATGCACATGGTTGGATGTGTATGTGCGTGGAATTTCGGGACGAAATTCTTTTAAGGAAGGGAGAATGTAAGGCAGAGATATTTAATTTACGGAATAAGGGCAAATAAGTAATTTTGATTATAAAATTTTAATTACGGTTAAAAATCCCGTAATTAATTCTCTAGACCTCGGATGTAAACGGATCATTACCGTTGAAATTCGTCTACAGCGAAATCTAGTTAGCACGTAAATTGCGCAATTTCTTTAAGGTGAATTAAACCCACGTTTTCGAGCATCGTTTGGTCCCAAGTAAATCGGTTTTAATATGACAACTCCATATAACATGTACTCATGTACCATAGAAATTGGGTATGAGAGTAGAGAAATGATGGGGAATTGGGTGCTTGAGATAGTGCCGAAAATCAAATCTGAGAAAGAGGGACATAATGGGTATTATGGAATTTGATTTTAAGTGACTAGAGGACAAAATAGCCAATAGTCACTCATCTCCTACCTTAAGCCAAGACCAAAAACGTGAAATGAAGGGGAGATGATGCAGTAGCTATGGGGTTTACATTTTTAGAGAAAGCCTCCTTATAAATTTATCTCATAATGGACAGTTGGATTTGAAGCGGGCTTGAAAACGTTCTGCGCGGGCTTGACTCTGTGTGGACACGAGTTCTGCAGTTTTTGACAACTCAAAATTAGGATTTTCTCCTACTTGCGTTTTATTCCCGGCACAAAAGTTTCAGTGTTTCGGTTGGTTTGAGGCCGTGAGGGCGTTTGATCGATCCCCGAACATGGGACCCAGAATGGATAAATTTTTAGACTTTAGGACAATCAGTGAAATGAAGAATCAGTGGGCTGTTTGGGTGTTTTTATTTCACCGAAATTGCTTTAAACCATGCTTGAAGTGAATAAAGACCGGAAATGGGAATGGAAATCGGTTTCAAAAATTGGGCAGATGTAGGATCAGGAAATTAATTTGCCTTAGACTGACCACTTCCCCTGTTTTTTGGGTGAGATTAAGGGTGTTTTGTGATAATTCATTGAATAAATTATGCTTTGTGAAGATTAGGAGACAGATTGGGAATGAAATGGTTCCATCCAAGAGGAACCGATGTAGGAAGTAATGTGAGGCTGCGTGGACATTGCCTGTTTGGGGCGTAAGCAGTCCGGGTTTGTCAATGATAAAATTGTCCAAGTGTTGTGTATAGTATGAAATGAATGGTTTAGATTGTGTGGATTAATTGGGTTAATACAATTAAATTAATGTGTTAGTACAATGACACAATTACATGGAATTAAATTGTGTTATAAGCCGTTGGAGATGATTGTGATTTTTCGATTATATGGAGACATAATTGTGAGCATAGGCCATTGGAATCGGACGGTATTAATTGCTCAGTTATAGGCTAAATTGGGTGATGCTTGATGTGTTGGAATTACATGCGTGTAATTATAGTTGATTGAAAATATGCATGTTGACATATTGTGTAAATGATTTTGAAAATGGCATAATGCATTTTCATATGCACTGGGTAGCCTAGAATTAGGTGTGAGTGCATGACAAGGTGTTTTTGTAAAAACGGATATGTTTGCGAAAGGAATTTCAAAGGATGATATTAGGAGGGTGGGTTGGGAGATGGGCCCAACGGATCACTTAGGATGAGGACCATTTGTTGAGCTCACCAGCAATTCACCTCGGGTAGTCATTACTTTTACCGAATACTTCGGTGAGTATGTTTTCAAGGAACAAAGGTTTGTTTTGAAATGATTGTTACTTCTCATACATGGCTTAGGCAAGTGTGAGTGAGTCGGTGAGGACTCGTGACATGGGAGTAATCATGTAGACATTCAAGTAGGATCATGTATTTACTTGAGTGTGTGTTTTACTTTAGACATTGCTTGCACTTAGGTGGTGAGTGGCCACTTAGGGCGATTCTCCTGCGAGCTTCTGCTCACCCGTCGTGGAGCCTTTATTTTTCGAATTTACATGGAGCGCTCAAGGAGACAATCCTTTGAAGAAGCCGGTTTGTGGCTTGATGATTTTGGACATAACATGTATTAGACTTGTAGATGTTAATATATGTTTGTATAAAGATGTAAATCAACTATCGATTATTGGGAGATAATTCAGGAGAATAGTTGGTATGTTTTATAGTATTGGTTTATGAGCTAAGAGCATTTTTTACTCATGTTGAGATTATATTTTTAATTATTGAATTGTTTGGGACGGTAAATGCAGTTATTTATGTTTTGTATTTGGGTAGAAACTCCGTCTGAAGGAGACTGCGCCGTTACATAAAGTGGCGTCGGATGCTTGACCTCCCACTTGTATTCCATGGTTGACCAATTAGTCAACGGACCCCAGTTTAGGCGTCACATATTACCATTGTATGTTTAATGCGGGTATGTGCAACAATTTTATTTTTGTTTTAATTTTTAATTGTGGTAATTGATTCGAGTAGGATGTATTCTTCCTAAACTAGATGGATCTTTTGCTTCATATATATATATATATATATATATATATATATAATATATATATATAATTTTCTTCCTTTATTTGAGGATTTGATGGTATCTTGCTCAAAAGTTTTGATCTACGCATCATCGCTCACATACGGGTTTTGGGTTTGACTCTAGGGAGAATTACAACAGTTTATTTATGTTGATTTACATCTCTTCAATTTTGGTGGCATCTTTATTTATCTTCTTGCAATCAATGATTTGATAGTTAGGGACAATTGTTATAGATAGTCTCCTTCTTCTCGTATCTTTGTACGGTTTGGGATAAAAGAAAGAGAATTGCCTTTGATAGAGGAAAAATTTGGAATTTGATTTTGTTCATGGCTTTGATTATTAGCCTCGATTCTTTGACAATTGAAAAGTCTTTACCTTTAATTAAATTTTTTTGGTAGCTGAAAATTATTTTCTTCTTTTTTTTTTTTTTTTAGTTTTGCCTTTTGAGGTAAACATTTGTATATTTCAGGTGTGTACGTTTGGGTCGTTTTTTGAATATTTTCTCTAGATTAAGGATTTCAAGTGGGAAGCATTCAAATCTTTGTTGATGGAGGCTAGAAAATTATTTTGTTCATGGCTTTGGTGTTTGACTAAATTGCTTATAGGTTAAAGGCCTTGATTTTTTTTTGGTAATTTGAAAAATATTTTCTTCTCTTTTGTTATTTTTATTATTTTCTCATTTTTGTATATTTCTTGTGTGTTTTTGTTTGAGTCGTTTTTAGAATATTTTCTATAGGTTGAAAGTGGGGAGCATTCAAATCTTTGTTCAATGAGGATTTCAAATCTTTGGAATGATCCTATGGTTAAGGTATATTATCAAAATGTTAATCTATTAATTAGTTAATTGATATCACTTTGGAATTGTTATTGATGTAATTAATCTGTGGTAGAGCAAAATGTGCCCAAAATCTGCGCCAAGCTGAAGCAAGCTAAACATGTATCACAATCAAGGATCAACTGCTTTTGTTGTTGTTCGAAATGAAATTGTGTGTTGGGAAATTAACAAAACTTTTAGTGTCTTAATTGATTGACTTGTGACTTTATCTTGACATGTTATTTTATGTATTAGGAGAATACTTGATGAGGAAAGGTGTGTCAATTTCTTTTTACAAGTTCACACATTTTAAAGAAGGAAAAGGATGGTCATCTCCAGTAGTAGAGTCAAAATATGTAAGTGTAATTGTTATGCTATATATTCTAACTCTAAGTCATGATTTACATATTAATCTTCATATTAATATTCTAAAATTTTAGAAGGAAATGATGGAGGCGGTAGAAATATAAAGAAGAAGGAAATTCTTTAAGTCGCGATGAAATTTGCGATCAAGTTCTTGGAACTAGATCTGGCTACATCAAAGTTCTTGGATATGGCAAGAGCCAAAGGAAAAGGAATCAACTCAAATGCGAAATACGAAAGCAGGAAAACCTTAAAGAAAGATGTGGAGATAAATAAATTGGATTTGATAAATTAGATTATTGTGTACTTGGAAAATCAAAGAGAGAGTTTTAGATGATCGCTTGGCGAATCAAGAAAAATTTGGGAGGCTTGCTTTGAGCATGTGAAGATGTTTGATATGTTTCTCTCTACAAATGGTCATCCACCAACTCATATTTCTTAGAAAGATTTGGTAAGGAAATGATTCAATTTCTTACTCTCCCTGAAGTTTACTTTCTAATTGGCTTTTATCATTAATGATATGTTCTTTGTTGTCCATTGTAGGTGCAGGAAGAGAAGAGATGCAATTCGACCAACTAGTTGATTGTTTAGACTTTTTTGAGTTTTAGATTTTGGCATATGAATTTAACATAATATAATATTTTATGTTCTTGTTAATATTTAAATATGATTTATTATCTTCATGGGTACTATTGCATGGATTATATTTTTATTTTTAATCACAACATTATGTTTTATGACAATGTTATTTTTATATAATTTATTTTAGATGTCCCAATAAAATTGTATAAATTGACATAATCAGATATAAATTTTATTTGCATATAATAGTAAACAAAAAATTGAGGTGGTGAAATTTTCCATACTAATTATTAGATGAAACAAATTTCATCAACAATTAACAATAATCAACCCTTTGTGGATGAAATGGTATTTGTCTCCAATTATGATCATTTAACATTTTGTGGATGAAATGGTATTTGTCACCAATTCTGGTCGATCACAACCCTTTGTGGAATGAAATAGTATTTGTTCCCAATTTTTGATCATTCAACCATTTGTGGACAAAATGACATTGTCACAGAATTCTGATCCTAACTCTTTGTGGACGAAAAGTTATTGTCTCAAAATTCGATAATTCAACGCTTTGTGGGCGAAATAGTTTGTGTTCTAGACTAATTGAATTGTGGACCAAATTTACCGTCCCCAAAAAATGGTCCATTTAACTTTGAACATCGATAGCCATTGAATGAAATATACTTTCTAGGCACGAATAGTTATTAATTTTAGGGACAAAAATTTTTTGTCCCCAAATAAATAACCACCTATTGTGAAGCCAGGAAACTTATTTTCGTCCACAATCATATAATATTTAGGGACGGTTTCATTATTTCGTCCATAATTATCTTTACCGACGAGCCTTTAGAAACGTTTTATTTTTCGTCCACAATTATCTTTATGGACGAAATTTGTACATTTGTGAATGAAATTTTTGTCGAGAATTCATTATTTGTTTTAACTCGATAAAATACAAAGCGGAAAACTAGCAAAGAAAGATGTGGAGATAGATAAATTGGTTGATAAAGTAGATTATTTGACTAACCGCTTGGAAAATCAAGAGAGAGTTTTAGATGATCGCTTGGTAAATCAAGAAAAAATTTGGGAGGCTCGCTTTGAACGCCAACAGAAGATGTTTGATATGTTTCTCTCTGATGATTGTCACCAACTCATATTTCTTAGAAAGATTTGGTAGGAAATGATTCAATTCTTGCTCTCCTAAGTTTACTTTCTAATTGGCTTTTATCATTAATGATATGTTCTTTGTTGTCCATTGTAGGTCACGGGAAGAAGAGATGCAATTCGACCAACTAGTTGATTGTTTATGAACTTTTGAGTTTAGATTTTGGCATATGAATTTAACATAGAACATATTAAGTAGATGGTATAATATAATATTTTATGTTCTTATTTATGTTAAATACTTGATTTATTAATGTAATGGGTACTATGAATGGATTATATTTTTATTTTTAATCACAACATAATGTTTTATGACAATGTTATTTTATATAATTTTATTTTAGATATTAATAAAATTGCTTATACAATTGACATAATCAGATATAGAATTTTATTTGTATATAATAGTAAAGAAAAGAATTGAGGTGGTGAAATTTTTTCCATACTAATTGTGGACGAAACAAATTTCATCCACAATTAACAATGATCAACCCTTTGTGGACGAAATGGTATTTGTCTCCAATTTTGATGATTTAACATTTTATTAGGATGAAATGGTATTTGTCACGGTCGATCACAGCCCTTTGTGGACGAAATGGTATTTGTCCCAATTTTGATCATTCAACCTTTATTGGAAAAGTAATTGTTGTCACAAATTCTGATCACAACTCAATGTGGGCCAAGTTTTTCATCTCCAATTCGATAATTCAACCCTTTGTGAGACGAAATAGTTTGCTTCTAATTCTAATTGAATCGTGGACCAGAAAATTTTGTCCCAAAAATGGATCCCATTTAACTTTGAACATCCAACCTTTGTGAATGAAATATCCTTTCTAGGCAGATAGTTATTAATTTTGGGACAAAAATTTTGTCCAAATATAACCTATTGTGAATGAAACTTATTTTAGATCATGATCATATAATGTATGTTAGGAGACGGTTTCATTATTTAGGTCATAATTATCTTTACGACGAGCCTTTAGAGGCGTTTATTTTTGTCTGAGTATATTTATGGACGAAATTTGTATATTTGTGGACAAAATTTTTTGTCCAGAATTCCATTATTTGTTGTAGTTTAAAAGTAAGAAGTCGAAGGCAGCTCCGAGTGGGATTTCCCAAAGATGAGGGCTAGTTATTGTTGGTTCTCCGAAAATTTGGGGAAAATATAAGGAATGAGAGAAAATAGGAAGGAAATATAAAAAAATGATTAAAAATTATTCCTTATGATTTTCATTTGTTACTTCAAATCAATTTGATGTATTGTATCAGTGATGGAGCACGAGAAAATAAAGTCTCGTAGACATAACTCAGTTTTAGTTTATAGATTCTTGGTCCCGTGTTGGATTCCAAATAAAGACATAATTTTTGTATAAAATTTGAGTAAAAACATATACCCGGATCGGTACGAGTCCATATGAATATCATGCTTAAGACCCCGAGAACACATTTCATAAGCATATATACAAGGGTACTTTCTTGGATCTAAGGCCACTGATTTAGTAGGTAGAAAATTTTATGTTTTCTCTATTCAAACTTTGAAAACAAAGGAAAAGCAGCGTTTGGATTACGAGAATAAGGCGAAAACAGAATTTTGAAAACAAAGAAAATGGAATTCACTTATTTTTCAGCATTTTATATATGAATGACTTGGTAAAGTTGTTTCTTGTTTCAATTAAATTCAACCAAATTCAGCGCTAAATGGGGTTGAAAATGAAAACGTATTTTCAGCAAATTCAAAAATGCGAAAGCGTATTTTAAGAAAATGAAAACTAAAGATTAGAATACATTGAAAATTTTCATATTCTGAATTTTGGATATAGTTGAAAATTTTCGTGAACTAAACGGGGCCTAAAACACCCACTCAGCTCCGGCATATCTCCATGGCTCTTTCCATGTTTGTTTATTCAATTCCTAGTCTCATCACTGACACAAGGCTGCCGATTATAAGAAAATCCGGAAGTTGCAGGCTTCTCTCGAGAATCAAGCTCATGAATGGCGGCAAACACGGGAGAAGAAGTCATTGTTAGGAGAGCGCAAACTACCATCCGCCCCGTTTGGGGCTATGATTATGTCTGGAGTCACTAAAAATGATTACGTGGTAGGTTGTTTTTTTTTTTTTTTAACAATGCATTATATGTTTGAGTCAGTTTGTATGCAAATCCAGTAAGTCCTTCGGTGAACCTAATGGAAGTCGGGTAGTTGATCATTAGGGAGCAAATCCAAAGGCTAGAAATATTACCCTACCCCTTGGTGTTACTAGTTCAAAGTTATTTATGTTTCACTAATTAATTGATGATTACTAAGAAATTAATGCATGATTGTTTATGCAGGGAGAAATATACACCAGAAGACATGATAAGCTAAAGAGAGATGTTAAGGCAATGCTTAGCAAAGTGAGGAAGCCTAATTTGGATATGCTGGAGCTAATGGACATCTTGAAGTGGGGAATATATTATCATTTTAAAGATGAGATAGGGACAATATTCTTGACATATACACAGACCACAATAGCCATATTGATGATCGGTGGAAGAAGCGGGATCTACCATACTGACTCTTCCAATTTAGATTGTTAAGAGCGTGGCTATAATGTGCCCTAAAAGGTATGGCCGTCCTAAGTTGATCTTGTTGGTTTCTTTTGTTATAATTTTTAAGTGTTAGAAGTAACTAAAATATTTAAGGTCTATATTAGAATTATATGTTATTTAACATGTATTTATTTATTGTTTTGTTTGTTTTATTGTTTAAATATATATATATATATATATATATATATATATATATATATATAATATGACTTTAACCAAAAAACAATTACTAAACTTTTATAAATACGAGATGTTTTTAGTAGATTCAAGGATGAAACGGGGAGCTTTAAGGCATGCCCCATTAATGAAGATATGAAGGGACTGCTATGCTTGTATGAAGCTTCATACCTTTGTGTACAAGGGGAAAGTATCTTGGAGCATGCCAGGGATTTTGCATACAAGCATCTCAGAAAGGGCCTTGATCAGCAAGACATAAATCAAAATCTTGCCATTGAAGTGAACCATGCCTTAGAGCTTCCATTACATTGGAGAATGCCAAGGTTGGGCTTAGTAATTCTTTGACAAATATGAAGACAGGACATGATCACTATATTGTGGGTTTGTTGAATTGGACTTCATTGCTGTTCAGCCTGTTTGCAGGATCTACAAGACCACATATCAGGTGTACTCATCAACGATGGATTCTTTGAGGATAGTGAGGAAAAACTTAGGCAAACTAAATGCAAAAATAAAGTTAAGCCCATATTATTTTTATTTGTTACTAAACTCATTTATTTATTTTAACTCCTTAATATAAGTTAAAAATTTAAAAGGCTAAGTTTCTAAATATATAATTTTACTTGCCCTTGACTTGCTCAAATGATAAAAGAGGTGGGTTGTGTTTCTAAATATAGAATACAGGAGAACTAGGATCAAATCTAGAACATAGTACTACAATCTTTAAGTTGATATTCTGTTTTCTTTGAGATTTTTTATTAGACAACCAAAATAATGAAATCATTTTTGTTAACTTTTTTTCTTTCCTTAGTATTTTTCAAGAATCAAATACTATCTTAGGTTATGTTTTGTTCTCAAAAAGTACCAAGGAAAAAATATCAACGAAAATGATTTTCTTATATTTTTTTGTTCTATGAAATTTTTTTTACAGAAAGAAAAAATCAATTAAAATTAGTTAGAAATATTTATATTTTTTATAGCCAAAAGGGCAGAATATATTAATAATGGAAAAAAAAACACCCAAACAGCAACCTTAGTATACAGGGAGTATAATAAAGGAGCCAAAAAAAAACAACCTATCAATCCTAGTCTACAACCTAACTAATACAAAAATTCCAACAGGTGGAGGCTTGTTTTTATTTCTCATTCTCAAAACAAGCGCCATATTCCCATAATATTCTGTTGTCTCTTTTGACTCTAAAAATTTGGTGGAAGAGTGGGCCTCGGAGGAAAAGCTAAAGCTTTGCAAGGGATATAGTGAAATGATTGAATTTCCTTTGGGCTAATGGGAATGATATTGACCTCGGTGTATGGATATGGTAGGAGAATGTCTACGAAGGTTAACACATTCATTACAATAATTGATGATGTTTATGATGTTTATGGTACATTGGGCCAATTTCGAACTTTTCGCGATCACGTGTGGTCGACACCATTTGTTGTCTTCAGCCTAAATTCTCTTGCTTTCTACATTTGCCCATAATTATAAAAATTGTTCAAATACAAAAATGTGGATAACTATTTCTAAATCTACCACCTTTTGTCATGAAAATGTCTCTTGAATTCAAAAAAATTTTAAATATGAATTTAAACTAAAATTTTAGAAGGTGTCTTTTAAGGAGATACTTTTCATGGGAGAAGATGCATAAATGCCCTTGACTTATAGTCGTATGTCTAATTTATTCCATAATTTTTTTTTTTCAGTCCACAGGTGTCCCGACGTTTAGTGTTATACCTCATTTATGTCATGTTGTCATAAACTTGCATAAATAGACAAACAGACGTTAAAACACTGTTAAGATAGAGTGCCACGTGGATAGCTCTCGTGGCAGGGGTATGGATGAGTTATGATTCTAAAGTTAAGGACACATGTGGACTGTAAGTAAAACTCATGGACTAAATTAGACATACGATTATTAGTTATGGGCCTTATCCCCACTTTCTACATGACAAAAAGGTACAATGGATTTAAGAATATTTCTTTTAGCTTTTGTATTTAAGCAATTTCTTCTTTTTTTTAAGTTATGGGCAAATGTCGGAAAACCCCTTCTCTATGCATCACATATATGCTTAATTCTAACTAATTAATTTAGATGCTCTAAAAATTAAAGTATCTTCTTTACATATTTAGATGGGATATCAATGCAATGGATCAACTTCCAGAATACATGAAGATATGCTTCCTGGCTCTCTTCAACTCCACTAATGAAATGGCTTACGATGCTCTTAAGGAACATGGTTCCCACATCGTTTCTGAAGGATCCCGACCCGGATTAACCTCATGAACCCGAGGGGACCTCCCGGCACTCCAATGGATATAGAAACTTTTCCTCAAAACAATCAAATAAAATCCATGGAGGCGGGCCTTACAAATCCTTTACATATCTTTAGAAAATAATGCGGAAGCGAAGTGATAAATTTTTTTTTTTTTTTTTCCTTTTCAAACACTTAGATTTTTCAGAAAAATTAGCCATAGTTTCCTTTGTTTTTCGGACTTTCCCAAATTTACAAAACCTGCGAAAACATTTAAAAACACTTCTAATCTTTCAATCCTCGACAATCCTCGACTTCTCGACTTAGTTTAGGATCATCGTCCACAACCCGATCAAACACAATATATACATATATACATTTATATACACATTTATTCATTTCAATCATCAAAACCTTTGAAACTTCTTCAAATCCATGCATTTGTTTTTAAGACAATGGTCGGATTTTAGTTTCGACTCCCGCCTTATTGCAGACGCCTCGGGTCCACCGAGGATCAAAAGCCCACGTAGTTCCTTTTCAACTTTATGCATACATATATCCATACAAACATTCAACATATACAAGATGGAAAATTTTATAAGCATACAAGAAACGGCTAATCGTCGCCTCGCTATCTGTACTCACCGTACAGAGGTCCTCTATCGGCGCATTCCGTCTCAGTCCCGAAAATGTTTGAAACATAGGAAAGAATTGAGCTAAAGGAGCCCATGAGTGTACATTTTCATTAAAACAACATTTTCAGATATATCAAAAGAATAAATACGATACAATTAAAACTCACTTATACAATTAAATACTTGTACTATTAAAATCAATTTATACCTTAAACATTTATGCCTTGAAACTTTCTTCTTTCTTTTTCTTTCTTTCTTTCTTTCTCTTTTTTCTTTCTTTCTTTCTTTCTTTCTTTCCTCGATGGAACCTGTGGAGAATGGGCCAAACAATGAACAGCTTCCTGCACTGAATGAGGGACAATCACATTCCGCCATAACCACTACGCTGCGAGGAACCACGTTTGCATAGGTTCACCATAGCACCTATCACGCAAGGATATTACCTAGACACCCACCCTCATAACCCATAACTTTACCCTAAACTCGCACACGCCATGTACTCGTCATATCGGCCATAATGGGCCAGTAGGGGGTTTAGGTAACCATCAGTAAAACATTTCTTCAAAAATACATTTATAAAATACTTTTAAATCATTTACTTTGCGATTATTAAAACACATATGCATTCTTTACATATTTTAAACTTTCATGATACTTTAATGATATATACTGTTTATATATACATATAAAGTAGAGTATATATTGATAAGATAAAACATTTCCATATGCTTCATCATCCTTATAAACATTTGCAATAAACTGGTAGTTTAACATTAAAATTATCACTGTAAACCAATTTTTTTCAAAATATCATTTTCATCATTATCACCGCCATCCTCGCAAGTTCCCGCTCTCGACCCCTGCTTCCAGTCCGATAAATCTTTTCACCTTTTCAAGAAAATCACAACGATACATTAATCATAACTTCCATTCTAATCCACCATACATTCATTTTTAAAGCCAAATGAATAAATTACCCTGTATACCAAAAACTCCAGTCCTATTTTGGCCAAACTTTCCTAATAATACTCTATAGACTTTATGGCTCAAATATTATTCCTAAATGGTCTTCTAAAATTTTATAAACCCTCCAGACTGTCTCCTTTAGTTATATCACCTTACATCTCTTTAAATTTCTTTAATGAAAATTCCTTCCTCTAAGCTCCCTGCCACAGAACCACACACAAGTTATTGTGTTTACATCTAGATGGCAGAACAGAATCTGCATAGCTCCACTTTGACACCTTTCGGCACTTTAAGGTTACAATTTGCATGAACTTCCTTCAGATAAATTTTTTCCCAGAAGTCTATTTTATCTAGAATTTTTAGAATCACCAATTTGATGAGGCAACTACTATACAAACACTACAACCATACCCAAAATATAAAGTAAAATCCAGCAGAAAGCTACACGAGCTCACTCTGTAGTCCGTATTTGGGAGCCAGAGCCACATTTGCCTCTTGGTCCTTCTTATATATTTGTAGCCCTGATTCTTATGACTTTACTATTAATTGGGAATCAATTCATTTGATGATTCTAACGTAACTTATGGAGTTTCTAAATTACAAAATAGGGTTCTTATGGAATTCAGAAGTACCCTTACGCATAACACATGATTCTCTTATGCTCAATTATTTCTTTCTAACTAATCCCATGTATTATAATTCACTCTATAAATCCTCAAACTACTTCTATATCACATATACAACATTATCAAACCCCAACTACTACTCACTTGATTTCATCAAACCCTAATCAATCCATGGCTTTCTCAATTTATTCTCAAATCATCATCATCTGTAATCTTTAAATGCCATTTCAATTTAACATCCAGCAAGAAAAATCAAACTGGCTAGGTATGAAAAACATAAAACTCAAACTTTCTCACCATTGCAAACTTATTTTGTTTTTTGGTTTTCCTTGGCTCCTCCTCTTGATTCAACACTGATCATTTGAAGAGCTTGAATGAGGAGAAAAACTAAGGCTACATCTCAGTACTTGCCCCTTCACTTTTTCTCTTCTGCTTCCTTTCTCTCTCCTTTCTTCTTTCTCCCTTCCTTCCCTCTCCTTTCTCTCCTACGGGTCTCTCCTCCTTGTAATGTAATCCTAACCTCTTAAAACAGGTTTTGACTGAATCCTTCCAAATGCTCTTTCATATCTTCAGGTAAAATTTACCTTTGAAACTGGTTAAGCTCATTGGTTCATTCTAATAATCCACAAACTATTAACCTATTATTTGTTCATAACTTAGCTTGGCTAAGTTTTAATTGGCTCCTCATAATAAAATATCCCTTTATAGCACTTATCCGCCACCTTATAATCGCTTTATACCAATAAATGTCAAAATATTCCCATGTGGTCATTAAAATCCAAATTAAACTACGAATTATCTAAATTAAATCCTTCACATGATTCCTGGTGCTCCCAAACACCAAACTACATTTAAAAATTATTAAAACTGAAATTCCTATATTAATAGCGTGATGAGTTATCCCATCATGTCTCATCTTCATTGAAACTATCCAAACCTTAATCCTCAGTTTCACTTATTTCACTGTTATCTTTTATGAGGTATTCAGACATTTTCGGACGCTTTTCGCCACCTTCCTAAAATTTCAACACAGCCCGAATTTTCTAATCCGAAATCATCTATTCACTAAACTCCTCTATTCCTTCCTAAATATCGGTCAAAGTCATAGTGAACTCGAAATTTCTTTAAGAATTCTCTTGCTAACTTCCATTGTGATATAACAGAAAACCCGTTTATTCTTAAAGTGTCTCACATAATTTTGTAATTCCACTTCATGTCCAAAACAGACGTCCCATATCATATAAATTTAATTCACTCCTGCTTTATCATTGACCTCTAATCATTTTAAAACCACACGGCAACATTCCACTCAGCTCAGGGTTTCATAATCACCCCTCTGCGTACTCATTCCTCAAAATTAAACATTTCACCGCATCAAAGATGGGAACAGAATGCCCTCATCTACCGCTGCCCATGCGCTTCTCATCAGAGTGACTTCCACAAACACTTCACAATGAATAGTCTTGTTACGCAGAACTTCGTTCTTCGTACGCTTCAGATCCGCGACCGTTCCTCTTTCAGATGTCAGAATTCTCCAAAGAGGTCACCGTTGCTCATTAATACATGTGAAGGTCCCAGATACTGCTAAGCACAAACATGGAAACACTTGAATGCGACCAGGTCGATGGCAACTCCAATCGATATGCCACCTTCAATCCTCTCAACAACTCAGATGAACAATACATCGTGGACTCAAATTTTCCACGTTTCTCAAATCTTAGGCTTCTTCCATGGAAATCAAAAACACATGGTCCCCTCTAGCTCGAACTCCAGGTCCTACGGCGATTGTCCTGATAACTTTTCGCTTTTGCCTTGAGCACTTCAGTCTATCCCAGAGTAACTTTATCCATCACAAGCTTGGCCTGAATAATTTCCTGACCTACTAATTTCCCTTCACCTACCTCAACCCCAACAGATCTGAGTTCCATTACTTCCATCTCATAAAAGAGCCTGGTTATAATACACCACTATTATTCATAATCAGACAAGTAAACTCCATCAGTGGGTGATGGGCAGGTCCTGCAAATTTCTTTAAACTCATAACACATGCCCCCATGACATCCTTAACGTCTCAGAGGTCTTCTCGCATTGCACAATCACCCCTCATTAAAAGCCGCACTAAATGCAAAAAGCGTAGTGCCAAGGCAGCTCAGAATCGGGCTAAAACTGCAGAGGTAACCTGATCACCAAACAATGGAAACTGTGTGCCATGTAGTCCGATAATTTCGAAGATAATGGGGCCAATTTTATTCAATGGTTCATTGCTCCTCATAGAAATGGGCCGATTTCACGGCCGGCTTCACAATCACCCATATCGCATCGCGCTATTCGCAACGTGGAAGTCCCACACAAATCCATATGATTCTTCTCCATTTGACCGAGAATCGTGGAGTGAACGTATCCCGCAAAGCCGATGTTCAAGCCACCGCTGATAGCAAGATATCCGGGGACGAACTCCGTACATCCCTCTCACACCTCCACCAAGAGTGTTCCTTAGGGTACAGACACTTTAGGCCCCCGATGTGGAGATGTTTGAGAACTGGGCCTCCATGATCCTCCTCTCACACCACCACCTCCGCACACACAACCTCCCCATCCTATGACCACGGCACCATCCTCTCTCAACGACAAATCCCCTGCCCAAACCCTACCACTCCTTTTAACTTTACTATCCTCAGGATCCCGACCGGCGCTCTAACCCTGCCTTACCAACATGCATTTTGAGCACACCCATGGCTAATATTGTTTAACTGCCACCACTGCCACCCATATCTCAATTCCCAAGAGTCAGCAAAGATGCACTTCCGCCTCACGCAGCGAGGGAACCTGGCTGTCTTCACACGAGCACCACATCAGACGCTCGCTTCAGGATGATATTCAATGGTACATTCATAATCCTTGATCGGGCTCAATCCATCTCTCTCTGTCCATGTTCGTTCTTCCGGCGTGAATGTGACACGCGCTCTAGCGATCCGGAAAATCCCATGGGGTAAAATCGAGCAGGCGGGCCGCCCGCCGATCCGCAAGGCAACATACCGCTTAGCTCAAGGCTCACCGTAAAGTGAGGATAACTGCTCATGTTTTCAATCGCTTGTAGCTGAATACAATCACCTGTCATTCCTCAAGATTAACATACTTAATTCTGCTTCTTGCCTAGATGCGCATCACTACAATTATACTTAAGTCATCCCCGCCCCGATGGAAGTTGTGTGGCACTGAGCTGTGGTCACCTTCCTTCGGGCCCGATTCTAAACTCTGGTCGACAAGCTCTTTCAACGACAAAACTACTCCTCTTCCTTTGTCGACTAGCCTCGTGCCGCTTATCTTCAAAATCCTCAACTAACTTATCAGAATACCTCACAAACCAGAAACTCTGACTGTAACACCTGGTGAGAGGTTTCAATTCACGATAGCTTCGCACCTTCGCGTATCAACGACACCCTCCGTAAAACTATGTGTCCTAAAAGGCGACGACCGCTCGAGCCAAAAATCGATTAATTTCATCGAAGTTTAGCATATAACCGATGTTCCCGCGAATGTTTGCGACCATCCTTAAGTACTGGGATGTTCTTCTCCACCGCCTGACGATCAAGATATCGTCATCAAACACAATTGGCAAACCGACTCCAGCATACCAAAACCCGCTCATGAGATCCGCAGCTACCGGGCATCTGCAGTCCTTCAGCCGCATGACTAGGAAACTCCAAATGCCTCGTATCCGTGTTCCGAATGGTCGGCCTTGGGGGAACATCCTCATCACAGAACTCTCAACCGATGGATGGCCCAATTCTCAAATCAATCTCTGGGAGAATACCTTAGCCCCCTGAATCGATCTAAAGAGATCACCATCCCAGAGATACGCATCATGTAATGTACTCCTCATCTCAACTCTCAGACCAATACATAACTCCATGCTCCCATCCTTCTTCTTCACAAATAAACCGTGCTCCTGGTAAGAGATGTTTCGGTCCCATCAATCCCTTGTCGACTATTTCCTTCCATTCCACCTAAGCCTTTCACCTCATAGGCCAATCCTATGGCACGCCTCCTGAACTGGTTGGTCCTGAAAATAACTCATCTGAAAATCAATCTCTATCTCGGGGTAGTCCTGAAGATCATCCGGGAAACACAACCCAAAATTCTCACTACTCTAATGTCTTCCAATCCCCATATCATCATCTCGACCAACTCCGCATAAAGCAGATACCCCATATGATTTCGATACATTCCTCCAAACATTTGGTCATGCACATCATGGCTCGAGGACAACATCTTTCTACCCCAGCTAAAAAGTACCCTGGTTCCCCGCTACGTAACTTAACTTCTTTCCTCAACAACCACGGTGGCGTGATGTCGAGACAAACGCCCATCCCCTAGTATCATGTACTCCAAGTCCTCGATGTCCAACATCACCAAATTGGCTCCTAAACTCATGGCCCTCAAATAATCACTCTACAAATCCATGATACCTGAATCGCTATATGAATCTCCTCAGTAGGAAGGAGACTACCATACTACAATCTATGGCCATTCTATGTTCATCATGTAACAAATTTCGTAAATAACGAGAAAGTGAGTAGCAATCTGATCTATCAAGACATAAGTGCATCAGCTCTCAAAACTTGAGAGTAATTATGACTCGGTGCGACATCCGCTCCCGCATGATCGGTAAAACACCTCAGCCTGTCTCGAGGTCGTCCTGGCCCGTCCTCCGAATGGCCGACTCTACCGTCGGTCCTCCGCATCTAGTAAATGTAGTGGGGCTCGCTCGGTTCTCTCTCACCTTCGTAACACTCGAATTCCCCTACCAAGACCGAATCGCGCTTCTCGTCTCTATCTGTCCGCACTCCCCGATCCATCGCGTAAACTATCCGTACTCTCCGCGTAAGTGTCCGATCGCTCCGTTAATTTCTTAAAGAATCATTCCTGGTCCCATTCTCGCACTCACCATAATGGGTCTTCCCACACTTAGCACACTCAAGCTTTGGACCTTATACACTGTCCGTGGCCCCCCACCGGGTCCCTCGTTAGATCAGTAGTTCTCGACTTACCTCACACACCTGGCCCACCGCGGTCTTTCCTCCCCTTGAACCGCATCGAACCTCCCTCGACCCACGCCGACCAATTCGTCTCGCCCCCGGACTCGCTCGCAGCTTGGATTTCAACCCCATGCTCTCAACTTAACCGGCAGCCAACCACTCCGGGCCGCATCGGGTGTGTGGGAATAGCCGACGCTACTATGGTCCTATCTCCGGGATCGAAGACCTACAAAGAAATCTCGGTCTCGAAACTGGCATCCCCGATAAATGGGACACTGGGCCCACTAGCCTCAAAACTCATCCTCATAATCCGGTCACGTAGAGGTCCCCGTCCGCCCTAAAGAACCCTCACCCTTGCATCTCTGGGTGAATCTGGCCTGAACAAACTTGAAATCAGAACTCTTCCTGGGAACCTGCGCTCCAAGACACTCCCTCCGCATCTCCTCCGTCCTTCTCTCCACCACTCCAATGCTCGTCCCAGAGGAGAAAGCGCGTAAAAGTAACCATCCGTCTATCCAGACACCGGCAGATCACCGGTAGACCCGCTCATTTCCCCTCTTAACTACGACAAGCCTTTCCCGGTCTCCCAATCCATCATAGTTCATGGTCACTTCGCCTCTATAGAAGCTACCGGCTCTCGGGGCTGTCGTAACGCAGTGGCTAAAAGCCGAGCCATCTCGCTTTAACGGTATCCGTCCTCCCACGACCCCAGAGGTGGTGGCGCCCCGCTTGTCGGGCTCGGCATAGGGTCACCTCAGACCGTAGGAGGAACACACGCAGACCATCAATACAAGTCTCGTGGTGGTACCATCATTTCAGAGCCTCCCGCAGGGGGTCGCCTCGACACATCTTCCGCAGAATCCGTGCACCAACATGCCCATGGTCATGAGTCTTAAACCACACAATAATTTATGGCTCCAAAAATAAAATATTAAAAATAATTTGGTATGAATATAAAATTTTCAAATCTGCACGATTTTCAAAACCGTGGCTCGATAATTATCGCTGAAGGGATCCCACTGTGATTAACTCTGATGAACTTGGTGTGACCTCCAGATCAACAATGGAGCAGAAACTTTTCCTCAAACAATCAAATAAAAATCCATGGAGCGAACTCTCTTTACAAATCCTTACATATCTTTAGAAAATAACATAGTTTAAGTGATAAATTTTTTTTTTTTTTTTTTTCCTTTTCAAACACTTAGATTTTCAAAAATTACTATAGTTTCCTTTGTTTTTCTGGACTCTCAAATTTACAAAAACTCATGAAACATTTAAAAACACTTCTAATCTTTCAATCCTCAACAATCCTCAACTTCTCAACTTCCGCTTAGGACCCATCATTCCACAACCCAATCAATACAAACACAATATATGGCAAGACAGAGCATTTATATACATTTATTCATTTCAATCATCAAACCTTTGAAATCCTTCAAATCCACATTTGTTTTTATTTCAAAAGATTCGCCGGAAATGACTTGTCGACCGCCACGTACCTCACCCACTCGAGATCAAAGCCCACGTAGTTCCTTTTTCAACTCTTTTATATGATATACATATCCATAATGTAAATATTCAACATATATATGGAAAATTATATATACAATGAAATCACAATCGTCGCCTTCCTCGTCTCGACTCACCGCACAGAGGGTCCCCATCTACAAGCACCCTGCCTCGTCCCGAAAATGTTTTTAAACATAGGAAAAGAATGAGCCAAAGGAGCCCAGGAGTGTACATTTTCATTAAAATAACATTTTCAGTATATATCAAAGCAATAACACGTATACAATTAAAACTGCTTTATACAATTAAATACTATGACTATTAAAATCAATTTAAGCCTTAAACATTTATGCCTTAAACTTTCTTTTCTTTCTTTCTTTTCTTTCTTTCTTTCTTTCTTTTCTTTCTTTCTTTCTTTCTTTCTTCTTTCCTATGTCTAGGAATAAACACACCAAAAGTAATGGGGCCTCCTGCACCGACTATGAGGGACAATCACATTCAAATCATAACCACTACGCTCATGAGAAACTCACTTCAGATAGGGTTCCAGTCATAAAGACCTTATCACGTGTAAGGATATTACTCTAGACACCTAATCTCTCCCTCAGTTAGTAACCTATAATCTTTACCCTCTAAACTTACACGCTTAAGGTACCTCACGACATCGGGCCATAATAAATATAGGGAATAGTGGTAACCATCGCGAAAGACATTTCTTCAAAATACATTTATAAATACTTTTAAATCATTTACTTTATCATTAAAACACATATGCATTCTTTACACATTTTAAACTTTATGATATTTTAACATATGCATACTGTTTATGTATATAATATATATATTATTGCAAGATAAAACATTTCCATATGCCTTAACAATTCCATAAACATTTCCAATAAACTTCAGTTTAACATTAAAATCATTCACTTTAAAACTCAATTTTTCAAAATATCATTTCACTACGCTCACCCCGCTCAACTCCGCTTGCTTCCCCGTCGACCCCGTTTCCCCGTCCGATAGTCTTTTTCACCTTTTCAAGAAAACTCAACTATACATTAATCATAACTTCCATTTCAATCACTTATACACATTCATTTAAAGCCAAATGAACAAATTACCCTACATCAAACTCATTCATTTCTTTGGGCCAACCTCTCTTCCAACAATACTCTATAGACTTTATGGTCAAATATTATCTAAACGGTCTTCAAAATTTATGAAACTCTGTGATCAGTTCTTGATATATCAATTTACATCTCTTAAATTTTCAATTTAAAATTCCTTCTCTAAAGCCCTCAACCACATAACACAAGTTATTGTGTTTTACATCTAGATGGCAGAACAGAATCTGCACATAGCTCCACTTTGACAAATTTTCTGGGCACTTTAAGGTATAATTTGCATGAACTTCCTTCAGATAAATTTTTCCCTAGAAGTCTATTTTACTCCAGAATTTTGAATCACTCAATTTGATGAGTGCACCCACTTATGGCCAAACACTACACCATACCCAAAACATATAGCAAAATCAGTGAGTTACACGAGCTCACCTTGTAGTCCGTATTTGGGAGCCTTAGAGCTACATTTGGCTCTTGGTCCCTTCTATACATTTGTAGTCTCTATCTCTTATGATTCTTACCAATTGGAATCAATTCATTTGGATGATCTTCTAACGTAATCTATAGCCAAAATACAAACAGGGGTTTTACAGAAATTTTACAGCATTCCCTTTACTTACAACATGATCTTTATGCCCTCAATTCATTTCTTTCTAACCAATTCCCATGCATTATACCTCAATTTCATAAACCCTAACCACTTCAACATATCATACACAAGCCGCATTATCAAACCCTAACCATTACTCACTTGATTTGTCAAAACCCTAATCTAATCCATGGCTTTCTCAATTTATCTCAAAATCAACATCATTCAACCCTAAAATGCTACTAATTTAATATCCATAAGAAAAATCAAATCATTAGGTATGAAAACATAAAATCCAACTTTCCCACCACATTAAAAACTTACTTGTTTTTGGTTTTCCTTGGTTCTCTCTTGATTCCACTTGTAGATCACTTGAAGAGCTTGAATGAGGAGAAAAATCACATCTCATACTTGGCCCTTCACTTTTCTTCGCTCCCCCTTCTCTCCTCCTTTCTTTCTCTCTTTCTTCCCCCTCTCCTTCTCTCCTACTCTGCCCTCCTCCTTTTTGAGACAACTTAACCTCTTAAATTATTATTTTGACTAACTCTTCCAAAATTGCCCTTTCATACTTGCAAAATTACCTTGAACCAAATGTTTATTGGTTCATTCCCTAATGAATCACAAATCCATTAACCTATTATTTTATTCATAACTTAGTCATTAAGAAAGTTTTAATTTGCCTCATACGTAACATCTCCTTATAGCAAATTCTTTTATCTCGCTTACCTATACCGCTTTTATACCGACAAATGTCAAAATATTCTATGGTCGCTTCAACTTCAAATTAACCATGAATTATTCAAATTAAATCTCTGCGTTGATTCGTGCTCAAATCACCGAAATCGATTTAAAATCATTAACCTAAATCTCGACAATAGCGCATATTATCCGACTACGCTCGGACGCTCGAAAACTATCCAAACGGACCCTCGCTTCACTTTGCCTCAGTCTCGTTAGTCTTTATGATATATTCGTGACATTTTCGTATTTTCGGCCCAATTTCCGAAAAATTTCAACACAGGCTCCGAATTTTCATCCGAAATCACTATTCACTTAAATCTCCAATTCTCTTCTAAATATCGCTCAGTCATAGAACTGAAATTTCATAAATTCCTTGCTAACCCTCCATTAGGATATAATAAGAAAACTCATTATTCCCGAGGGCATTCTGGGCTACAATTTTCGAAAATTCCACTTCATGTCCAAATGACGTCCGAGCATTCTAAATTTAATCTACCCTGCTTCTATCATCGACTCTAATCAGTTCAAAAACTACTATTATAACATTCAATCAAAGTTGGGGTTTTAAGGCCTTATCTTAAAAAAAGCTAGATCATCAACATACTCTTTCAATTTCAGACGCAAGTTTATGTTCGTCTCCGAAAAATAGTAAGGAAATTAAAAAAAGATAAGGAAAATGATTTTCTTATGTTTATATGTCTAATAATAAAAAATTTCAAAGAAAATCCGATATAAATAAAATTACTAAAAACTTATATATTTTAAAATTATTTAATCTTTTATACTAATGAATTAAAATAAATAAAATGAGTCGAAGTATCAAATAAAATAATACATAATATTTAATCTATTTTTTCTTTTTTTCTTTTTTTCCACTTTTTCTCTCTTTTATTTTCCTTGCATTTTCATTCAAATTTTCCGAGAACCAAACATAACTTAAATTTTGATGAGATTCTACATGCTTTATAGCGCATGATGCTTAATCCTTTTCAAGCTGGGTCAGACTCCAGGTAAATCGTGACTAAGGAGGCAAAGGGTACTACAATGGATATACACCAACCCTACAAGAATATATTAGTAATGGCGGATTTCACATCGTGTCCCTGTAATACTATTCCATGCCTATTTCGGCCGCAATCCAATAAATCAAGGAGGCACATAATCCTCGAGATATCACAACACATTATCCAGTCATCAATGATTTTAAGGCTTTCAGATGATCTGGGAACATCATCGTCCGCATCTTCTACTCTTTCCTCGCAATCTCGATCCTTACTAGTCCTGATAAATATTTTTGTCATTTCTTTTCATACATAAAGGGGATTTTTTTGTCCTTGTGTTAGGATGAGATGAAAAGAGGAGATGTTCCGAAGTCAGTCCAATGCTACATGAATGAAACTGTGCTTCAAAGAAGATGCTCAGGTTATTATAAGGTATTTGATCGGAGAGACATGGAGGGCCAATTGTATATGACGTTTCAGAAGCCCTTCCCGATACTTTTATTGAATTGCAATGAATCTTTGCTAGATGGCTCCAATGTATTTACCAAGATGAGACGACATGGTAACGAGTATGTCAAACTAAGGATCTGGTGTCAGTTCGTCATCGAGCCCGCTCACGCTAGAATTCTCGAATAATTGATGTTAAAGTTGGTTGAGTCACTTGTCCATCCAATATGGGAAAAAGCTTCATTTTGCTACGTTATGGATTATTTGGGATCCATGGTGATAACAAAGGAATTGATGCAAAGGCTCCAGTCTCATGGTATGGACCTACTTAAATTTGGTATCCCTATACATATTATGGGGTTTTGTAGCTTTTCTTTAAATTAATAGTCACAATCCACCGATCTTGTACTCATGGATTTCTCCACTTTTGTCCGTAGTTTTTTTTTTTCTTGTTTAGTGATTGCATAATGTGTTTCTCCTTTTTGTCTTTTTCTTTAGTCTATTCCAATTTTCTTTTAACAATTGAAAACCAAACTTCAATCATGGGAAATTGTTGTAAGTTCGATGGATTATCATAATTTAAGGTCTTACAATAGGGTTTGATATATACAAGTGTGTGTTCTTGAACACAGTTCCTGGTGTTGGGACTATGTGTTATTTCGGACATCGCGCGTGAGTCCAACTTCCTCATGGACGGCGCGCAGCGTATATAAGAAATATGCAATAAAAGAAAAGCACACACAAGATGTTTACACTGTTCGGTAATTGTCTTCGTCCACGGGGTTGTGCCTAGATGTAAGGATTTCCATTGATCTGATTTAAGCTTATAATTAGTCTTATGTGGTATGAGACTCCCTCTCTATTGACCACCATTCTTTAACCTAGTTCCTCATAGTGGAATTTAGAATGAGCTCCCTCAATTCCCCTCTTAATAACATTGCACATACACGTTACATTGATAAGATGAAAAATCTTAAAAACATATCATCTTTCACTCAAGGTGAAAGACTTTTAACGTGCAAAACCTCAATCGAGTATCCGTACTCTTAACTCTTCAACACGTCCGGACTTCGCTTGTTCTTCTTCAAGCTCTACTCTTGAAATTTGTGATGAGCAACTTCCACACCCTTGATATTATAGCCCTTGCAATTCAATCATAGAAGCCCTCACAAGTCGGTCATCTACTATGACTCAGTAATTATTACCTTCCTTTTCTTGAACTTATCTTCAAGCTGCAAGGCGAAAGTAGAGACTGTGCCCAAGTTTCATTGGGGACAAGACCACTTAATTCTGCTCGAACTCTAGTTTGGTAATTTAGATGATCAGATCCTCTAGTCTTAATCTTTATCCACTTATTAGAGGAGTCATAGGCTCATCGATAGCTTGCTCCCCAAGTACCTTGATCTTGAAGGGTCTAGAACTAATTTGCATCTCATGTCAGTTCTGACCTTAGTCTTGACTCTCTGAGACTAGCACGTCCCTACATTAGGGACTCCGTCGTCAACATCCGCCGGGTTCTTTCAGGATTACACAAGTCCCAATGCCCTTTCATCAAACTTGACTAAGCAGCCACTTTCTTGTAGAACATTGAGATGAAGATATCGATACCCAAATCTAACTAGGTTAAATGTAATATTCTTTTCATGTAGTGTTTGCTGCAACTAATCCAAATAAATTTATACCAAAGCTTAGACATGGATGAGAAGTGAGGCATTTCCCTTTGGTCAAGCAACATGTTCTAGGTCAACTTTTAAGCAAATCAACTTTTTTTTAACGGTTTAAATGTTTTCATTACAAATGTTATAGGGCACTAATCCATTTGTAGTCGGGAATCAATAATAGTCTATGAGGTTATTTCTCACAATAAGATGTTGTAGGGGTTTACTACCTTCATGCAAGAGGAAGATGTAGATTTTATAAAGTATTTTTAAAATTTTAATATTTAAAATATATTTTTTTCAAGTATTAGAAAGGTTCAAAACATTTTCTAAATTTTTTTTGTCAAACTCATTTTAAGAGTCCAATTGATAGTAATTTCAAAAAAAAGGTTTTGGTTTTAGGCCCTATTTGGGTAAACAACCTAATTAAGCACTTATAAAAGAGTTTATGTCATAAGTACTTTATTCAATAAACTATTTGTGTTTAAATGCATATTTTAAAAAGCACGACATATGCATTATTTTAAGGTGTTTGGATGCATTACTACACAAACACTTATAACAATTAAAATTATTGAAAAGATTATCATAAGTACTTATAAAATTGAAGCATTTGAATAAGTACTTGTCATAATTTTTAAAAAATGAAAAAGACGAAAGAATTTAATTAAAATTTACATATATATATCATGAAACCATGACAAAAATTTAAAAGAATAAAGATTCATATAATTAAAACATTTATCATTCAAATGTAATTCTATTATCAAAAATAGAGCTAATGAATCATTATCTCCTCTTCATTTTTTTCATATGCATCAAAGAGATTATAAAACTAAAATATTCTAGATTTTTTTCTTCATTAAAATCTTTGGGAACTTTTCATAAATCTAACGCGACGCAGCTCAAGAACTCTATATTTAAGGTGAATCGAGTATTGAGGCGTTAAGGTCCACTTAAGGCACCGACTTTTTTAACTGATGTGCACCTTGCTTAATATAAGTAAAAATTATAGATCTTACTAAATATTGTCTATAATTTTTATCTAACAATAAATTACAATAAAGTAAAGAACATCAGACATAAAAATCAAACATCACCAGTGCTTCCCATCATCACAAACATTTCCAAAACAAAATAATAAACATCATTAATGTTTCCTATCATCACAAAAATTCTAAGTTCTAAAACAAAATAAACATTCATGGATCTGCATCAAATTCTAAATCAAAAAAAGCATCATCAATATCATTCTTCCCATCATCAATTAGAAGTGTAATTTCAAGTCCCACCAATAGACTAGTCTTATTCACTTAGGAATTGTGGTTAGGTTTAATATAATTTATCGGATAAAAAAATCATGCCAAATTTGGCTCGACTCCACTCGGGGTTAGCCTAGAAGTGTGGCCCAACTTGCCAAATTTGGGGTCGGGCAAGCAGGACACCCCATATCCTACTCTGCCATAACCTCACAATCATGGAACCCGTGACGGTGCCCTGATGTCACGCCATGGTCTCATATATTGAGACCTCTTCCTCGTATAATTTTCTTACACATAACTCATTTCTTATAAAAATTCACAAGAGCTGATAAATAACCTGATACACTTTTTATGCCAAAATATACAAAATTAGATTATTCGAATATATTTTACAACAGCTTGTCAAGGCCACAACCCTACTTCACTCACAAATCTCGTATAGAGCCGCCTTCTCAGGTACTTGAAAGGGGGTCCCATGACAAGGTGAGCAAAGCCTAGTAATGATAATCTCCTACAAGGGTTACTCCCCACCTAAGTGCACATGCAGTGATCAAACACACCCACATTCAAGTAATATGTCTACATGAATGTCACATGTCATGCATGAAATGCCATCATGCCCATATCCCCGCTCACTAATTTAATTTCATACATGTCATGCTGGCGGTGACAACCGTCATTGGTAGTACCAATGACGCACATATACCGAGCCCTTACCAAGCCAACGATCACGGCGCCAGAGCAACAATCCAAAGTCAATCCCAACTCCTATCGACAACTAGGAAGTCTATGTGGTACCTATGACCGTGTTTTCGGGGCAACAGAACTTCACACGCCGTCTCTTACAATCACGCAGAATCCTTTTCTGGACACACAGAGTCTCTCACACCCATACAGGAACTTGATACATCGCGGGCCTCTCACACCCATACGTAACCCTTCCTGATAATACCACTGCCCTTACACTCCATCACACTTTTGAGACACTCATGGCCTTTACACCCATATTCCAATATTCCAATGGGATTAACGACCCCCTTCTTGATTCGCCCAACATACATTACTTGTTATTTAAATGGCTTTACACCTCGTGAGTCTCACTCTCGACTTCTATCCAGCTTCCGAAGCCACACCCATCTATCAACACGGTGAATAAACAATGTCGTGCACCCACACCACTCATGCAGAAATGGACATGCCATTGCATTTTCTGCTCATGTTATATACATATGATACACAACATCAACATAACATGGATAATTATAATTAATACATATAATTCTCCTCCATGCACAACCCATAGTATAATATTATCATGTCATACATTAACATGTCATATTCACACCGCATGTCATTCATACAAACAATAACACACAACAAGCACCCCACCTTGGACTCCATCCAACAAAAATTCTACCTATCTCTTCTTCACAATCAAGGAACCAGTTTGGTTCTGTCCTCATCATACCACATCAAACAACTATGTAAACTAGAACAGCTCGCCCAACTCCTAACCCACCATACTTCGACCTGTAGGAACCGGTCATAGAAACTCTATCCTTCAATCCCAAGTTATGAATTTAAACCATGGCCTCTCGTGCCTCCCATAGACATCCATACCATACCCAATACAGTACCTACAACATGCCATGCAATGGTGATGTTATATCCTGGATATTCACCTCGACACAACCATGCAACCAGCACACTTGGTGCAAAACATAGATTTTCAGAAGGGTTATGATCACCTACTTCCATCCACAGGTACATGGATGGAAACTTGACTCAATGGGCTTTCCATAGAGTCTAAGAACACCTGAAACGGAGTTCGGACGAAGAAGTTATGACCTTCCGAAGTTGGAGGTCACACATAGTCAATCCAAGCCGAGCTGACCTGAACTGGCCGAGCTGAGCTGACATGGCTGAGCTCACCTACTGCCCTCCACAGGAATATTATGGAAGATGATCAATGTGGGATTTATAGAGTCTAAGAACGAACTGTAAACATGAGTTTAATAAGAATATGAATCAAGCTGGAGGTCACACATAGTCAAACCCAGCCGAAATAACCGATTTCCTGCCGAGCCGACTAACCGGCCAAGCTAAGATGACGTGGCTGAGGTCACCTACTTCCATCCAGGCATGGCTGAATCTTGACTCACTTGGCTTCCATAAAGTCCAAGAACACCCAAAACTAAGTTTGACGAAGAAGAATCGGTTGAGGTCACGTAGTTAAACCCACCAGCTGAATTGATTCGCCAAGCTAACCTGAACCGGATGAGCCGAGTCGGATTTAGCCGAGCTCACCTACTGCCCTCCATAGGCATGGCTGGAATCTTGACTAATGGGTTTCCATATAGTCCAAGAACACCTGAACGGAAGTTCGACAGCACTTATGACCTTCCGAAGTCGAGGTCATGTAGTCAAACCAAATGAGCTAAATCGATTTCAATGAGCGGACCTGAACCGGCTGAGCTGAGATTTGGCCCGCTGAGCTTCACTTACTGCCCTCCACAGGCATAAGGAATGGAATCTCGACTAAATGGGCTTTCCATATAGTCTAAGAACACCGGGGAACTGAGTTCTGACAAAGAAGTTATGGTCATTCAAAGTCGGGAGGCCCGTGATGAGTCACCCGTCAGCCGACCCCAATGATGACCCTACCAGCCGAATTTAGCCGAGATGACCTCTGGCTGACTGACCTCTAGCAGGCTTTCACTTACACTATTTGGGGTAAACTGACCATAACTTGGGCTACAGAGGTCTGAATTGAGAAATTCAAAAACCTAACATCAAGTTCACTGATGTGGCTACAATTTACTAGAAGGACTCACTACCAAATTTCCTTTATTTCCCACCCAAAAACCAGTTCTAAAGTCCGGTTAATGTGTACTACCACAATGTGGCAACTTCCCATGGTTCAAAATATAACCAAACATTCCCCTTAGGGCAAGACAACCGCCACACAACCCTGTGGCAGAAAAATAACCAAAGTAGAGAAGACCCACCTCCTCGAGTTTGTCGAACTCCCCAACTCCTAGCCTTCATGCGAAGCCCTTGTCGTGGAGGATGAACTCTTCCTCTGCTTTCGCCTCAAACCGCAAACTGGACACCCAAATCTAGAGAGAAGGTAGAGCCTCTCTCTCTACTTTTTCTCCCTCTCTTTTCTATTCTTTCTTTCTATCGCCTTAAGAAAATCCATAGTTTAAGTAAGCATACCGGTCAGAGGTATTCCGAACGTGCACGATGAAGTTAGGACATGATTTCATTGCATTTTAGATGCAAAAATTATATTTTTATAAATCAGGCCTTAAGAAAATCCATAGTTTAAGCAAGCATACCGGCGGAGGTATCTGAATCGTGCACGATGAAGTTAGGGACATGATTTCACAGATTTACTCTGCTTTGCTTCCTAGAAACTTCACAATACGCTCGAAACCCACTCCTGGGCATGATCAGCTAATTCACACTCTCAAGCCACTCAAGGTTTGAAGTGTGAAACGACACTAACCTTCCTTTGTAACCGAATTTTGTTCAATTACCAATCATCCGCTCGTATAAATGCGCAACTTTCTAAATCCTCAACATCAATTACGCATGTCATAAAGTCGGTTTCGTAATATAACAACAATATTTGCGATCTCTCAAATCCAACTCAGACTAATATAAAAATCAATGTTATCATCCAAGTGACTTTCTCAATTAACTTTCAAACCCAACATTTACATAAACATGAACTTATTAGTTCAACATGATCCAACATAAAGTTCTAATCAACCCTAATGATGACGAATCCCCAACCTAGCCATCACTCCTCGCGGAAACTAAAAGTACCTGAAAATATGTCAACGAATGAAAGTGAGCTTAAAGCTCAATAAGAAATACTAATACATTTTCATGGATCAAAAAGTTTTCAATCATATAACAAATAGGAGATGTTTTCACCAAAACTTTGATTCAAAAAATAAGTTTGAACATTAATAAAATATACTTTAAAAAATTCTCACATCCATTTCAAATCTTGTTTTGGGGTGGTAACAGATCCAAACAATTTCACATCAAATTTCGATTCAAACACTTTCATATCAAATCCAAAATCAAATACATTTCAAATATATTTTTCTCTGGTCATTAAATATCAAATGGTGCCCAAACATGTGGACTTTCTAAATGGGTGGCTAGTCTCAAATTTGCTCCTTTTAAGGTGACGTAACCAAACACTACTAGTACTAGTAACATCTAACCAAACCCCTAGAGGCTGGGGTTCAAATCAATTACATTCCCCACCAAGAAAATGTAAAGGTAAACTATTATATCCCGTTGACAAGGGCCAATAAGGTTAATTATTATTCTCAAGTGATTACGACCGAATCCAACTATAGTCAAATATTTCATTCAAAAGTTCAAATTACAAACATCATATCTCCACATTTTCTTTCGTGAACAAACAAATCTTAAACGCATAATCATACAAAACTACTTTTTGATCCATGGATAATCAAATAAATAAAAAGTAAAACTTTTCACAAAACCAAGATTATATATAATTCAATTAAAAACAATTTTCATCCTCAAATGAAGTAAAACAACAAATTTTCTTTTTCTTTTAAAACTGCAGACAACATCCCTTACACGTATATATATAAAATAATAATTTTGTGGAAAGTCAGACAGAATCCCTTACCTCAAAGGAGTACTCAAGTTTTGAAAGAGCTTAATCAAGAATTTCACCTCAATGAAATATTTCTCCTAAAAATAATATGAGAAACTACCATCATTACTTATTTATTCTTAAAACTTTCTAATTTGATATTCTAACAATTATATTATTTTTGTTCACCTCAAACATATCGATTACAACCTGCTCAAATGATAACTATTTGAATTAAAGTAGTTTTACAAATTTTATAAAACTCATATTCCTTCGGTTCTATTTCTTAATAATTTATTTATTTTATGCTCTTAATCCGAATTCAAATCTTTACTATTAGAAAGAAATAATATTAATACTATTTGCCAAATTATATTTTTACTAATAATACATATTGCCTTTTTTTTACTTAACAATTATCATATACTGATAACAAGTATTATTAATCCATCTTATTTCCTATAATTACTAAATAATTATTCTAATCATATTCTTTATCTAATAAAAACTCAATCTCTTAATAAAATATTTACTTGCCAAAATACATATATCTTTAAATACTTATCAAATACAAATATTTATACATAATTCACTTTTCAAATTTATCCTTGTTTGTTTATCATTATTTTTTCAAAAAATTATCCTTAAATACTTTTTCATTCTCATACTCAAAGTAATCAATATGACACCAATTAACTCTTATTTTATTATTATTATTTTTTTAAGGAACGAGTGAAATCTAAACTGACTTCTGTGGTCGATCTAAACCGAAAGAAGATTAAAGAATCTACATCAAAGAAATCTAGAAAAATAAATGAGGAAGATCTACCTAGAGAAATTTGTTATTCAACCCTAGATCCGAAGCCAGATGTCCTCTGAATTCTACTCAAATGTAGAAACTTCAAACAGCATAGAAAGATTTTCTTCTCTTATTCCAATTTATACTAGGGTATCTATTAGGAAAATTACCTTTTTACCCCTCTTTCATTAAATTAATTAATTAATTACTAATTGAATTACCATTATTATTTTCTTGATTTACCATTATTATTTTCATAACATATGCCTATAAAAATTCCTGTCATTATTAATTTCCGTAACTTATACCTATACAAATTCCTGTCATTATTATTTTCCGTAACTTATACCTATACAAATTCCTGTCATTATTATTTTCCCTAATTTATACCTATACAAATTCCTGGGTGTTACAAACTTAAATTTCTCATGCATTATGGCATATTGTAGGAGGTCGGCACGACCGGGTATATGGTTAGCACAATAGAGTATGCTGACGTAGACACGAGGTCTTTCCACCATATTTACCTGAAAAGGTGATGTGGACACAAGGTCCTTCCGCTAGTTACTAGCCAAGGCCTAAGTTTCCCGTGGTTTACTGCAGGCGTTAGCAAGAGTGCCTCTATCAAGCTGATCTCGATTTATAAGCCTTTTTCATACAGTTTTAAAATCAACCACTGGTAAGCAAGCAAGCATATTATGAAAAGTTTTTAAAATTTTTTAAAGCAAGCAAGCAAGCATAATATGAAAAGTTTTTCGAAACTTTCAAAGCAAGAAAGCAAGTAGTTTTATGAAAAGTTTTAGAAACTTTTAAAGCAAAGAAAGGATTAGAGAAGTATACACTAATGAGTTTGTTTAGCCTATTATTTTTTATTTTAAAACTATTTTCCCGTGCATAAAAAGCACGCCAAACTGGACATATTAGATTCTCCGACTTCTAGTATGCGTCGTATTAACTAACTTTTGTAAGAAAATACTGAACTTGTATAGTTGTGTATATGTATGTACATAGTTTTGGTTTATGAAAGGGATGAGCTCGAGGCTCTTTTGAAGAAGTGTTGTTGCTGCCATGTTTTAAAGTGTAAATTATATATATAAAGCTGGGATATGTCCCGATGCAAATCTGTTATGTTGCCAAATTTTATAAAATCACAAGTTTAGAAAAGAAAAGAAAAGTGAATTTATATGTGCTTTAGTAGCAAATACGACTTCACCTCACGTGGATTCTCTAGTCATCAGCAACTGAGGGCTCTGCGGGGGTGGCTTCGCACACCGCCCGGCTATGCTGCAGGTGTCAAGTCAGACAGAGCCGAATCTTAAGAAACCCATGTTATTAAGCAATCGTAGTTTTCTTATACACTATTTTACACTATCGGGCAAACTACACATTTCAAATTCAAAGTACATACATTTTAAGTGTTTCAAAGAACTAAACTGTTGATTTTTTTTTTCATTTCTTTCGAATAAAGCACTATGTCAAGCAAAAAGACGAGGTCATCCTAGATATTTCATTCCAGAGGCTTGAGTGTCCCCGCAAGACCAAGGAGTCGAGCATGCAATGGGTTCTATTCTTCCCATGAATCACCAACGACAAGTCGCTAGACCATCTAGCCACCGTAGAACTCAAGTTCTAGGATTGTTTATCGCAGCTGCATTATCACGTATCGCTTAGATAGTGGCCATAGCGACTGCCGCCAGCATAAACACCCACCTTGGCGCCTGTGCAGAGGTTCCTAAAGAGCCTGGGAGGTCCATAAAGAGAGTGCAGAAGTTAGGCGCTAAGCCATATGATGGCAAGTATGCATCCAGAGGCACTTAGTCATGGTCGACAGAAACAGCAGATTTACTTTAGTTACGGGCCGTACGTATGATCGAGGGTCCCGCTTTTCAAGTTTTCTAATGGAAGATGGTGGCTATGATCGTGGGATGTCGATAAGAGGTATCCCCGATGGTATATCATGGGACCGGGGCCAACAAGAGTTTATCGATGCATTCATTCCTCGAGTCACAAGGATTTGAAGATCGAGGAGTTCTTCGCACAGGAGTAGAAGAACGCAGCAAGATCGTAGTATGGTAGAAGAGGTTCTCAGAGCTGGGTTAGATCGGGTTCCATATATCTGGGGTGACGAGGTCCTCGATGTGCAAGCTGCATTTCGTAGATTACAAAGACGGACGAGTTCATTCGTCTGCGTGGTTCCTCAAAATAGATTTTGGGATTTAGCTGAGGCCGCTCTGGAAAAAGCTGAGAAAGTACTACGCTATGTATCGAGTAAAGTGTGAAAGCAAGAGAGGAGCGCACTGTGCACTTCCCTACCGCAGCAAATGGGTCGATCCAAAGAAAGAGAAGCAGGGGTAAGAGGTTAGCGAGGCCGCAGGCACAGCTCTGGGAGCCGCCTAGTCGTGGATCGATGAGGCCCCTAGTTGCCAACAATGGCACCCAGAGTATTCCTCCCCGTATGTGATAAGTGTCGAAGGTGACATTTTGGGGAGTGTAAGAGATATAGCATGTGGTGTTTCCATCAGGCTGTGAAGGCCACTTCATTGTGGACTCCAGTTTCCCGCTGATTTGCAGCAGACATCAAGAAATCACTTGGGCCTACCCCCGTACTGCAGATGAGTACTGCAGATCTTTAGGAGAGGTTTCCTGCGCAGGAGCCAGTGCAGCCGCAGATAGAGGTCGTCGTGGTAGAGGCAGAGGTAGTGTCCCAGGGATACAGACAGAGACCCGTACTCAAGGCTCGTAGTTTATGTCGTGACTCGCCAGACATGCAACCAAATGTGGTTACCGGTATTATTTCTATCCTTGATTATGCATTAGTGGACCCAGGAGCCACGTATCTACTAAGGCCCGTACCTTTTTAGATCGTCTGCAGATAAAAGACCAAACCCATTGTGTGGGGTCAGAGGAGAGTTTCCCCTTCCAAGAGGAGATCCGTTAGTCCGTACGCAGTAGCCGAGATAAGAGAGTTCTCGATTGGGGGATGGAGTTCCCAGCTGATCTCTGTGGGCCTTGGGATATGAGTGGATTTCTTGACGTGGTTCTCTGCGCACGATCGGGCTATCTCGCCATGAGCCACACTGGGATTGCTATAAAAAGGAAGTAGTTATACAGCTAGGAATTCCTGAGGTAAAGTTCAGGGAATACGCAGAGTTTATCTTCAAGATGATCTCCATTCATGGCACGCAAAGGATAACATGTATGGTCACAGGTGGTTATCTAGCTTATGTAGGAGACAGGAATAAGGACTCTAAGGATGATATTCCAATTGTTGAGAGTTCCCAAATGTATTCCCGCATGATATCACAGATTACCTCCAAATGTGAGAAGTGAGCTCACCATTGATTTGATCCTTGTGGATCGAGCCTCCATTTTCATTCCCTCCTCTTATGTGGATGGCTTCATAGAGCAGGAGCTTAAGGCTCGGGCCAAGGGGAAGAGTTTTCTGCAAGCAGCATGTCCCAAAAATGTTCCTAGAATTTTTATAAAAATACATATATATATATATATATATATTACATTCCTAAGATAATTGAGCCAACTTGGGTATTTTTCTCGAATTGTTAGATGAATATTGATTAAATGATTATATATAAATAAATTTACTAAATCCGTAAATAAACCCAAGTGAAAAGAGAAAATATGAACAAATGGGACCTACACAATCAGAATAAGTTTATATGTCTATGTGAAATTAGGAGAAATAATTGGGCAAGGGGAAAATAATAGGAGTCTTAAATGAGGAATACTAGAGAAATGGAGGGACCTAAATATAAAAAGAAATAAAGAAAGAATAAAAAATCAAGGAAAGGGCATGTGGCATGGTGAAGAGGGAGAAGTTTCCTTATTTTTAAAATAAGATTAAGAGGATCCATAAGAAAAAGGAAAAGGGAAAAGAGGGAGAGTAAGGCAAACCATATTCGAGAGGGAGAGCGGGGAGAGAGAGGCTCTACCTTCTCTCTAGATTTTCCGACGATCTGACCATAGGTTTCCAATGGGCAAGAGGGAAAAGTCCTTCTCGTAGACAAGAGCCGCAAGGTGAGACTGAACGGAGCTCGACAAACTCCAAGAGGTAGGCCTTCTCCTACTTTGTTATTTCTACCCTAAGGGCTGTGGTGCATATCTTGCCTTAGGGAATGTTTTCGTTGTATTTTAAACCATGGGTGCTTGCCACCGTGGTAGCCAGCACACCGACCTTAGAACTGATTGGTAAGAAATAAAGGGAATTTGGAAGTGAGTCCTTCTGGTAAATTGTAGCCACATCAATGAACTTGATGTTAGGCTTTTAAATTTCTCAATTTGAACCTCTGTAGACTAAGTTATGGTCCTTTTATTAAGGTCATCCTGTAGAGGTCAACAGAGGTCGCCTTAGTAAAGGTCACATGTGAGAAGAAGGTGTGTCGACCTGTGTGTCGACCGAGTTTCACCGAGGTCGTCGTCTGGGCTACCAGGTCATCTCTACTGGTGTGACTACGTATGACCTCCAACTTTGAAAGGTCATAACTCCTTCGTTTGAACTCTGTTTCGGGTGTTCTTGGACTCTATGGAAAGCCCATTGAGTAAAAAATTCATTCATATGCCTGAGGAGGATAGCAGGTGTCAGATCGAGGTTTCGCACGAAGCTAATGAGGTCAAGCCAGCTCGCCGCCTCAAAGTTAGCTCTACTGGTGTGACTACGCATGAATCTCCAACTTCGAAGGTCATAACTCCTTCGTCCTGTTTTTCTGGGTGTTCTCGACTCTATGGAAAGCCCATTGAGTCAAGAATCCATCTATATATAGCTTGTTGAAATTGGAACTCATATTAAACTCCTAAAATCAATCCTAACCAAAACCACTAGCACAATATTGTTCTTTAATTGTTTTGGAATAGGGGCTGACGAGGAGGAAAACCCAAACTGAGATTGAGACTCTGAGGACTTGAACCAAAGTGCAAAGCTTTGCTCGTTTCTACCGACTTCTATTCCCTTGTTTCAAGTTTTGCGATATTTGTTCTATATTTCCTATTCGTTTCAATATTTAAATGCTCGTTTCAAATGTGTATAAGAAAGGCATATTGGAATTGTTTTAAAATGATTCAAGAAATTGATTGTAAAATGTTTGTATATGAAAATTGGCATAGACTATTGAAAGTGAACTATTTATACAAATGTTGCCATTGAACTGTACTTTGCTATAAAAGATTCAACGCCCCTTAATAGAATGTTAACCATTTAGTTCAGATATGATAGATCGTATACTAATAGGGTCAAATAGCAAGATCGCAATTATCAGACATCGTGTCACCCAACTCACAGCCCCGCCGGACCGTACAAGAGTGTTCACTAATTGGATTTTATAACTAGTCACAGCTTCAATGGACCGTGTTTGACTCATATCCCAGATATCGAAGACATAGGTTAAATCCATTAAAGTATAACTTAATTATCAAGAAGAATCGAATTGAATTGCTAAACTGAATTGAATCGCGAATCAGAATTGAATTTGTGAGCATATTTGAATTGATTTTGAATAGAAATATTGAATATAGTGTATTTTGGGATAATCAACATAACTGATTGTATATATAACAAATATATATTGTATTTACATTGGATCATCCATAATACAAAGTTTTGAATTGTTAAATTGCATGATTTGTTTTAAATTGAAATCAAGAATGGATTTGTATAGAACCACTAAGCATGAAAAATGCTTAAAAATATTGTTTTACCAATGTGCGCAAGTAAATTTAGTGATAGATATGATTGAAACGACTCAAAGATCGAGGATCGTCGAGTCATGTTGAAGGAAATTTCGAGTATGCTCCGATACAGATTTCATTCCATGTTTCTTTTAGATATTGGGATATTTGTAAAAACAATTTGAACTTTGAACATCTATTTGTAAATCATTTTGAAAAGGCTTGAATGCCTTCATTGGTAATGCATTTTGTTAAATGTAAATGCTTGGGCGGGCTTGCCCAATTTGAAATCGCCAGCAAAGATATGATTTTGAGTGATTGCGATTTGTAAGTATCCCTGACTCGTCTCGATTCGCTAAAACAGTTGGGCCGAAAGTGGGTCCCACAAGAAGGGATTCATTCTACGAGCATATCCTCCCATGGGAGCCCAGCTCTTTCGTGAAAAATAAATATGGGAGTTTACTACAGGAGTGATTACGTGCAGCTGAATGCAGTTACCATTCAGAATCATCCACTCCTAGGATCGATGAGTTATTCGATCAACTTGGGGTCTCAAGTGTACCAAGATACGAGGTCTGAGTATCATCGCTGAGGGTGTGGGAGGCGGGATGTTCCCAAGACTTATTCAGACACGCTACGGGCATTATGAGTTTCGCATGCCGTTTGGTTTGAACAATGCCTCTAAGAAGGCGAGGATTGACATCCTGTATTCTAAACCGTATTCGATAGGTTTGTCATAGTCTTTATCGATGATATCCTAGTGTATCTCAGTAGTCTGTAGAGGAACATTTAGAGCACCTATGATCAGGTCAGAACCTTAAGTGAGCTGCACTATATGCCAAGTTGAGCAAGTGCCATTTGGCTTTGACAGGTGGCATTCCTAGTCGCAGGATCTCGCCAGGGGGTGGAGCGTGATCCCCCAAAAATAAGTCGGTAAGCTTGAAACCGCCAAAGAATGTGTCGAGGTCGGCTTCCTTAGTTTAATTCGGTATTACAGAAGCTTTGTCGGCGGCCTTCTGTGATAGCAACCCCACCACTGCCGGAGCAAGGAAAGACATCAAGTATGATCGTGATACCCGGTTAGTAGAGTTTCAGGAGCTGGGCAGTGATTGACTTAGCTCTGGGCCTAGCTTCGGGCCTTAATGGGAGACATGGGTCAGGTTTATGACACGCTCTTCTCTTACAGCCTTGGTCATGGTTTTTGATGCAATGATGGTGATTGCGCATGCCTTGTGCGCCAAAGAAACATGAGAATTACCCTACACATAACTGTTTGTGAGGCTTGCTTACTCCCGAAAGAGTTAAACCTGAGGCAAAGAAGATGGATTGAATTGATTAAGGACTATGACTGTACTATTGAGTACCATCTAGGAAAAGTGAATGTAGTAGAAAATGCCTTGAGTAGGCGGCCAAAGGGTTCTTTGTCTCATATGAGATCAGGTTATCTTCCACTATTGGTGGATCTGAGAGCTTAAGGGGTGATATTAGAGGTCGAGATTCAGACATTGTTACCATATTTCATGTTGTGACCTCTCCTAAGAGACGTATTCGGCAGTGGCGCCAGGATCCACAGATGATTGCTTAAGGAAGAGACTAAAAAAGGAAAGAAAAGCAGTTTCAAATCGCATACCACATGATAGCGAAAGGGCAGAACGTGGTGTGCCAGAAAGGGCGAACCCAAGAAAGACATTATGGAATAAGCACATTCATCTGCGTATGCTATGCATCCAAGTAGTACCAAGATGTACAGGACTTTGAAAGAACATTATTGGTGGAATGGGATGAAGAAAGAGATCGCAAGTTTCTTCTGTGATGCCCAACCCGTCGCCAGTGACAAGAGCACGAGGCATGTGGGGAAGATACGCTACTCCTAGCCCATGGAAATGGAGAAGATCACTATGGATTTCAGGACGTGTCTTCCACGACTCGCAGGCAAAAGATGATGCCAGCACGTGGGCGATAGCTTGATCTACAATCCAAGTCCGCCATTTTCTACCGCCATCGCCGAGGATTCTTGGAAAAAGTCGTCATTGTAATGCGGATGAGATAGTCGGAGATCGCCGGTCTAGTTTCGAGAAGGCATCGAGACCCAAGGTTCACATCCGTGTTTCGCCCGGGCCATAGGCAGCTCTAGGTACATCTCATCACAAAGATTTCATCCTTTACCTGATGGGCCAACTGGGAGAGGACCATTTAGGACGTAGAGGATATGCCGAGCTTGTGATGGAATTCAAGTGGGAGCAGATACCATTCGCGTTGACGGAGTTCGCCTACAACAATAGCTACTATCGTGCCGATAGCCGTGATGGCCCATTTAAGTGCGTCAGATGACAGAAATGTAGACCCTAGTGTGTCAGGGGATGAGGTTGGTGAGGAGGAGATGGGTAGGCCCCAGCAGTGCAGATCACTTTAGAGAAAGTGAAATTTTGCTTCGTGATAACTCACATAGCAAGAGATACAGACATGTGCTATGCTGATAAACGCCCACTGAGAAAGACTGCAGTCAAGACAGTGACCTACCTCAAGATTCTCGGAAGGGTGTTTTCTGAGTTTGATACGTAGGCAAGCTCAACGAGATTGATAGACCCCAAGAGATCGTGAGCAAGTGGGCCAATAGCCATATGTTGAAGTTACCCCAGATTATCCAGATTCATGACACATTCCATGTGTCGATGTCGAGGAAGTACATCCTGCATCCTTCACATGTGCCGAGAGCACCCAAGGCGTGCCTAAAGGAGAACCGACTTACGAGGAAACACCTATGCGTATCAGAGATCAAGCAAGCAGTGCCGAGGAGGTGATTCCCACTCAAAGTCATGGAGGAATCAAGGAGAGAGAGGGCAAACACACTGGGAGCCAGAGGCTTAGATGCGCTGTCAGTATCCTCAACTATTTTCTAATTGAGGTATTTTCCTTTCCTTTGAGTTTAGTTCATTCATTTCAAGGACTAAGCGGTCTTAAAGGAGGGAGAATTTCAGAACGCCCGTCCCGAGAGAGGGTGCATTTTATGTAACCGCAGGTTACATATGTGCACCAAGGGCTTCCTCAATTACCTGAGTGTCATAGCAGTATTTTAAAGTTGTTTTAAGGATGAATTAAAGTTTCAGCGATGTGGCACTTTTGCAATTATGAAAGCGATAAAGGCGAAAGTACAAATTATGGAATTCTGTATGACATTGAATAATAAATACTATAATAGTTCAGTAGCTTAGAAAATTCTTAATTTGATGATCAAAACCACTATGCCGTGCTGGCAATTGCCTCACGAATTCCAGGACTGCAGCCTCACTAATTCTAAGAGACAATCGTAATATTTTTACGAAATTTCGCGATAAGTCGCCATCATCTCAAGGACAAGATATTTTTTACAAAATCTAAGTCGTGAAATGACTTAAGCTAAGTTCATTTAAAATAAAGTGGACTGAAAAATAAATTTTTTTCGGGAAGAAACTAGACCAATGAGGCAATATGAGTCATATATCCAAATAATAATAATAAAAATTAATAATAAAAAATAAATAAAAAGATAAAAGCAAAAAACAAAAGGAGGAACAGACGGAAGAGAGAGTGAGAGCGTGAGGAGAGAGAGTAGAAAATGATTTTAGAGAGAGAAACTTCTCTCTAAGATCTACGGAAATCGGATCGTAGGTTTTTGTCGGAGTAGAAAGCAAAGTTGGTCTACACGACGAGAGCTGCATGTAAGCACCAAAAGCTTAGTGTTTTGTCAAACTCCAAGTGGAAGGGAATTTTCCTACTTGTGTTATTTCTATCCTAAAGGTCATTTAATGGCTTGAGATTTGCTTAAAGGCCGTGAAAGGCAGTAAATTTCAGTCCCAAAATTTTTAGACTGAGTTTAGGAATTTTTAGGAATTTTTTGGACTATTTTCGGATAATTCAGGTTGAATTTCGGGACTGTTTTCAGACAATTTGGGTTGAAATTTCGAGATTGTTTTCCAAATGTAGCCTAGACAGAATTTCATAATCAAGTTTCGCTGCCTCTAGACATTTTAAGGTTTGGTTTTAATCCCTGGACCGATGTTTTCGGGCATAGAGAAAATAAATAATATGCTATTACAAGGATAAATGGAAATTATATGTGTGGTAAAGCTATATGAAAATCGCAGTCGCTCACTTGTAATCTGAAGGTGAGTGTTCTAAACTCTATTTTTAAATACTAGTATGTTGTTTATAAATCGTTTTACGCTGGTATGTTATGGTTTTAAATTATTAAACCATATTTCAAGCACGCAATGGTTTTAAAGTGTTAAACCATATTTCAAGAAAGCAAGAAAAAATTATATTTTTATAAATCAGGCCTTAAGAAAATCCCTAGTTTAAGCAAGCATACCGGGTCGAGACCTGCAGGGTGCACCTGTGAAGTTAGGACATGATTTCATTGCATTTTGGGGATTTACTCGGCTCAAGAAACTTAGCCTGCATTATGGCATATTAGAGGAAAGGCCGTGGCACGTACCGGGTATATATAGTTTAGCGCGCTAGCTAGAGTATGTTGACGTGAGACACGAGGTCTCTTTCCACCATATTTATCGTAAAGGTGATGTGGACACAAGGTCCTCACGGCACTACAGGCTCAGTTTCTCGTGGTTTACTAGGGTACAAAGAAGCAAGAGTGCCCTAAGTAGTTGATCTCGATTTATAAGCATTTTTCATACAGTTTTAAAATCAACCACTGGTAAGCTAGCAAGCATATTATGAAAAGTTTTTAGAAACTTTTAAAGCAAGCAAGCAAGCATAGTATGAAAAGTTTTTAGAAACTTTCAAAGCAAGTAGTTTTATGAAAAGTTTTAGAAACTTTTAAAGTAAAGCAAGCATTTTATAAAGCATACACTCACTAAGCTCGTTTAGCTCATTATTTTCCTGTTTTAAAAACTATTTTCCGTGCATGTGCACGCCGACGCTGGGACATATTAGGATTTCTCCGACTTCTAGTATAAGTGCCGTATTAACTAACTTTTGTAAGAAAATACTTGGAACTTGTATAGTTGTGTATATGTATGTACATAGTTTTGGTTTATGAAAATGTGATGAGCCCGAGGCTCTTTGCGTAAGGTTGCTGTAATGTTTTAAAAAGTGTAAACTGCGATATACTGTGTTTTTCGATATGTCCCGATACACCGTTATGCTCGAAATTTTAAAATCACAAGTTGAAAAGAAAAAAATTTATATGGGTTTTCCTCAAAGTAGGCAACACGCTTTCGCCTACAGATTCTCTAGTCATCGAAGTAATCTAAGTAGTTTCAGGTGGCTTCAAGATCATGAAAAACCACGAAAATTCACTTCGAAAAAGGGCGCAATGGTACTTCGGTCAAAATCCCGAATTTTTCTAGATCTCTGATGATGAAACTGACTTCACCGCTGAATCGCCTCACGAAATCTAATGCACATATCGAGCTGGCCGACCCGAGACATCAATTTCACTTTTTCGAGGCAACTGGGGTAGTATGACACTCGCACATTTTGAGTGGTTCAAGAGGTTCCACGTGTCACAGGTAGAGTTAGTCAAACATGAGCCTGGGCGGTGGGCCATGGTGGATTACAATTTCTGCATCATGCCATTAGGGAAAATCCAAAGTAGATGGATAGTGATAAAGGCAATCCCACAGCCACTTGTGAGTCGATTACGTGGTACGAGGACAAGTCGCTTGTCCCAATCTTGACCCAAGGTCTCCCAATCGGTTTTGGGAGAGGCAAAATGTAGAGAAAAGGAAAGAAAGAGAGAGGGTGGGATTTTTAGAGAGAAGCCACTTCTTTCTAGAATTCTGATATCTGACGTCAGCTCAAGGAGGTAAGAAGAAAGCTGCTCCCCACTTTGAAAGGGCTACTATGGTATCAGGTTTTGGTGTGGAGTTTCGATAAACTCCAAGAGGCAGGGGTTTTTCCTACTTGATTTTACCCTCATAAGGCGTTTGCGAATGCTTCGATTGATCTGAGTCACGAGTGGTTGCTGACGTGTCCCAAAACTCGGGACCGAACGTGGAAATTTTGAGCCCGTTTTGGACAATCCACTGGATCGCTTCAAGGACTTGTGATAATTTATGTATTAAATTATGCTTTTTGAGTGTATGAGGCCTAAAATGGCCATGGATTTCGATTTTCACAAAGCGGAACCGATGTTGATGAGTGCGGGGCCGCATCACGCATACCCCATTGCTGGCTGGGACCACATTCCGCTTGCATTGACTTGACCAAAACGTCCATGTGGTTATTTGCATGAAATATTGATAAAATGAATGGGCTTGAATTGTGTGCAATTTACATGTTAATGCATGGAATTCACATATAATATGATGTGGTGATTTAATTTATGTTAATATGCATGTAAATATATTAGCATGAGTGGTTTGGAAATGGCATAATGCATTCATATGCAATCGGAAATAAATTTAGGAAATTAGGTGTGAGTACATGACATGAAAGAATTCGCAAAGGAAAGACACAAGTCGCGGACATGAAATCGGGTGGATCGCGGCAAACACTTAGAGAATTAAAATGCATATGAGAACTGGGCAAGCTAGCAATAGAAACTGTTACACAAAGAAACTTGGTCATGACACATAATTCAAGAAAGGAAGAAAAGCCAGTGTCAACATTGAATCGTGGTTTAGCACAAATACTCCGGAAATAAGAAAATGTGATCGCAACATGAGTCATCATAAACATGGTCACGACGCAGCAATTCAAGTTGCGACTACAACATGATGATTCTCAAGAAAAATGCTAAGTAAAAGCAAAATGGTCGCCTTTCACACACATGACAAAACAAAGAGTTGATGTGAAGGTCACACAAGGAATTCATGTCGCGACAACTAACCAAGAAACTGCAGTGCCAGTCGTCTTGATATAGACATCAGTCGCGACTCAATATTGCAAAAACAAGGCAAAAGAATGTTGCGACAAGCTTCCAGAGGACACGATAAACCCAACAAGTCGCGTGACAGTTTCTAAAGTCGTGACTCAACAAAGCAAGTCGGGCCATTAAAATTGTGAAATCCACCCTGAAAGCCTCGGAATCGTGCCCACCATGGAAATGTATAACAGTTTTTTGCATCGCAAGAGGTAGCTCTTCCTAACCCGCATTCGGGGATTGAAGAAGACTCAATCAGATAATTTTAGAGTAGATTTTTCTTTTCTTTTCTTTTCTTTTCTTTCTTTTCGATTCAACCAAAGAATCGTCTTAATGTTGAAGCTGGATTTAATCTTTCATGTTCTTCTTCATTTACTGCCTAAAATTAATGGAATCCAGACCAATTCTGGAATTCATTTCTTATCATATAATTGCAATACCGCAAGGTATTTTGATCAATGCTCCATTATCGCTGCGGATGTAGTTTCTCGATGAGCATAGGTTCCACTAACTCGATTTGCTGCCAGTTATGCAATTTTTCTCGCATATATTAGAGAGAAGTACCTAAAATCGGGGGATTATTTTGATCGATGTTGTTCTTAAATTGATTGTTCCTAATAGTAGTATCATATCCTTTCAAGGATTATTTCACTGATTTCCGTGAGGCCTTTCCGAGGACACAAAGATGGAGATTCCCGAGACCTCGAATATTCACCTGCAGGGTATGCTAGACTGCCATTGAAGAATCAACAGGCTCAGAGTCATCCACAGAATTTATTTCACTCACAGCTAGCTGAAGGGGATTATTTACTTCACCCTGAAACAATCGAGATTTCACCTTAACTGATTGAAAGATCTCGATCCTCGCCGGGGATGAGACCTAATCACTCGAAAGAGAAAATTCATCGATCTAAAGGAAGAGCATCAACTGTTTGCAGGGTTTCTGCAATGACCTCGCATCGATGCAAGAAACTGAGTCTTAAGAAATGGGTATGAAGCATTGAAAAGAAAAATACCCAGATCTTATAAAAGTGTTCTCAATACGTAACGGACAGATCCATGTCTTTAAAAGAAGCAGGACATCTAATTAGTGAATTGTGAGAACCAAGCTGCATTATTGTGCATCTTTGACAAATCCATATCCAAAATTAGGATTGAGAAAATCAATGATTATACTGTGCATATTGACTGCTTCACAATAGCTTTCATATTAGTGTCAATATCTAAAGGGCACTTATTCAAATTCCAAATTTATTTTATTTGTTTTAATTCAAATTTTTTAATTAGATAAATATAATATAAGTATGATCTATCTTTAATTCTAGTTTTTAAACATTTACAAGGAGGTGCAAATAGTGTGGATCTCTGAGTGCTAGGTAATTGATTTTAAACTCCTTTGGCTTGACCCGAGGAATGATATCTGGACTTACATCCAAATTTTTACTACTTGTATGACATGTGCACTTGCAATGTCTTAGACTAAATCCATTTTATAATTTCAAGAACATAAAACCACTTTCTACTTTTCAAACAATTAACTCCAATTTTGGTCCACTACAGAGAACCGTAAGACTCCAAAGAGAGCATTAAAATCGGAAAGTGGTTTAAACATACATAAACGCACAAACAGTACCTCCCATGCCCGGATCTAATTCTCTGCTATATCGTTAGTTTCGTATGTCGCTTAGTGGGTGCATGCTGTGATCACTCGATGATTCCACAGGAGCGAGCTATCTATTATTTAAGTAAGAGAATGTCAAATGACGAGGCACATTATGATCGAGCGCCTTCTTCTTAGCTTGCCTGGGGCCACTGAGATCGTGACATTATACGAGAGAGTATTCAGGCAATTTGTTTCTCGCTTAGATCCTTTAAGATATCCATTTGACAGACTGGGCTTTACGTAGAGCGTGACTTATGAGATGGCTTGTACTTTTGACAGAGCTCACATTCAAGATGTCACCTCAAAAGCTTATAAAAAGGAGTGTTAGTAGATTACTTCGCCTCACTTCCTGCTATCGACTAGTAGAGTGATTGATGATGATTTTCCATAATGAGGAGATCGCAGGGTGACTAGCTTGTCCGTCACGCATGTACTTTGATGGGGTGCAAATAACCACATGGATATGGTATGTGTTCTATCGATTTCTCTCGCACGGTGATCATATCCCAAGATCAGTCTGCTCACTCAGGGATCAAGTTATCCAGCCATAAACAACATTGCTGAGTATGAGGTGCACCTCGGTTAGAGGGACCGCACTGAGCCTCGAGATTAGAAGGAGGGAGATATTCTAAGTGATTCTAATCTAGTGATTGTGACGTATCCGTGGTGATTAGAAGACCGAGATGTGAAGCTTAGGCCATATCATGCTTATTTAGGTTACTAGTAGGAGATTGACGACTAGCCACACTCACCCACACCCAGCGTAGAACCGCCCGCCGATGCTCCGCTACTTCGGGCTTCCATGACCGACATTCCTAAAGGTGGGGTAGTTCGCTTCCCGCTAGGCTGGTGACTGGGGACGTGTTCCTACTTATTATTTCTAATAAGAGCTCGGTTTGATGATGGTCTATCGTATCATGATATTTATCGGGCTTGGGATATGACACATACCCTTGAGGCCGTGACGATTCAAGGACAGAGCTTTCGAGGCAATGCCACCCGCGCCAGGATACATGGAGGACACCATATAGCGTATAGCCGAAGAGGTGTTATTGTTGCGGTTAGATATAGATTCAACCGACGGCAAATGAGAGGTCTATGCCGGAGTTTATGGCCCCACACGGGAGAACATATGTTGGCTTAGTAAGATTATGAGGATCGGCTATTTTGGTCGATACTATGAGACAATTGTTATCATTGTTCAGTAGATGTACAAAGTGTCATATGCATAGAGATCTCTCATACACGTTCCACCATCGGGGAGCTGCATGCATCGACCTCTCACTCGATCATTTTCAGCCTCGGGGGCATAGATATTATCAGGAAGATTTCACAAGTTTTCTAGTGGTCATGAGTCTATCTGGCCATTATTGATTATTTCACGGCGGGTGGAGGCCACTTATGGAAAGCTAAATGCGCCAGGCTGTTCTTTATTAGATCTCACATTATCCGCATACTAGGGTTCCTGCGAATTGATATCTATGTAGGTGCATTTCGGGTAAGGAGGCTGACACTTTATTACGTAGATATGGCATCCAAGACATGCATCGTCTCACAAGATAGGTGTTGACTGGACCATATGATGTATACAAATTTATGACGTTATAACCTAAGGACTATTATATAATCCCTAAAATCCGCACGATAAAACTTGTCGAATACATCAATTAATTGTTATGGATCAAAACACCTATTCAAATTTATGACTTATTACCCAAGGATTATTATCTAGTCCTCAGTAAAAAAACCATCAAACTTGAGTGTGGGTTTCTTTAGCTATGGTGTTGATTAAAAGATATTTCATAAAGAGTAAACCATTTTCTTGTGGTTTTGATCCAAAAGATAACGCAAGTGCACAAGTCGAACAAGTAGTAAATCGATTTAAGTCCGTATATCGATCCCACGTAGATCTCAAGCAATTTTTCAATCAACTACCCCAACTACTTAAGCTCCATACTATTTGGACGCATAATACGATATTGGGATTTTGCTTTGAAAGCCTAAAGAATGATGTAAAAGAAGAATGAATGAATAATAAAATGAATTGAATATTGAAATATTAAAATAGCTAATTTAGATCGACAGCTATCTCTAAAGAAAACATCAATAATCGCCTATCGTGAAGAATCAATTCCTAAGGCCCCAGATCGTAACTTCGCTTCGAACTACATTTTTAAAACTACCAAGGGATTAAGATAAGGTGGATCGATCTCCAACCACTGTTCATCATTCACCTTTAACAAGCTCGAACACGTGAGGGTGAGATAACTACTTTAAATCAATAGCCTCTGCTCGGGGGTATTTTTCTTTCAATACTTCATACCCACAACATGTGGACTCCGCAAACCCGAGCTCCTTAAATATAGTCATTGCAAAGGTTTACACTGCATCGGTTCCTCATCCTCAAAATTAACACCACTCTTTCCTCGCTGATTAGATCCTGTTAACACGATCGAATTCACTATTCACTATTCGAATTGAGTGAACTCTCTACATACTTAAATTAATAACTCCTTTCAGCTCATTCCTCGGTTACAAGTAGAGAAGAGGATGTATTGATTTAAGTATACGAGCTGATAGATCCCTTGATATCAGGTTGAATACCTTCCGAAATTGTTCCTTACTCGGGGAATGCCTTCTGTGTCACTCGGAGGGGCCTCTGGAAATCGAGCTAAAAACAATCTCGTTATGGGTGCGAGGAGACTAACATTGGGATCGATTCAAAAACCCAAGCAAAACCTGGCAAAGTCGATTTAATATACGAAGTTCGGCCACATGTGAATAAAATCTTTGCGGGAAAGATAATTGCGACAATAACGTCAATTCAATGGAGGCTGGGTTTCTAAGTGCGATTATACCATACATTGGCTTGTTGATCCAATAAAACCCTTTATGCATCCAGGCGGGTGTTAAATCAAGAAATTTGTTTTGGAATTCAAGCAAGCAGAGACGATGAGCCACAAGAAACCAAATGCATTCGACTAAATCGCTACGGCTAGTTGAATCCAAATTAGGAAGAAATACAAACTAATCTAATCTAAATAAAATGAAAAGAAAGCGAAAAGAAAAGAAAAGAAAAATAAAAATACGAGGGCGCTTGTGACCAGGTCTTTTCCAGTGCGAGCTGCGTTTCTCTTTGGTAGCGACCATTTATAGGGTTCTGAAGTTGGGCCCTAATTCGATGCATTTCTTTTTGGACTTTATTTAAGCGGCCCGATGAAGCGTCTTGTCGCGACATCGAGCTCTTATCGCGACCTGCAGTCAATCGCGATCCTTGTAGCGAGCCTCTATGTAGTGCGACATGTCTTAAGATAAGCGATTATCGCTGACGACGATCTTAATCGCGACCTCTTCTCATTGAAACTTCGTGTCATAACTGACTTCTTGGCGTCGCGTTATGCAGTCACTTCGCGGTGATGTGCGACGATCACGGTGTTGTCGCGACTTCCATTCAGTACAATTGTTGTCGCGACAACCTGATGTTGTTGCAACCTCACGTCTTCGTAATTGATGTCGCGACAACCATGTGTTGTCGCGACCTTATCTTCTGCGGAATTGTTGTCGCGACAACTTCCTACTTACTGTGATGTCGCGTATGTTGTAGTGTTGATGTCGCTATTGCGGCGAATGTCGCGACATTGTGGCTTCTTCTTGATTCCCAGTTTGTTTTAACCTTGAGTTTCTTTCACTCCCAGCTCATTTTGTTTTCAATGAAGATTCATTGCATTTGGAGTTTCAACGATGCTGAATCCACGCATTTCGATTGCTGTCGAAGCTTAGCAACATTTGGTCCTTTCATCCTTATGCGTCGTTCTTGTTGCCATATGCTTCATCCCATTTTATCAGTTCCGCTCTGCCATATTCTGCTACTTTTTACTCAATTTATGCTTTCTTTTGGATTTCTTTCTGCACAGAAATTTGGTGAAGTTTATTCCAGATTCCTGCATATAAATCAGTCTTTTTATGTAAAAATCAATCAGAAAAATGGACTGAAAATAGATGACTTTTAAGCTCATCAGTAGGCTGTAGACAAATGGGGCAGTAGAGGCTGCGAATAAGAATATTAAGAGGATTTTGCGTAAGATGATTGAGACTTCTCGAGACTGGTTTGAGAAGCTTCCTTTTGCATTATGGGCGTATCGCACCTCCTTTCGCACTCCTACAAGAGCCACACCTTACTCTCTAGTTTATGGCATGGAGGCCATTTTGCCCGTTGAGATAGAGATAGCGAGGTAGCCACAGGCCGAGATTTGAGGCGAGTGGGTTCGATCCGCGGCTTGATCAACTTATCTTGTTAGATGAGAGGAGATTGAGAGCCGTTGACCATATTCAGGCTTACCAAAGGAAGATGGCCTGCGCTTTCAAAAAGCGGGTCAAGCTTAGACCACTACAATGAGGCGATTTGGTTTTGAGAGTCCTAAGAGGATTAGTCATCGACCCTAGAGGGAAGTTTATACCCAACTGGAGCGGACCTTACATTATTAGAGAGTTGACCCTAGAGGGAGCTGCATGGTTGATGGACTTAGATGGAAACCAATTCTCAGGGCTAATCAATGTGGATCAACTGAGAAAATTTTAAGTTTGAGACCTTGGTCGCAGGATGGGTGGCCATCATTTCGGTTAGCCATATACCTTATCACTTGTTACTCAAGCATTTTTTACCATAGCCTTATCGAGCCCTTCACACGTATTTTGGCCTATTTTCTCTCTTATAGCCTTGCTTTCCTTTTCATACAGATAGGGGCCCTTTGGTGTGTGGATGCCTTAGTTTAGGGATCTTTTGAGTTATAGACACATTGACATATTCTCTACATTGCCTTACCACATTCACTTCATTATATCCGCTCCATTTCATAGTTTCTATGTTTTCACCACTTTCTTTCTATCTGACTTCTTGTTCTATCTCATTTTTTCCTCACTTAGATTGGTGATCTATTCATTTTACTGCATGGGGGTTTGTCATGTCATCCCTTCACTCATTCCATCGACATTTATTCAGTGACTTTTAGTTTGAGAGGCTTATGTCATTTCATTGGAGTTGTTTTATTGTACCTTCGTGCTTGGAGATATGTTCATTTATTGTCATATTGGTTTGTCTCTCATTGTTTCATTTAGTCTATGTGCAAAAAAAAAAAAAAAAAAAAACAAAAGGAAGAAAAAAAAAAGAAAAGAAAAAAAAAGAAGAGAAAAGAAAAAAATAAATAAATAAATGCGCACGTATATGTATTTAGTATAAGTATTCCTTGAGTTCGTATGTGAATTTATGAGGATCATTGTCTTTTGGTGTATGTATTACTTGTGGGAGTTCGTATGTGGGTTTCCTGAGATCCTAGTATCATGTGCTTACTTTGAGATTTTATTAGTGGTATATGAGATGACCGATCCTCTCCTAGGGCTCCGAGTCAGTGTCATATTCATCATCCAATTTGTCGACAACATGTCTTCCCCATGCAGTGATTTGGGTAGATTCATCATATCCTCATCAGTTTTTTTCCATACTGTTATTTATCTTCTTGACTTCATACCTCTCATTTTCACATTTATCACCCTCATATGTTTATTGATTTCGAGTTTGATGTTTCACTTACATCCTTTCTCTCTATCATCTCACCACATGTTACACTTTTTGCATCACATCATTATTATTAGCACTTCCCTTGGATGTCCTTGTGTCTATGGCTCATGAGACTTCTTATGCATGTGGCATTCCACACACGAGGGCATGGGGTAGATCATTAGGTGTTTGAGCCTAGTCTCCCTTCATTTCTTTTACCTTATCACCCTAAGCCTACATTACGGTCCGTGTCATAAGACCACCCTGAGACCATGGGATTTAATATTTTCTTTGACAACATCTACTTTGATAGGTATTTGAGACTTGGTTGATATCTGGACATTATTATGTGTCTTTTTCTAGGAGATACCTTGCTAGCGTTGGGATCCATCTCTAGTTGTGGTTCTAGATGACCTGAGATTGCCTTTTGTTACTGGGGGATGTAGAGATTTAGATTGATTCCTCGACATGCCGTATCAGCATACCCCTATATGCTCGATCATTTGGATGTGTTTGTTCAGGTAGACAGTATTCTTGCCGAGATGTCGAGATATTTTGATATTCGGGGTTTCATCACATCTCTATCGATGGCATATGTTACTTGGGCACAACCCTTATCTGCCAGGATCATCAGGAATTTGTTTGCTTGTGCATACAATTGTTATCGAGGTAATGAGTCTTGTTACGAAATTTTTTTTGATTTTATCACGTTGATAGATGTCACACTGTACATATCCCTTATCTTTCAGATCGCTGTAGGTGGTCGATTTTTCCTACGCTTTATCGAGGATATGAGCCATTGTTATGACATTTTTGGACTTCATTATGTTTCTGTTGGATGTCATACTAGGGCATACCCCTCTAACTTCGCCTTTACTATCAGCAGATCAGACTTTCAAACTTCGTCTTCTACATATCAGGCATTCAGACTTCTCCTTTATATGGATCAGATGTTCAGACTTTATATGTATCACATTTGCTAGCACAGTAGATCAGACGTTCAGACTTCGCCTTCACATGGATCAGATGTCCGGACTTCATCTGCATCACATTTGCTAGCTCAATAGATCAGATGTTTAGGGACTTCGTCAGATATCGCGCTCGTGACTTTTCGCTTTATATGGACTATCGATGTCTCGTGACTTTCATCCTCGATCACATTTGCTAGCATCAAGAAGTAGATCTTTAGACTTCATCTTCGCGATATCAAAGCGCTCGTGACTTCGCTTTATATGGATCGATGTTCAGACTTCATCAGATCACATTTACTAGCATTGTAGATCGACGCTCGCACTCGGGCCTTCTCGCGATATCAAGCCGCTCGGGACTTCGCCTTTATATGGATCGATGTCTCGTGACTTCATATGTATCACATTTGCTAACTCAATAGATCAGACGTTTAGACTTCGCCTTCGCAAGCAGATCAAGCATTCAAACTGGCTTCATATGGATCGATAAGTTCATACTTCAATCAGATCACATTCCCTTGCACAAATGTGGATAGGACGCTTAGACTTCCTTCTCGCATATTAGCGCTAGACTTCACTTTATATGGATCAGATGTTCAGACTTCATCTGTATCACATTTGCTAGCACCGCAGTTAGACTTTCAGACTTCATCTTCTGCATATCAGGCGTTCAGACTTCTCCTTTATATGGATCAGATGTTCAGACTTCATCTACATCACATTTAAGACCGTATCGGGACGCTTACCCTCGTCGTGACATATCATGCCAGACTTTTAAATTTTTATATGAATCGATGTTTAGACTTCATCCGTATCACATTTGGCTAGCACCGCAATGACGCTCAAACTGTTCCTACATATCAAGTGTCTCGACTTCGCTTTATATGGATTGGGATGTTCAGATCATCCGTATCACATCTAGCTAGCACCGCAATTAGACTTCATACTCATCTCTCCGTGACATAAGATGTCTCGCACTTCCTCAGATTTACCTTCCATACACTTTGAATATAAAGGCGCTTAGGCTTCGCCTTTGTGTTTCCTCGCTTTTTAGCCGTATATTCTCGATGCCTCACCATAGTCTCGACTCTCATATTTCATCTCTATTAGAGATATATATCGCAGTTACTGCCCACTTGATCACATGGCTTCTTCTCAAGTTATCTCACTTTCCACTTACTAGCTCATGAGTTTGTTGTGAGTCTACATCTAACCATTATGGGGCTTTCATTAGCATACCATTTGCCTGCAGAGCTTATTCTCTAATGGGTTTCACTATTTTGTTGAGCATTCACATTTTTTATGACAGCATGACGGGTGTTCATTACTATACAAAGGTATTACGATCATTCTAAGACCTACGGGCGGGTCGACTTCCGCTTGTTTCAGATTTCGATACAGGTTTCACCTTTTAGAGGACCTTCTTAGATGGAGGTTGGATCTATATCATGGGTAGGACTATAGGTTTTCTTGTTTTTTTTGTTGTCCACCCCTGGGCGCCCAGTGGCCTTCTCTTGTCTTTGCCCGTGTCCCTCTTGACACTTTGGGTATCATTTTTTCTTCGAGCAGAGTTCATCTCACTTCACTCTACTTTTCTACACCTTCATGCTTTACTTATTGGTTCTTGTTCGTTGGCACTTAAGTGAACTCTACCGAAGATGGGCATATTTATAGACCCCAAAAATTTGAAGGCTTATAAGGTTTATTCCTTTGTGGGAGGCAATCCCACATAGGAAATTGATAAGGGAGAGAGGCCTCCCTTTCCCTATAAAAGGGGGCCTCTCTCTCTTGATTTGGAGAAGGAAAAAAAGGAAACTATGGGCCTTCCCCACCAAACAAAGTGGGAGACCCTAATAACCCTTAATTAAATATTTTTTTGGAGAATAAATTAAGGCATGAGCCTATATAATTTAGGATCTATTAGTTTCTTAAGTTTATTTTTTTAAGGAGACTATGGGTGTCTTCCTCCACATTGAGTGGGAGGTCCTAAGTGTAAGAACCAAGAAATTCCAATTCCTGGAAAAAGGGCAAAATCGTAATCATTACAAAATTGTTAATTTCGTTAAAATCCGTAATTTATTCTAGATCTGATGATGAAACTGATTACCCATCGGAATCGTCTCCTGAAATCTAGCTAGCACGTAAAATTCTCGTAGAATCTCGACAGCTTCGAGCCTGCGACGCTTTTCGAGGGGCATCACGATTCGGTGTCAGATAATGATTTTCGCTGGCGACGAAAGTCATATATAACAAGTACTCAGCTATAAGTGGTATGAGAGAATGATGGAAATGGATCGACCGAGATAAATACGAACGCCAAAACTGGAAAATGAGGACATAATTGGTATTAAAGGAAAAGTTTAAGTGACACTAAAGGACAAAATGTCCAATAGTGTCGTCTCTTCAAAATTAAAAAGACCAAAAATGGGAATTGGAGAGCAGGAGATACAGAGAGGGTTTGAAATGTCATTCTGTAGAGAGAACGCCTCGACTTCTCTCTAGAATACTTCCGCGATCCGACCGTCTGGCGCCTTCTGACAAGAAGGAGAATTGCTCTACGCGGAGAGGGCTTCAGGGGTACCAGATTTAGGAAGTTTCTTCAAACTCCTTGAGGTAGGGGTTTCTCCCTACTTGGCTTTACGCCTTTATTTAAGTGTTCTGACAATGCTTCGGGTTTGCTTTGAGGCCTTGAATGGTTTACTGGACGGCTCCAAAGCTCGAACCGAGATGTTGGATTTTTTGAAACCTATGTGGATACCCGTGACTATCCACGGGCCTGATGTGGGTTCCTAGTTGTGTATTTGGCGTGAAAAATGTGTGCTTTGATGTATGAGGCCGAATTTGTCGTAGAAATACTGCTCACAAAGTGAACCGATAAATCAGGTCTTGATAGAGCAAGAATCTGGGGTTTTACTGCTCCCAAAATAAAGTGGTCACGAAATATATTTTTGTGAAAATATGTGTTTGGTCAAGGATTTAAATTAAATTACTGTGTACGATCATTAGCCCAAGGAGCTAATTTTTGATGTGTGGAAATGTGGAATTTACATGACATGATTGTGTGAATTGAATGTTTTGTAAATATATGCATGTTTATATATTTACATGTGAATTGGACTGTATTGGAATTGGCATACATGCATTCCATATGCACTGGAACATCCTAGGACTATAGGAATTAGTGCATGAGATGAGTCTAGAGAAAATGGTTCGGAGGGTAGTCTAAAATACTAATTGTCGGAGGGTAGTCCAAATGAAAAATATCAATCGTCGGAGCGGCCCAATTGATATTCATCGGAGGGTAGTCCACAAACAAATAATATATCAATCGTCGGAGCGGCCCAATTGATATATATACACATCGGAGGGTTGTCCACAAACTAATAAAACAATAATTCTCATACAAGGCTTAGGCGAGTGTGAGAGAGTCGATGAGGACTCGGATCCGAAGTTATCATGTAGACATTCAAGCAGGATCATGCATTTGCTTCGAATGTATGTTTATTTTTGATCATTGTAATCGCACTTAGGTGGAGAGTAGCCTACTTAGGGCGATTCACTATCGGGAAGCATTAGCTCACCCTGTTGAGGGATATATTTTTCAGTACGTGTGGAGCTGGCGAGGACGGTCGTCCTAGAGACCGAGGACTAGAAGAAAGCCGGGTTGTGGCTTTGATGTATACATGTATTAGAACTTTTTAAGTTTGATATATGTTGTATAAGAGTAAAATATTTGAACTCTTAGAACTATTGGATATAGTGGATTCATAGTTGGCATGTTTTTATGGATATTGTAGTATGGGCCCAAGAGGCCGTTTTTATCCATATTCGTATCTTTGTGATTATATTGGACCGTTTGGGATGTGTTTCATGTGTATCAGAATTGCAGAGCTCCCTGCATGTGCTGAGACTCTCGCCGATTTTCCGAAGTGGGCGCCGGGTAATCCCGACATCCACTGTATTCGGGTTGACGAGTGAGCGAATCGAATTCCCGGTTTGGGGTGTCACAATTTTGGTATCGAGCTTAGCTATACGAATACCTAGGGAGTTTCTGTGTTAAGTATCCATCACCACTAGGTGGTTTGATGGAGTATAGGTATGTGGAAACCTAGAGATCGAGGATTCAGCTTAAAGCTATAGGTCGAGTGAGAGCATCACCACTAGGTGTGGTTCGATGTTCGGTTTAGGTATGAGATTACCTAGAAAATCACGGGACAAAACTAGGACACTGCATGCATGTGTTGGTATGTTTTGTGTGATTTGATGAATTATTGTATGATGGTGTGTATGCCATGTTGTATGTATGATGTGAATGTTTGTGTGCTTAGGTAAATAGCACATAGGTGTTGGAAAACAAATTGAGGAGTTTACAGTGTGTAAACTAGAACAAAGGAAATAAAAGAAATGAATATTACTAAATTTACTTGGTTTAAGGACAATGAAATAAAATTTTAAATAAATTTTAAAGTGAACTCATGAAATTATTGAGTGTAGAAATTGCAGTGTTCAAGTCACTGCATGAATTGAAGAGAATAAATTTTTATGAATTTATTAGAGTATTCTGGAAATGAAAAAATAAAAATTTCTGAATTTTATAAAGGTAAACTGAAAAAGAAATTAAAGAAATAAATTTTATAAATTTATTTGTTGGGAGGTGAAGAAAATAATTTTCTGCATTTTGCCAAGTTGAAATCAAGAAAATGGAGAAAAATAGATTTTTATAAATTTATTTGAGTATTATGGAAAATGAAAAAAAAAAAATGATGAATGTATATTTTTTGGGGTATTTTCCAGTAGCAGATATGAAAAAAAAATAATAATAATGGATGAATGTATTTTTGGTATCTTCAAGTGTTCTGGAACAAATGAAAAAAAAATGTGATGAAAAAAAAAAATACAGTAAACCGGCTGGCCACGCCCAAACAATATTGTGAAAAACAGAATTTGGTATTGCAATACAATCATTGTATTGCAGAGATTTAGGCTGGAAGGAGGCTGGTTTAAAGGAAAATTGTATTGCAATACAACCGGGTGTATTGCAAGAGGTGGCTGGTTTGGTGGAGGCTGGTTGTATCACAATACAATGGAGTGTAGTGTGAAAGAGGAGGTAGCCTTGGCAGGATTTAATATTGCAACACAGTTAGTGTATTGCAATTGGGATGGTTAGGCAATGGTGTCACGATACAATGATATTGTATCGTGACAGGGGCGGCTTGCATGACTGGAGAGCTGTGTTACAATACCGAGTATTGTATTGCAACAGCCGCAAGGGTCAGAGAAGATTTGCGGTCGCAATACGCAAGGTATCGTGACAAGTATGCGCTTGGGTCGGACTGGTCATTTATACACCGCTGTATCGTGACATAAGTCAGGCTTGGCTGAGATGTAGTGTCGCGATACACTATAGTGTATCGCGGATCGAGGAGGCCCCGCAAAGTGTGGGCTAGCCATGATACAAATAAGGCCGCAGTGGCTAATGACACAAAGGCGCAGCGCACGATTAATCGCGCTCACGATATCAAAGGCTTAGAACGGCCTTGGCGCCTACGACACTACCACCGGGCCCGCGACACGACTAGCCCCCGCCACGACACGGCCGGGACCCGCCACGACACGGCGCCCCATGCGCTGCGCCAGGCGCAAGCTGCACACCTAAAGCGCATAGGCTACTTGGGCGCCGTGCACCCGCTTGGTTTTTCGACCGGTTTTCACTTGATGTTTTTGAGTCACCGCTTGACCCGGTCGAACACCGTTATGAACACCATTCATCACAAAATTTCTTGAAAATTTTTTTAAATGAAAAAAATAATAAATTAAATAAAATCAAATAAAATTTGATAAAATTTTCGAAAATAAAATTTTCAAAATAAAATTTTCGAAAAATAAAATTTTGTTGAAAACAATATTTTAAATGCAAAATTGATTGCGTATACATTGAGTTATGTGTATGATTAGTGTCTCGGGGCTGTGTTTATGCCTTAGAGATACTGTATTGTAATTAACTACCACTGGAATCGTGGATCAAGGCGGTAGGTCATAGAGTAAACTATATGCATGGTGTAACGTAGGAAAAGGGTGAATACTAAGGTTAGGAACTATGACCTTAGGGATTTGGATACCGAAAGGAACAAGAAAGCTTAGAATTTTATTGAAATAAATGAATTGAGTGGTTGAATCTAGCGCCCGCTTAGAAAATGAATGGGTCTAGTTTCATGGTCATTAAGTCTATTAGTAATCAAGACCGCATTACTAGTTAGACTGAGATGAAAATTTAATGACTCTTGTTGCCATTGAACTGTTTAGATGGCTAGTCGAGGACGAGGACGTAGAGGACGTCCACGGGGCACTGGTTAGGCACCACCGACATTTGACCAGCCGCCAGTATTGGATAAGCAAGCCTCTGAGGCTGTAGGTATCGCAGCGGCTGCTATCGCTAACCTCTAGAGATTTCCAGAGCGCATCATCCTCCGACATTCACAGGGGGAGGAGATCCGATGGTGGCAGACCATTGGTTTATGCAGATTGAGAAGGTGTTAGAGGCTATGGAGATTTACCTCTAACGCGACCCGGATTAGACTAGCTGCGTTCCAGCTAGAGGGTGAGGCCCAAATATGGTGGAAATGGGCAAGGACCTCTAGAGACTTAGAGGCTATGACATGGGCAAAGTTACAGGAGCTGTTCATGGATACGTACTTTCCAGAGATTGCGAAAGCTCAGGAGTTCCTAGAGCTGAAGCAGGGGGCGATGACTATGATGGATCATGTGACTAGGTTCACAGAGCTAGCATGATTTGTTGATGATTACGTGGCCATAGACTTGGTCAAGGTTAGGAGATTCGAGAATGGGCTGAAGTTGTCCATTTGGGCCAGGATTGTAGGATTTCGCCTACAAGATATGGATTCCATGGTTGGGGCAACCCTAACCATAGAGAGAGTGTTGGGCTTAGAGGTTGAGACCTTAGAGGAGCCGTTGTACGTGAGTCCCTTAGGATTGCATAGAATAAGAATGATAGCCTGCAGGCTCATGAAGTTAGAGATCTTGTGGACCTACTCACAAAGTGGACCTGAGGATCATGGACATGTCAAAGTTCGATGTCATCCTAGGGATGGATTGGTCGATAGCTTACATGTGATCGTTATCGACAGAGCGAGGAGGGCTACCGCCATACGCCAGACTCCGCATCAGATGGTATTTCCTTAGGGGACAAAGATGACATTTCGCCTGCACGCATACGAGTCCAGTGTCGATAGGTCATGGTTGGCTAGCGAGCCTTACTCTGTAGGACGAGGTGAGATCTACCTCGTGCGGGCTTACGCAGCACGCAGCATGTTTTTTCCAGATGAGTTACCCGGACTACTCCACATTAGTGGATGCAGGATTCCCAGATCGGGTTACACCTGTACTTCACCCATTCTATGACTCCGCATAGGATGACACCCGCCTGAGTCGCAGAACCTTTCGAATCCAAGCATGTGAGCTTATTGGACAAGGGGTTCATTAGACCGAGCACTTCACCATGGGGCTCTCCGGTTCTATTTGCAAAGAAGAAGGACAAGACACCTTCGACTGTGCATTGATTACCGACAAATAACAGGTTACGATCAAGAATCGCACCATTACCGAGGATCAGATTTGTTTGATCGCTGAGAGGAGCGCGAGTCTACTCTAAGATAGACCTTCGTACTGGTTATCATCAGCTGAGAGTTAGGGAGACAGATATCCTTAAGACAAGACTAAGATTTTGCACTCGAGTTTACGTGATGCTCGGATCGACGGACGCGCCAATGGCATTCACGGATCTCATGCATAGGATATTCAGAATTTATTTAGATTAGTTTGTCGTAGTATTTTGTGGATGATATCTTTGATCTACTCCCAATGTGAAAGGAGCATGAGTATCACTCTTGAGGATCATTTGCGCTTGTTGAGAGACCATCAATCGTACGCCTGCCCGCAAGTGCGAGTTCTCAAGCCACGAGGTGAGATTTTTTGGGACACGTGGTGTCGAAAGATCGAGGCCACGACCTGTGAGAAGGTCGAGGCGTTGATGAGTTGGGAGAGACCTCCCCCAAGCCGCCTTCGAGATACGTGAGTTTCCTGGGATTGGCCGGGTATTACAGAGATTCATTAAGGATTTCTCCAGATAGGCAATTTATGACTAGGTCAGACCGAGGAGGTCAAGTTTGAGTAGGATGACCGCGCGAGGCATTCCAGGAGCTGGAAAAGGAGACTTATTTCAGCCTCCCATCCGATAGTTCGACAGGACAGGTACACAGTAATAGATGCCTTGAGGGCCGGATTGGGATGTGTTTGATGCAACCGGAGGGTAGTAGCTTATGGTTCTCACAAATCAAGAATCACGAGCGTAATTACCCACACACGACATGGAGTTGGCGGCCGTAGTCTCACCTCTCAAGATTTGACGCCACTACTTAGTCACGGCGAGGAGTCTGAGGCGTACGTGCACTACAAAAGTCCGAAGTATATTTTCACACACGGACTTCAACATGAGGCAACGCAGATGGATGGAGTTCCCAGAGGATTATGACTTCACTTTGCATTACCATCCTGGTAAGGCAAATGGTGGCCGATGCACCTACCGAAGTCACGCAGGAGCGCTGGGCTGGGTATAGCTTCTGGAGTGGCGATGCTCGAGACCGTGGACGCTGGGGCTACACATAAAATGGTGCGCATCTGGTACCTTGGGAGTTTAGTGGCTACACCGGGCCTCTATCGAGCGGAGGATTAGGTCCCAGTGGCGGACGCGGAGATAGTGTCCATTAGGACCGAGTACGCCGCACGGTGACGAGGGTCGGACCGTTCACGTAGATGGTAGTCTCATATGGGTGGATGTGCGCTGGTTCCCGCCTGACCGATTGAGAGAGAGGAGAGATTCTCAAAGGAGTTTCACGCCTCGATTCGCGGTATCCAGTGGCACGAAGATGTACCGTAGATCTCGCCGCGCATTCATTGGAGTGGGATGAAGAGACACGAGGGGGATCCTTGTCTCGACGATGTCTCACGTGTCGGCCAGGTTAAAGCCGAACACCGTGGCCGCACAGGCTACTCTCAAATTTACGGAGGTGGCCGAAAGTGGAAGTGGGAGCACGTCACGATGGACTTTGTTACCCACTTGCCACGAACGCACAGGCTACGACGCGCATGGGTGATAGTGGACCGACTCACGAAGCTCCGCACATTTTCTAAATGTGAGGATGACCTTCGCCTCGAGAGATTCCGCCTGGCTATACATTCGAGAGATAGTCCGGATACATGGAGTACCAGTATCCATAGTGTCGGATAGGGACCCGAGGTTTACAACGCACTTTTGGAAGAGTTTCCAAAAGGCTATGGGCACATGGTTGACTATGAGTATAGCTGGTTCCACCCTCGACATGGTCGGCCCGAGAGGACTATGCGTATTAGGAGGGGATATGCTATGTTACGCGTCCCGGATCATAAGGGTACCGGAGGAGCATTTGCCCTAGTGGAATTCACTACAACAATACACAGCGAAAGATACGATGGCACCGTATGAGGCATTGTATGGGAGGCCATGTAGATCATCACATGTTGACCGATAAGGGGGAGGCAGCTCCATCACCGGGTCCCGATTTGATTAGAGACACTTCGAGAAGGTGAGCTTGATACGACAAAGGTCTTCACTCGCCGCAGTCGATGTAAGAGCTATGCAGATGTGCGCACGCCGACCCTTAGAGTTCGAGAGGTCAGGGATCACGCCTTCTCACGCGATGCCTAAGCAGGGGAGTGGTCGGACTCGCGAAGCGCGGAAGCCATCGCCGAGGTTTATCGACCTTCGAGATACTCGAGAGGATGTGCACTCGTAGCTGCACGGCCACAAGTATCAACCCGAAGCATGATAGGTGTCCACGAGGTGTTTCACGTCTCCATGCTCCGAAAAATATACCCGCATCTACCATGGTGGATTGGGAATCGACGAGGTTGACATGGATGGGACCTTGAGGAGGGACCAAGCAGGCATTGTTGATAGTCGTGATCGTTTTGCGACTTCAAGACCGTGAGGCTAGTGAGGGTACTATGGAGGCACTATGGAGTGGAGGAGTCCACGTGGGAGCGCGAGGACACGATGCGGGCCACCTATCCCTTCTTGTTTAGGGATGAAGGTACGTGGTTTAGTCGTTTAGCATTTAAATGACTGTTTACATGCATGGTAGAGTGCATGTTGCATATGCATGAGTGGATTGGGATTGTCCCGCGAATTTCGTGATGAAATTCCTTTAAGGGGAGGGAGAATGTAAGAACCGAGAAATTCCAATTTCTAGAAAAAGGGCAAAATCGTAATTACTACAAAATTGTTAATTTCGGTTAAACCGTAATTTATTCTAGATCTCGGATGATAAACGAATTTCACCGTTTGAATCGCCCTCACAAATCTAGCTAGCACGTAAAATTCAGAGAATTCCGACTGGAGTCAACACGCTTTTCGAGGCATCGCGGTTCGGGTGCCGTATAACGATTTTCGTTACGACGAAAGTCATATATAACAAGTACTCATGTGCCATAAGTGGTATGAGTAGAGAAATGATGGAAATGGACGGCCGAGAAAGTGCCGAATGTCAAAATGGGAAAAGGAGGACATAATTGGTATTAAAGGAAAAGTTTAAGTGACACTAAAGGACAAAATGTCCAATAGTGTCGTCTCTTCAAAATTAAAAAGACCAAAAACGGGAATTGGAGAGCAGGAGATACAGAGAGGGTTTGAAATGTCATTCTAGAGAGAGAACGTCTGACTTCTCTCTAGAATATCGGGCGATCCGACCGTCGACGGTCTTCGGGACTAGAAGGAGAACTGCTCTACGCGGAGAGGGCTTCGCGTGGGTACCGGATTTAGGAAGTTTCTTCAAACTCCTTGAGGTAGGGGTTTCTCCCTACTTGGGTTTTACGCTTTATTTAAGTGTTCTACAATGCTTCGGTTTGCTTGAGGCCTTGAATGGTCGTTTGATCGGTTCCAAAGCTTGGAACCGAGATGTTGGATTTTGAAACGAGGACAAATTCCTGCGACCGGGCCCCAATGGGCTGACAGGGGTCTAGTTGTGTATTTATGTGAAGCCGTGTTTTGATGTGTATGAGGCCGAAATCGGCCGAGAAATACGGGTTCACAAAGTGAACCGATAAATTGTGTCTTGATAGGAACAGTAACCTAGGGTTTTACTGTTCCCGAAACAGTGGTCACGAAAATATATTTTTGTGAAAATATGTGTTTGTTCGAAAGTGGATTTAAAATTAAATTACGTATGATCATTAAATTTCAAGGGAGCTAATTTTGATGTGGAAATGTGGAATTTACATGACATGATTGTGTGAATTGAATGTTTTGTAAATATATTCATGTTTATATATTTGCATGTGAATAGACTGTATTGGAAATGGCATACATGCATTCCATATGCACTGGAACATCCTAGGACTATAGGAGTTAGTGCATGAGACGAGTCTAGAGAAAATGGTTCTGAGGGTAGTCTAAAAATACTACTGCTCCGAGGGTAGTCCAAATGAAAAATATCAATCGTCGGAGCGGCCCAATTGATATTCATCGGAGGGTAGTCCACAAACAAATAATATATCAATCGTCGGAGCGGCCCAATTGATATATATACATCGGAGGGTTGTCCACAAACTAATAAAACAATAATTCCCTATACAAGGCTTAAAGTAGTGTGGAGAGAGTCACGAGGACTCCTGATCCGAAGCCGTCGTAGACATTCAAGTAGGGACTGCGCACTTGCTTGAATGTATGTTTATTTTGGATCATTGCACTGCACTTAGGTGGAGAGTAGCCCACTTAGGTGATTCCACTCATCAAAGCATTAGCTCACCCTCACGAGGGATATATTTTTCGTGCATTGTGAGCGTGCGAGGGGACGGTGCTCCGGCCCTAAGAGACCGCAGGACTGTGAAGAAAGCCGGGTTGTGGCTTTGATGTATACATGTATTAGAACTTTTAAGTTTGATATATGCTGTATAAGAGTAAAATATTTGAACTCTAGGAACTATTGGATATAGTGGATTCATAGTTATGATGTTTTTACTGATATCAGAGTATGGGCCCAAGAGGCCGTTTATCCATATTCGTATCTTTGTGATTATATTGGACTGTTTGGGACAGTTTCACGCAGATTATAATCAGAGAGCTCCCGTACAAAGGAGACTTACCCGATTTTCAAGTGGCCGGGTAACCCGACATCCATCAGATTCCAGCTGACGAGTGGGGCCAATGTACTCCCCGGGGTTTGGGGTGTCACACTAAGTGGTCTCAAAGTTTAAAGGTTTAATTTAAAATAAGATGGCCTTGGGGGAAATCTTGGCTTGGGGGTAATTTTGGGAGATGATCCCGGCTCTGGAGGCAATTTCAACTTGAGATGCGACTTAGTCCGGGGAGCTACCCGTCTACCAAATAAGTTTTCTTGACTTTTTTTTATTCTTCTTTTATATAGTTATTTTTTTTAATTAATTGTCTTGTATATATTTAATTAGTCATTTAATTTATAGTCTTATTATTTTATTTTCCTTGTAAGTATATTGTTGTTTTTTGTTTATTTAATTAAATGGGTTGTTGATGTATTTTTTTTAATAATTCAATTCATTTTTCCTTAATAATTCAATTCACCCACCCTTAATTTAATAAAATCCCCAAATTTAAAAATTCAAGTTCTAAATTTTCATTTCTCAATTTTTAAGTGTCCAAATTTCAAAATTCAAATTCCAAATTTCTCATTTTCTAAAATTCAAAATTTCAATTTAAACTCAAGTCCCTCCAAATTTCAAATTTCAAATCCCAAATTTTCAATGTTTCAATTTCAAAATTGCAAATTCCTAATTTCAAAATCAAGGCCATACTCAAAATTCAAGTTCCACAATTTCCAATTTCCACTTTAAAGTTTATAATTTCAAATTTACAAAATTCATAATTTAAAATTCAAGCGAATAATTTCAAATTTCCAAATCTCAATTTCAAGATTCATATCCTAATCTTAAATTTTGAAATTTCTCAATTTCTAAAATTCAAGTCCCCAAAAATCTAAAATTTCAAATTTGAACTTCAAACTTCCAATTTTCAAACCGGTCTTCAAAATTTCAAACGCACGGTTAATTCTACAATTCCTATAAAATGGAATCTTGGGAAGTTAATTTGTGTAATGTATAAATGGATCATGGCCTCGACATTCTATTGATCATTTAATAAATAATTTGACATGATTTATAACAAATTTTTAATTGACTGTTAATAGTTTGTATTTTGCTATTGTACTAACATTGTTTCCCAATTGGTAGCGCTTCTAAAATGCCGTCCAGGTACACATTTTTCTCATATGACTTTGCTTGATTATTTATTTATATATATTCGCATGTTTTTATCATATTGCTTATCATCAGTATTCATTAGTTGATTAGTCAAAAGTCATATGTTTCTTAGTTTGTTTAGTAGAACCAAACTTTAGGGGCTTAAAGAGTCTTCTGCCACGCCATTACCTTCACGATAAAGTAATCGACCGCAGGCTGGAGCTTTCTGTTTTCTCATACCTGCCTTTTCTTATCAAGAGTCACATTTAGGGTTTTCCTTTCTTATTTTGTTTTTCCCCTTTAGGGGCTTAGTTGATTAGTCTTGCCTTTTTAAGTGGGAAACGCATAATAGCCAAAAATGCAGGGTCCACAACTACTCTTCTTCTTCTTCTTCTTCTTTTTTTTTTTCAAATGGAATTTCATTAAAATTCAATTAATTTTAAAAAAATAAATAAAGCCACTTCACCCTAATTTAATAATTACAAACTTTATTTTCTATTTTAATAGATTTCCATAATTTAGGCTATAAACTTTCATTCAAAATTCAATTAGTTTAAAAAATCAAAAGACCTACACTACCTAGTTAATAATTATGAACTTTTGTTAGGAATAACCTATGGTCTAGGAGATTTGTTTACGTAAAAAAACCCTAGTTTCATTTTCTCTTAACTTTTTATCTATCAGTCTCTGCTCCTTTAAGTAAGAAGATGTGATTTTTTTTGCTATTCTTGACCCTAAATCATCACCTTTATACATCTTTCCATAGTTTTCTTCATCATTAAAGTGATTATTTCATAAGATCTTGATTTTCATTTGTTTTTTTTTTCATGTTTTAGTAGTTGTCTTGGTGTGGCATGTGATTGTCGTCGTCTTGGTGCGATGTTTGGTTGTCGTCATTTTGGTGCGACATTTGTTTATCATCATCATTGTGTGGTGCTTATTTGTGTGAAAGCGATTCAAACAAATAAAGTATATCCGATCAACAACAATAAATCAAATAAATGATCGTCAATATGCTATAAAACTAGAATCATTATGTATTACATGTGATAGTAACATCAAATGTGTGGGATTATTATCAAATGTATAGGTTTTAAGATGATTCATCATGCTATTAACCTGTATGCTATTTCATTCTTTATGGTTTTTAATGATTTTGATTTTATATTTCAATCGATGTATTATTAGTTTGAATCAATAAAATTATTTTTCTCTTAAAAAAAAATATAAACTTTTGTTATTAATAATATTTATATTGCACTCATGTGGTAGAGTATTCAACGTTTCAAAAGGCAAGGACATAGGGAAGGGGAGTCCCGAATTCGAGTTATAATTGGGAAAGTTTACTACATTGTAACTAAAATGTTTAGCTTTTAAAAAAAACAATATTTATACTAAATAAATAAAAGGTGCAAAGTTCTAATGGCAATGTATGTTCTTTCTAATGTTTCAGGGTGGATAAGATTTTGTCTTTTTCATTTAATTTTATCATATTAAATCACGATAATAAAAAATGTACCTCTATGGATATCTTAAATTTCGTTAAGTAAAATATATATAAAATTTAAGTATGAATAAGTAGCTAAAACGATTTTTATTTTATTTTTTTTGTATTATTTATTTTTGTTTACATTAAAATTTGGTATTTTATAATTTTTGAAAGTATAAGATGTGGACCTTGAATACTAGAGGTGGAGCTTCATGGAATGTTTAATGCATCTTTCAATATTTGGAATTGCTCACGTAAGCCAAGGTGTGACATAAGAAGGCAGACATGAGTGAGCAACTCCCCGCCTCTCCGGAGCTGTTGTCCATGCTGGGCCCACCGACACCGACTTGCTTTTCGCTTCCCCGGACTCGGGCTTAATTTTTGTTTCAGCTTCAAGCACTAATCTGCAAGCTTCCTTTCTGTTAGATATGGACTGCCTTTGCTTGAAAATCGTTTTAACCTCAGAACAAGTGTCTCGAAACCTAAACTTCCCTATTCCTTTTGGCAGCATGAATGGACACATGACTAGCAGATATAACATACACTCCGACAGGTATTTGCTTATTTTGACATTTTCTGATTTAGGATTAATGGGGTCTTCATCATCATCATTGATGTAGCTAAAGAGATCGGTAGCGATATGCCAAAGGAGGATGCTGTGATCGAATTCTACAGCAACTATGCTCCAACCAAGTTTGCTACTAATAGAATCCCCTTTTTTTGTAATCACATAATCACCTCTATGTTTTAGTAGCTTCTCCAGATCCCAGCCGACATCTTTTGTCATCTCTAGGAGGAAGCTGAAGATGGGCTCCTTCATGTCTTCCACTTTCTCCTAAGTACTGTACCAGTACCTCTCCAAGAATTTGTTCTTGTCAAAGAAGCTGTTAACCTCATGATCGAACTTGGTTTTGTTTCTGAGGCAAGAATCGATTAAGTTGTTCTGTGCCATGCTTCTAGACCATCTCTTGCCACTCGTCAACGATGGAAAGGAGGTAATGGCTCGGTGAATCCAATTAGTCAGCAGGGTATACTTTCTCTTGCTGCTGCATAACCAGACAATGCTCCAGTCGGACAAAATCAACATCACAATAGCTCAAAAAAAAATAGCTCCAAAGAGTAACGCGTAAGTAATGTTGATGTCAACATTTGAGAACTCATGCCTCTCGATGAAGAAGCTGAAGGCCACTAAGGTAGAAATAATGGACAAGAAGCTGACAGTGCGGAGAAGAATGCCTAGTGGAGAATAAACCACAACAGCCTTGGTATAGAGCACATCATACAAGAAGCTAAGCTCCGCCTCTACCACTTTGAAAGCCTCTTCTGATGACACATACCTGATGATGCCCTCGCTCTTCTGTTGGTCATCCAAGCTGAGGATGAGGTCTGCATATAGATGTCTCAATTGCTCTAAGAATAATAAGTAAGCCTCGTTAATATATTTTCCACCCAAAATTAATTTAGTGCCATGATCACAATCAATAATAGATTGGAGTCCGAGAGCCGCTGTCGTATCAGTAGTTTCTTTCTTGGTTAAGTTCTCAGTCTGCAGTTGGTATCTGGTCGGATAGTATTTCTTAGCAAATTCCGCATAATCAGGTCCAGGATCAGGAACTGGGAGCAATGCATCTCCGAAGTGTTGCTTGCTTGCAGACCTGAGAACCCAGGTCCTCTCTCCATATTTGATAATTCCAGCCTACTTGTTGGAATGGACAGAAATGTGAGCGGAGTTTCTACTAGTCCATGACCTCAGAAACAAGTAAATAGCCACCCCAACGGACTACCAGCAAGCCAAGTGCCTCAACCACAATTCATTATCTTCTAAAGAGTAAGCAGTGATTGTACCAGGGCCTCCAAGGTGTAAGAGGAGAAGCAGTGCCCAAAATGCCATGAGGGTATGATTTGGATCCATTTCCATGATGTTCCCTTCGAATCTCTAATTGGCTGGGGGTACAAGGGATACTGTCGCCACCCAGTCTGCCGACAAATGCGCCGACCAAATCCAGATTCTGATCCAAAACGCCAATGTGAACTTTCGGCGGTTGCTGAAGATGGTGAGGACGATTTGCAGGAAGAGGCTTACTAGCACCATCGACCGTAGCTGCCATTCATCCCAAAGTTTTTACACTCTTTCTGGGAATATCTCCATTGCTCCCGTGCGGCCACTCTTCACTGCATGTAGATTACAAAAAAGATACTAAATTCAGAGAGAAATAATAGCTTTCAATAAACATCAAGGCCAAGGGTATGTTTGTTTCCTCTTTTTGAAAATTATTTTATGTTCCCAAAAATGAGAAGATCAAGAACAACACGGTGAACATGTATGATTCTAGTTTTTTTTTTTAATTTTTGAAAAACACAGAGAACATTAAATTTAGAGAATAAGAACCGTTTTCAGAGAAAACAAAAATAATGATGTTCTTTGTGTTTTAAAAAACTGTCAGAATAGTTTTCAAACGAGATGTAACATCCTTAAATTCCTCTCTTTCTAAAGTGTTTTCCGTTCTCAAAAAACAAGAGAACAAGGAAAACAAGGAGAACCTATTTGGTTCCTAGTTTTTTTTTTTTTAAAAAAAAAAACATAGAGAACACTAAATTAAGAGAACAAGAACAGAGAACACAAAAATTGTATTCTTTGTCTTTTCAAAAACTGTTTTCATGAACAGTTTTCAAAAACATGAACTAAAAATGCCTTTAGGTTCTTATTTTTGAAAACTTTTTTCTATTCTAAAAAACAAAGAGAACACGTTTTGATTCCCTATTTTTTGTTTTGAAAAACACAGAAAACACTAAATTAAGACAGGACATCCAAGGATGGGAAGGGTCCTAGGTTCGAGTCAAAGTGGGAACAGTTTAATTACTACATTGTAACAAATTCTTTGGCTAGTAATTAGAGATGCTCTCCCTACTTGTAGTTTTCTCGCTGTTAGGGGATTTGAATTTCCAAATAGGTGTCATCTTTGCTATCAAAGCATTGAAAATATCAATCATATTTTCAAAGATTGTCATTTTACTTAAAGTATTTGGGCACACATCAGATACAATTGTCCCACACCTCTCTTATATGATGGGGACTTCCTTTTGTGATTAGAAATGATTCATAAAAACTACAAAATGAATTGCAAATTGTTTAATCACCCAATGGAAAAGATTAGAATAATCATGTGGAATATTTGAAACCATAGAAATCAAGTAGTATTTAAAAGGATTCAACCTAACCTCTTTCTCGTCATTGAGAAAGCTACTATAATTTTTCAAAATTTGCAAGATCATTTATTGACCATTATCCTTAAGTAGAAGGTTATAAGAGCTCGAATATTGGAAAATGGATCCATTGGATTCCCCTATCTATGATAGGTTCAGTTAAATTTGATTATTTAGGGGATAAATAATACTAGTGCTTTAGAGGATGGGTCATTAGAGGACTCAATTATTATAAGATGGTTTGGATACGAGGCATTTAGGTAAGTCCTCTATAATTATTGTAGAATGCATAACGCATTAAGAGATGAGATTTTGGCTACCAAGATAGTGGTAACTCAAATTTAGAGATTGAAGAGTGACTCCAAGATTATAATAGATTGCTATAATAAAAGTATTAATATCCCTGGTTCTATTATGTTATTTATGGAGGATACTTGGAAGTTATCTTATGATATGAACATTTATGAGTGCAGACATGTCTATAGAGAAGCAAATAGAACTGCTGATTGTTTGGCCAAAAAAGGTATTGGTATTATGGATTCAAAATTTTGGTTGTCTAATTTCCCCAAGGATGTTTCTAACATTAGTTTTGAAGATTATTCTGAGTCTCTATCTAATCTTATGTGTAGGGTCATTTCTTCATAGTTTTTTCCTATAATAAAAAAAAAAGGGTAACAAGAACAGTTTTGAGAGAATACCAAAATGTGGTTTTCTAAATTTTCAGCATTTCTCAGAGCAGTTTTAAAACAAGAGCAACGAGACCCCAAAATGCATTGTGCTTTGTACTTCCAAAAACTATTCTCAATAACCATTTTAAAAAACATAAAACAAACAGGCCCATAATGCCCTTTAGACATGTTTCCTATACTAGTTTTAAGTTAAATAACATAAAATAGTTTTTCTTAAAAAATTCATTTGATAAAATCGATGTTTTTGGAATTTGGATTTTTTTTTCTTTCAAAAAAAAAAAAAAAGAAGAAGTCTTTTTAAGGCACTTTTACGACTATAAATGCACTTACAAGTAATTAAGGACTTGAATAAATCATTGGTATTAGCTCCCCTCGAACTCCTCTTTGTAGCTCGCAATTGCAAGTCCCTTCTTGGTGTATTTATAATGTAAAATAGAGTTTAGTAGAATATGAGCAAGTGATGGAGCGAGAGGTTGTTGGTCACACTAGCGGTAATTCTTTGCTTCATTATAATATCAGCATCATTCTTTCTTTTTTCATTTGTTCCCTATTTTCTTTGCTCTTGAGAATCATCTATCATTGGGGTGTATTCACAAGTCAAGAAATACATGACAATTTTAGCGTGTGATTTGCAATTTTGATACTGATAATTTTTTAGTGATGAATAATTTTCATATTTTCAAAAAATTTCTATCTTCATTACCTTGTTCATGGGAGCTAATAATATATAAAAGGTGGTACCTTTGAAAAATGTCTCAAATCCTTAGGATTGTAAGGCACATGAGGGGATTAGTGTGCTCTAAAATGATGATGAAACTATTTCTTTACATGGAAATGTGTTTTTACTTGAAGCATTTCTAATAAATTAAACTATTTTCATTAAGTATTTTGAAAAGAAGCATGTATAATTTTTTTTTAATGTAAACATCACAAGTAATTCTTATAATATTATATATTGAATTCTTGTCAAATGGAAAACTTGCAAATAATTTTCCTAAAAAATTAGTTTTTAGAAGGATCATCAATGAATGTTTATCACAAAAAACCACAACATACACATGATTTTTCAATATAATAAATGATTTTTGTTTTATATTAAAAATATTTGCTATATTTTATATTTGTTTATACATTTCAAAACATATTGTTAAAACCCCAAAAGTAATTCATTGAATCAGTAGCAAACTCCTTTGAATAATTAGTGAGATGATGGTTTGCTTTGTGAGATTCATGAAGGTGGAGTGTAAGCGGTGAGATGAATCATTGCTCAAAAACTAAAAAGAAAAAGAAAATGAAAAGAAGATTTCTTTGGGAACAAGGAAAGCACCGAATCTGATTTCTCTTTTCTTTTCCATATTGGCATTTTTTCTTTGTCTCTTGTGGAATTTTCTTTAACCGGATGGAGAAGGACCGCCCGTCAAAGTTTGGGTTAGGTCTTGGTGAGAGGACTCCACTCAATCTGTTTCTTTTTCTTTCTCCTGTTTTTATCGGTTTCTTGAGCATCACCCGAATTCTTTATTCCACGAGTAACCTGTTTGCAAGACTAACCCGAAGTGCTTTACGAAATATAGAAGAAAGGCGAGGTGGGCGATGATGTACTAAAGCGAGAAATAAAGTACTTGTTGGGATTTGATTTCTATACTAATTGAAAGATACCTCTTGATGTGATAATAACCCACTACCACATTTCTTCTCTGGTTATGTTCGAATGTTTAGATCAAGTTCAAACAAACGGTGGAACATGATGAGTATTAGACGGATACTCATGATGGGACGAAAAGTAAAATACACAAATATGTTTTATCTTGATTCAGGCCCGAAGCCCTATGTTTGAGGCTGTATGCCGAAATGCTAGGATTTCCATATTACGAATTGGTTACAATTATTACATGAATGAGATCTCCCCCTCACATTTTAAGAAAGACTGAGGTGAAGCGTGATGTACTAAAACAGAAAAATCAATAGAAATACTTGTTAAGTGCAGCACACTTTGTGAAATTTGGACGATAGGCTAAGCTCATTGTTTGACTTTTTTTTTGAAAAAAAAAAGGAAAAAGCAAATCTCAAAGAGAGAAGTGTAGGGAGCGGTAGCGAGAATGAAAACGAGAGGGGAGAAGCGGTTTGAGAGAGAAAGAAAGAGGAGTTAGGGTTTTGATTTTCTTGTAAGATGGAAGGTCAAACAATATCGGTTTTGGTTCAAATTTGATATAGTGACTCCTTGCAAGGTGCTCTTCAATAGTAGCGATTTTGATTCTTGGTTAGCTCTCCACAATACCCATTTCGACATTCTTCCTTTTGGTGAAATATTTCCTCGTTGATATTTGTTGTTTTAGTATTCCAAGAATGATATTCTCGATGTATGATTGTTAAGAGTCTCTAAATTTCTTGTTAGAGAAGAACTTTGTGTAAACCATTATTGTCATTGTTGAAATGGTGGAAGTTTAAGTGGCCTATGGGTTCCATGGTTTTTTACCCTTTTTATTTGAGGGTTTTCCATGTAAAATTTGTCGCCTCATTGTAGTTGATTTATTCTTGCTTGGTTGGCTTTGTTGTTGGATTAATTGTTTGTTGAACCTCTTTTGGCACCTAAAGAAAGAGTCATCTCGATGATTAAATCGATAAAAAGTATGGAGATGGAGGCGAAAGTATGCACCGGTTGGAGATTGCTTGCATACCGTCGATGGAAAACCGCTCCCTATTTATAGAAAGTGGTTCCTTGGATCCCTCCCCTTTTTTCGGGAAAGAATTATTTGGAATTTTTGTGAGAGGAGAATAATCAAATTGGTTTTAGGCGTGTGAATCACACTATCTTGAGAGTGTAATATTGTTTCTATTCGAAACAAATAACCCGAGGATACAACAAAACCTCAAAACTTTCTTCAGGAATGTTGAGAAAAAATTGTCCCAGTTCTTATTAGTTAGTTGCCCTTTTTTTAAAAAAAAAAATTATAAATAGACATGACCATTTAATTAAATAGACATGACTTTTAATTTAAACATGCATGACCTTTTATTTGAATAGACATGACTATTTAATTAAACTGACATAACTGTTTAATTAAAAGTCAGAATAACTGTCTATTAAATTCAAAATTAATAATTAATTAATTTCTATAAAATAATTAATGAAATTTTAAAAATTAAAGATACCCAAGTGCCTATCAAGACTATTAATAATTCCTTATAATCCCCTATGAGATGCATAAGTGGTCACTTGTACCTTTATTAATTTGTACTTGCGGGCACTTTATTATTTATATGCACTAAATGGCTTTACTATTTTCAATGTAGGACTTCTTGGTTTCCCATATTAACAAACTACTAACAATCCCCCACTAGTTTGTAATATATGGAAAATACATTCACATTAAATGTGATGCATAAATGAAGGTATCTCATCGATTTGAACCTTCACTTAGTGTAAGCATTTTAAGATGCTAATGAAATAGTGGTGTCCTTTAGGATTGAACCATTATTTCTTTTATTAGAATCGAAAATGCAACACACATCATATTTATTTCATTCCTAAAGAAGTTTATAACAGGCTTAGCACTTATAACGGCCAAGTGCTAATCAATCCATAATCTGTGAATATGTCTGAGAATAAAACCCTTAAACTCTTGTTGAGCGGCGCCACTTCATATTCACATAGGTAGATGTTCTTTGAATGTCCCTATTGTTTTAGACATAAAAGGAATTCTATTAAAAGGCATAACTCATCCTCTTGTTGTAATAGTAAGCACTAACCTTTTATGTATGGAACTCATTTTCAAAAGTGCTGCTTGAACACAACAATAACTTGTTATGCCCATTGAACTTTAAGATCACTTTTGGTAATCAAAGTTGGGTTCCCCATTGGTGTCTTTATGGGTTTCACTTGGTCCCACTCCTCGTTGTCCTCCACACTTTGTCTCTTGATAATGAAAGTTTAGTTAGAGGATCATTAGGTATCCTTTATACTTAATATATAATAATGTAATGGTACCGCTCAGAGATTAATTCTCTGCATAATCATGTCTTAGGCTAATATGTCTAGACTTTCTATTATAAACATTATTATAAGCACTAGACATAGTAGCCTCACTATCCGATAATATGGAAATAGGTGGCATAGGTTGTAATATTTTAATTCAAATTCTAACAACATGTTTCTAAGCCACTTTCTGCTTCCTTGCACAACGAGAAGCAGCTATAAACTCTACCTCCATTGTAAGAATGTAGAGATATAGGTTTGCTTCTTTGATGCCCAACCTGCACCAGCAGCTGGTTAAATATCAACCCGAAGTTGCAACACTATCACGACCACATTTATCGACGCATCCCCGAATAACATTCCTGAAGTGCGGTAGGAAAATCTGTGTATGATAGATTCATTCTTATAGTTCTTTTTAGATACCCAAGAACTCTTCCTATACCTTCCCAATGCATTGTACTAGGATTACTTGTAAATCTTGATAATTTGCACACAGCATGTGCAATGTCAGGTCTTGTACAATGCATAGCGCTATCAAACTACATAGCACTTGCATAACTCAATTGCTCAATTGATCTACCATTCTTTTAACAAGTTTTTACTAGGATCGCATGGTGTGCTTCTTTTATCTTAAGATATTGAAACTTATTCAATATCTTTTATATATAATAAGTTAACCAAATGACCCCTTTTCGCGCTTGGTAACTAATTCCTAAAATAGTGTCAGCCTCTCTTTTAGGTCTTCATTTGAATTTTGAAATCAGAAACTTTTTAGTTTCATTTATACCAACATATTGGTTCCAAATATATATATCATCAACATATAGACAAACTATTACTCCATAATCCTTAGTAAACTTCATATAAATACATTTATCAGCAGTATTATGTTTGAAACCAAAGGACATAATTGTTGAATCAAATTTTTCATGCCATTGTTTAGGAGCTTGTTTAAGACCATACAAGATTTCTGAGTTTACATACTTTGTTTCATTTCTACATTAGCCTGAAAGCCTTGAGTTGTTCCATATATACCTCTTCTTTCAAATCACCATTTAAATGCGGTCTTTACATCCATTTGATGCACATGTAATTTGAATATAAGTTAAAGAAAAAATTCTTATTGATGTTATTCTGATTCTTGGGGCATATGTATCAAAATAGTCTATGCCTTCTTTTGTATAAACCTTTGTAATTAATCTTGCTTTAAGGTTTGTAATGATCCATCGAATTATATTTCTTTAAATGCCCATTCACTACAAGAAAACATTTTCACGACAAAAATTTAGGGCGAATTGTAATTTTGTCAGCTAAAGAACTTTTTACCGATGAAATTTTAGTCTCGTTGCTAATGTCAAAATTTCTGAAAACTTTTTGTAACGAATTTGAATTTTCGTCGCCAAAGACATAGCGGGAAAATTTAGCGGCTTTTTGGCGCAAACGCTATTTGTGATGAAAAAAGACTATTTTCCAACAAAAATATTTACTAAATACAATTTTTTGTGAAAATAATTTCCTTACTAAGTTACAAATTTTTTATCATATTTGCTTACAAAATGGTTTCATCAAGTAAAATATATTATTTTCTGACAAAATAAATAATTTTGTCACTGAATAGATGTTGCTAAATTGTAATAGTAATAAGTCATATTGACAAATAGATAAAAGGTTTATGCTATAAAATAATATAATCGATATTTTTGAGACTTGATATTTAATTATAATATTTTATTTATATATATAATAATAATGCTAATTAAAGATTCATAAAATTAAATACTAGAATATAGATTTATAGAAAATTAAATGTTTTTTTATGTAATAATAGTATTGTTATGAAATAAAAAAAGGTAAATTATTTAAGCAATTAATTTTTATAGTGTAATTGTGACGCCCCAAACCCGGGGTGTCCGTTGACTACCCGTCAACCCGCGGAAAACTACATGTCTCATGTTATGAGACCCATACATGTGCAAATATAATGAGCTTAGGCCCTCTGCATCTCTACTCTAAAATGTGTATTTTATACAAAAATGATTTAATTACAATTTTGTTTACAATTGTATTTAATTACAATTTATACAAAAAATGAGTCTCTTGCAGAATTTTACAAAATACAAGATAAGGCCATCTTGCGTTTCTTCTCCTCTGGGCCGGATCGTCGTAAGTGCGTCTTCGATTGCACGAGAAATAGTATTTCCCTCGACGAATTGAGAGCAATGCCCGAGTAGTGGAATTTCCTATAGTTACTCCGCTAAGTGCAATGCAATGGCACCTTTAAAACATTCAACTTTATGCTAATATATCACTCATGCATATATTAACAAAATTAATTCCATAAGTATATTCAATTTTAACAATAACGTAAATTATAGCTCGCATGGGCTAAGGCACAATCAAGCGATTCATCTTAGGGCCGCCCACAAAATCCCTGTCGACATGTTATTTACTCATAGCGTAACACAACATCACACAATCAACGCAAGCGGTCAGTGGACTATCCAAACCATTCGGAGGATTTATTCACTCGTCCAAATCTTTGGAACCGAGAAATCACGGTCATCGAGGCTTCAGCAATCCATCCATTACATAACCCATAAGCAATCAAAGCAAGTAGGAGCATATTTACGGAGTTTATCGAGACTCCTGGCCCGGGTACCCACGCAGTCCTTGCCGTAGGAAGCGAGCCTTAGCTGCAAATCAGACTCGCCGGTCCGTTACGGAATTCTAGAAGGTAGAGCTTCTCTCTGCAAATCCCATTCTCTCTTCCGTTTGCTCTTTTCCTCCTCATCTTATAAATCCATTTGGTAAGATTGGGACGAGAGAAAAGTCCTCAATACACGTGTCAAATTTCTATTGGTTGAGAGGATTACACCTTATCCTCTTATCCAACCACTATGAGATTTCCCTCTAATGGCATGATGCCATGTGTCACATGTGAGCCCCACTTGAGCTCAATGTTTCCATAGCTTGACACGTGCGTATCTTGGCCCCTCGTAAAAATGCGAAGTGTCCGCGCTCCTCTCGTGCGCAGAAAATGTGAAATTCAGAGCTATCTTGGGGTCGACGAAATTCAACGTGGTAGCTAGATTTGTGAGACGATTAAGCGGTAAAGTCGGTTGTCATCCAAGATGCAGAAAAATTTAAGTTTTGACAGTGCAATTTTATCGTCACATGAAATCTTGATTTCAAGGGGTCTCAATTAATATATATGTTATATTTTTTTATATAGATAATAACAAATAATCAGATATAATATAGAATTTATTTAAATTTCAATATTATTATATGAAGTTAACGAACATAAATAATTTTAAATCTTTTTTTATTATCTGATGTAAAAGTTATTTTTGCAAGTTTAATATAGTAGTATTGAACTTAAAATTAGCTATGAATAAACTAATGATCCTCCTAATTTGTTATCATTCAAATCATAATAAAAAAAGATCTAAGTAAATTTATACTGAATATTTAACTACCTGTTTAAATTAATAGATTTTTATAATTATTACTTGGTTTTAATAAGTTTTCATAATTGAGAATTATCAAATAAATTACTAATGTCTATAAAGACATTATATTTGAATAGAATTTCAAATAATACTTGTGTGTATAAAAAATATCATATATTATCAATACATATATGATTGCAATTAAATATTATATGATATGATATATGGCATTATACGACTAACTACTATAATATTAATAACAAAATAAAAAATGTGTCCATATATATATATATATATATATATATATATATATATATATATATATATATATATATATACACATATTATAATAGGTATATGAAGAAATTAATATATGAATGATATAAATTGTAACATTTTATAATAATCAAAAAATTAATTTAGAAGCATATTTGATGTTAAAATGATAATTTCTTACTTTATAATATGTGAATAATTATTATTTTTATTTCATTCATGATTTTATTGCTTTCAATAATAAATTAAATGGAAAATAAAAATTAAACATTTAAAATTAATAGATTTATTAAAAATTTATCTTAATATTTTAATATTTAAAATGTATATAAAATTTGGTATAAACATAATTATATATAATGTAGGCACTTTAATAACTCAAATAAATGGCTAGCCTAGTGGTGTATAGTTAACCGTAGCTTGGGAAGTACGAACACTTTATTGATCTCATTATAAATTTTTTATTTTTTAATTTTTTAAATATTAATTTATCATAATGATTACTTATTAAAAATAAAATGATAAATTATATCCACAAAATGGTAAATATTTGTATACTAACTTGTAAAAAGAAGTTTTTTATATTTGTAATTTTTTAATAAAACATATAAAGCAAATATAGTTATGAAATAATTGTAACATATCATAAAATAGTATATCATTATATTTATAGTGTTTTATTGCATTTGATATTTTTGTTTGAAATATAAGAGAAAGAAAATGAAAAAAGATAAAGATGACTTGTTGACACGTGTAAGACCCGAGAAAATTCCAATTTTCTCAAAAAGGGCAAAAATCGTAATTTCGGTAAAAATCTGGAATTTTTAGTCTCGGATAATGAAGCAATTTTTAGATTGAAATCGTCTCCTGTGAGGTAGCAACCACGTCGAATTCGTTTAATTAGGGGTGGTCGAGTTTTATGTTTTTTTAAGGGGCGTGGGGTGTCGGATGACTGTGTGAGTAAGGAGATCTGCGTATGGCGCAATAAGAAGTGACAGGCAAAGCCATGTGGTCCGAAAGAATGGCTCATGATAGTAGAGTGTGTGGAATTCCATGGCCCATATGAAGCCATGTGGTGATGATGTCATTAAGAAATAAGAAAAAGAAATATGGAAAAGGAGAAGTAAGCTGAATTTGAGAAATGGGAGGCAATTTCTCACATTTGACCCAGGATGTGTGGTGGCTCCAAAAGTGAAAATGACAGAGGAGAAAAATGGGGAGAAAGTGGGGAGAAAATGAATGATGATGAGAAGAGAAAGGAGAAAAAAAGGAAAGAAAACGAATGATAGAAATAAGAAAAGGAAAAAGCATTAGGAAGGAAGGAAAGGAAATGTCAGAGTAGCTTTCAAACTTGATTTTTAGAGAAGAGCGTCTGACTCTCTACGAATATCGGGCGATCCGACCGTTGTTCGCCAGCGACAGAAGGAGGGAGTTATTCTGTTTCGGAGAGGACGGCTGGCGTGAACCGCAGTTTCGGGAGTTTCGACAAACTCCATAGGTGAGGTTTCATCCTACTTGTTTTACTTTATTTAAGTGTTTGTGATGTTGTGTTGATTGAGGGCCGTGAGGGGCCGTTTGATCGATTCAAATATTGGAGACAAAGTGTAGGAAATTTTGGGGATATTTTTTGAGTCGGTCGGGATCGAGTTTAGGCCCGATTTGGCTATTTGGATCATAATTTATTTAATAAATTATGTTTCGGGAAGTAGGAGATCGGAAATGGGTATGGAATTCGGTTCCACCAAGAGGAACCGATGTAGGAAGAGTGGGCTGCCCGTGGACAGCCCACTTGCTCTGTTTTGGGACTGTAAAAATAGTCCCAGTTTGTATGAAATGGACCATAATCTCCATGTGTCTTGGCATTTGAATTGTTGAAATGAATGGCTTGGTATGTGTGGAAATAGATAGGTTAAGACATGATTTAATGTGTTAATAACATGACACAATTATATGGAATTAAATTGTGTTTGTAAGCCATTGGATGATGATTGATGTGTTGAATTACATGTGTGTAATTGTAGTTGCTTGAAAATATGCATATTGACATATTGTGTAAATGGTTTTGGAAATGACATAATGCATTTCATATGCGTACAGGTAACTAGAGATTAGGTGTTGAGTATGACATGATTTTACGAAAAAGCAGACAGTATGGACTGCGAAAGGAATTTCAGGATGATTTCGGAGGTGGAGTTGGGAGATGGGCAACAAATCACATTCGGATGAGGACCGTGTTGTTTGGAAGCTCGCCTTGGTCGCTGGGAGGTAGTCACGTGCTTTGCCGAATAATTCGGTAGTATTTTCAGAACAAACGGGTTTTGTTTTGAAAATGATTATTTTCTCATACATACATTTGAGGCAAGTGTAAGGTGAGTCGGTCGAGACTCGTGACATGGGGATGGCATGTAGACATTCAAGTAGGATCACGTATTTACTTGAGTGTGTGTTTATTTTGGAGCATTGCATATGCACTTAGGTGGAGAGTAAACCATTTAGGGTGATTAAAATTTTCTTGGGCGATAACTATTTGTAGAGTTATATTTTTCAGGTATATGGAGCGCTTGAGGAGACTACGCATTTAGAGGCTGATTTTGAAGAAAGCTTAGGTTTATGAAACTGATACTTTGGATATAACATGTATTAGAATTTTAGTTTTTAATATATGTTTGCATAAAAGTGTAATCAACTATTAAATTATTGGGTGATAATTGGAATATAATTGTTTTGATGAGTATTGACTTATGAGCCCAAGAGGCATTTTTACTCAGGCATGCGTCTCGTGATACGAGACAAATGTCGATTCAAGCGAGGTTGATGGGTAGTCAACGGACACCGGGTTTGAGGCGTCACAACCACAGTGTTACTTAGGCTTATTCACTTTGAAAGTAAATTTATACTAATATTTAATTACCTAATTTAACTAATAAAATTATTATTTTTAATTATTGTTTAGTTTTCAAATAATTGTTAATATTAGAGTGTAAAATAATAACCTAATTTTGTCAAAGATATTCTATTGACGTAAATTCCAAATATAGTTTATGTTTATAAAGATATCATATATCATTAATGAATATATGATTGTAAGTTAAATATCATATGATACAATACATTGTACCATATGCATAACTACTATATTATTATTTTGGAAAATAAAAAATGCATTATATATTAGTAATATATTATATACATTAAAAAAAATTGTAAGGTATCTAACCACTTCTTAATTAACAATTGATTAGTTTAATTTTTAAATAATTTTATGATGTATTAATGATCTTTAAGCAACTACTAAAATAAGATAATAAATTATGCCACAAAGTGGCAATTATTATAACTACTAATTTATGGATTGTTTTACACTTTTATATGTTTTTTAATAAGTATTTAATACATGATTTTTATTCCGCCACTTTGAATTTGATTTACATTTACTCTATTTTCTAATATATAAATTATGATTTAAAAATTTTTAATTTTAATTTCTAAATTTTAAATAATACGAAACTCATAAATCTTACATATTATTTTAGTCAAATTTGTAATTTATAAATTCTAATTTTTTATTTTTATTTTCTAAATTTTAAATAATAAATAGTCCCAATAATAAATAATAATAAAAGTTTAATTTTATTTTTAATCTAATTTTTAATTATATTTTTAATTTTAAAATTTTAAATTCTAATTTTAATAATATAAAACATAAAACATCATGAAATGCATTAAATGCGCCGAGTTATGCGACATGGTACTAAGATTTGGTTGTAGAGGCGGCCTGATGGATGATTAATGTAGGATTATTGGTTGGAAATGAAATGAAAAGAAAGTGAAATAAAAAAGAAAAAAACAAATCTCCAAAGCACCACGTAGCTTTGGGACTTTGAAAGTGAGAAGACTTTCTCTGCTCTCCATCATTTACTTTCAGCCCCCAAAACCGGTCGGGTTGACCCTCTGCCGTCGGCAGCGGAATCTTAGTGGATGTGGGTTACCGCATATCATGAAAATCGGGCGGAGTCTCCTTTGTACGGGAGCTACGGATACAAACGTAATATAACTTTATCCCATATCAATCCTGATACAAATATATAAAAAACGGCCTCTTATAGGCCCATACTACAATATTCTTCACAATATATATATATATATATCCAACTATCCAAACATAGTTCAAGAGTTCAAATATTGCTCTTACACAACATATATTAAAATACTAAAATCCTAATACATGTATTCCAAAAACCATCAAAGCCACAACCTGGCTTTCTTCAAAATCGGTCTCTAAAATGAGTCGTCCCCTCGAGCGCTCCCTGTACCTGAAAAATATATAATCCCTCGACAGGGTGAGCTAATGCTCAGTAGTGGAATCACCCTAAGTGGGCTACTCTCCACCTAAGTGCATATGCAATGCTCCAAAATAAACACACACTCAAGTAAATACGTGATCCTACTTGAATGTCTACATGATCACCTTTACATGTCCACGAGTCCTCACCAACTCACTCATACTGGCCATGTATGAAAATAATCGTTTTCAAAACAAACCTGTTGTTCTTGAAAATATACTGCAATTATTCGGCAAAAGTATGGGACTACCTCAGGGTAGATTGGTTGGTGAGCTTTCCCGACAGTCATAGTCCTCATCGAAATGATCTGATGGCCCATCTCCCAACCAATTCTCAGGAATATCATCTGTGAAATTCCTTTGCAACCATGTCCGTTTTACAAAAAAGCAGTATCGTGCCAGCTCATAACCTTTACAAGATTTTGATTGCATATGAAAATGCATTATGCCATTTTCAAAACCATTTATACAATATGTCAATATGCATATTTTCAATCAACTACAATTACACACATGTAATTCAACACATCAAACATCACCCAAATTTAACTCACTTGAGCAATTCACAATCTCATCTCCAATGACATACACAATTATATTCCACATAATTGTGACCTCGTATTAACACATGAGCATTAACTGTTAATTTCTTTGATCAAAACCAACTCCCAAATTCATCTCACTTGAGCAATTTACAATATCATCTCTTAACCTATCTATTTCCACATACCAAGTCATTCTTTTCCAACAGTTTAACCACACAACATATGGGCGGTTTTGGTCAATTCACACAAACAGGTAGTTTTAACGATCCCAGAACGGAAAACATGTGGCACATCCAGGTAGGCGACCGCCGCGTCAAACTCCACGACTCCACCTTTTTTGAAACCAATTTCCTTAGCCATTTCCGACCTTATACAAACCCAGCACACAATTTATTCAATAAATTATCACTCATGGAACCATAACCGATCCGTACTTGGCCCCTCACGATCAGCGATTTCTACAAATGGGTTTCAATAATTTCAAACAATTTGGTCCGTGTTTTGGGACCGATCAGCGATGCATTCGAGACCTCATACCAACGAAACATCATATGGCTCTTAAACAAGCGTAAAACCCAAGTAGGGAGAAACCCCTTTATAAGGAGTTCTTAAAACTCACAAAACCGAAGATCCAGTAGCCCTCTCACGTAGAAACGACTTTCCTTCTTGTCGAAGGAAGCTGGCAGGCGGTCGGATCTCGATTCTAGAGAGAAGTCTAATCTTCTCTCTAAGAATAAATGAACTTCGACCTGCGGTTCTTCACCTTCTCTCCACGTTTGTTTCCTTTTTAATTTTGAAAGAGGCGACACTATTCCTTATTTTGGCATTATTCTCATTTAAGAAACAAATTCATGACCATTATGTCCTTCTTTTCGGTTTGTTCGGCACTATCTCGCCGTCCATTTTCATCATTTCTCTACTCATACCACTTATGGCGCGGTATGTGTTATATGTGACTTTAAATTACGCATGAAATCGTTTCTGACACCTGACGCAATGCCTCGAAAAATGTGTAAATTAGAGTTTGTCTCGGAATTCGGCAGTCGGCGTGCTAAATAGATTTCGGCGGAGCGATTCAACGGTGAAATCCGTTCATCAATAAGAGATCTGAAGAATAAATTACGGATTTTTAACGAAATTAGCAATTTTGTAATCGAAATTACGATTTTGCCACTTTTCTATAAATTGGGTACACCGAGTCTTACATTCTCCCACTCCTAAAAAGAAATTTCATCCGAAATTCCATGCACATACACATCGACCATGTGCATGTAACCTCACTCAATTCGATATAGTGCTTCAGTATGATGACGCATTTCAGTCCTGATTACTAACAACCCGATGGGTTGTCAACTCATATACATGTCAAAAATGACATTAACAGCCGTCATCTGCCTTTTGGTCTACCGCTTCCGTTCGCGCTGACTACGATCTCTAGAAAAGTCAAATCTCCGCCATCTAGGAAGAATTTTCCATCATAATGCGGCTTTTCTAAAGTACCGACCTCTATACCCGAATCTATCATCTGAGATGCATTCTTTGAATGAACATGATGCATCCAATTCAATATGATCTAGTCTACAAATGCGAGAGTAAACGTACCTGTTCATCAGTGATCGAAACCTTTCGGCCTACGCACCATGAGATCTCACCTCCTAGGACAATCTCGCCTCATATGCGAATTTGGAGAAAGCGATGGTAACCGTCATCTGCCTGGCGGCCAGACTCTCGGCGCACGCAATTCCTGTGGTGACCTCGACCTGCGCCACGACCACTAGTCTATGTGGCCCGCCCCCGAGAAGTACTAGAGTCTTTGGTGTACCCTCATCTTGATAATGATCCTCGACCCATACTAGGGTGTGGAGAAATAAGCGCAGGCTGCTCTGTCCCACGGTATTTGGGATTTGCACAATCCCAAACATGGGATCCACATCTCTGAGGCAATCCCTCCTCCTTATGTCAGAGGCTGCACACTTGATGGTAGCATACCATCTGCCCATCTTGACTGGAAACCCTCACTCGTCTCACTGATGATTGGGGCCCGAGGTGTCGCTAACCAGGATTCTACCTTAGTGGACAATCCCGAGTGAAGTGTCGGTGTCGGTAGAAATAACCCATCATCGCCTGCTGACTAAATGTCCATCGGCGTAGTCTGATGACCTCGGCCCCGTCCACGGATATCCTTCGCGGCGAAGTCATGCAGCTATAGAGGTGGAAGAAGATGGATCTTATTATCTTAGTACGACACCCTTCTCTTGGATGCCTCTCATGTCATCCCACTCTCCTCTACGCACAAGTGGGGCTGATGTGCTTCTAATGACTGGTCGCTCGACCCGCCCTGACTCGCTGTGCACATGCTTGTGTGATAAGCGGTATTTGCAATCCTACGGCCTCGATAAAAGGTCTGCGATCAAGCGGTCATTTGGTCGAATGCGGTGGTGCACGACCTTTATACCGCGTGGACGCCCTCTGCGTCTCGTCCTCTACTAGCCATCTACGATTGGTAGCGGGTTAAATCTCAGCCCATTGTCTCCAGGCACTAAACACAGCGAGACACCTAATCATACATACATCGGTGTATACACCTTGTCCCTTGCATTCTAGTAATACGAGGCATTAACTCTCATTTAAAAACACCTTTTTTTTTTTTTCAAAAATTTCATTTTTTTTTTTTGAAAACTTTATTTTTTTTTTCGAAAATTTTTGTCAAATTTGATTTGATTTGATTTGATTTTATTTATTTATTTATTTTTTCCTTTATTTCCAACTTCTGGCTTCCATGTCATGAGATCCCACATTACTGTGGGGTCTGTCTTATGGGAATCCCCCATAACATATAAGAATCCCCCATGTTATATAAGAATCCCCCATGTTATTTAAGAATCACCCATGTTATATAAGAATCACCCATGCTACACAATAATCCCACATACTATGTTAGAATCCTATTACTACGTTAGAATCCCCCGTACTATAAGAATCCCTGATTATATAAGAATCCCTATAGAGAATTCATTCCCCATACTATGTTAGAATCCCATACTCACGTTAAATCCCCATACTATATAGAATCCCCAAGTTATATAAGAATCTATGAAGAATTCATTCTAGAAGTGGTGGAACCATGTCCGAGTGGTCGGAACCATGAGCAAGTGTTTAGGAACCATGTCCGTGGTGAACCATGTCAAGTGGTCGAGATGACGGATCTTATGTAAGTCCCCCATACTATATATAGAATCCCCACACCACATTCATTAAAAAATCCCCCATATTATATAAAAATCCCCATAATATGTTTTAAAATTCATTTTCTTGTTCCAATTTCACAAAGCTGTAGCTCTCAGATTACTGAACCTTCACTTGTTTTTGTGCTAATAATTATTAAGCATACAACAATGCTAACACATATGACATAATTTATACACACCATTCATCGAACATTCCACATGAATACACATCATTTATCAAACAATGATACTCATTGTATCTGGTGTTCTAATCACACGTCCACGTGATTATCTAAGGGTACCCACATACCTAATAACATCAAGTACAAGTGGTGATGCTCTTATCTTAAGAACTATGGCCTTAGCCCAGGGTTTCCCGACCACAGGTATTATTAGTATTGTAGGATCCACACCCATGCGTGACCCCTCGAGGTGCTGCTCGGTGGGAGCCCACTCATAGGTCTTGTTTACTTGGAGTCCCAAGTGCAGCCTTTCTTTCGCCTCTCAGTGAGGAGCTCGGAACCCATCTGTGAAAAGGGACTCTTATAGCGATAGGGAGCACTCTACCATGAGGCTTCTCTATTTCTGGCGGTAGTAGCTCGGTTGGTAAACAGAAATCCTTTCCCCAGTCACACCTTTCTTGGCATCTCACTGGCGAAAAACGATTGGGCTGGCAACATTATGAGTGGGCTCCCACTGAGGGAGTCCTGAGTGTGGACTGCAATAAGCGCCTTTTATTATGGGGTCCACACCCTTACGTGACTCCTCGGTACCCTTCCAGGTGGGAGCCCACTCCGCGATGCTTGTTTCGCGAGGTCCCGGCGGCGCGCTGAATCTCACGGGGCCCGAGAAGAAAGGCCGGTTGGTTCAACGCGTTTCTGAGTGGGCTCCCACTGAGTACAAAGAGTGAACCATCGCCTCATATTCTTTTTGCTAATGACAATTTTACCCGCCCATCCCATCCTGACAATCCCGGTTCCATCGTTTATCATCTCCACCACTTTGGTCTCGAATACTCTGATGTGACACTTGGTGCTCTTATACCTCTACGATTATCATGTCACTGTACCTCACGTGACCCCTCGAGCCGCCCGAGTCTAGGTGCAGCTCATAGGTACTGTTTAGCCAGGTCCCAAGTGGCCTTTTCTTCCTTCAGTGAGCTCAGGCCCACATCGCAAAGGACTCTTATAGCGATAGGGAACACTCTCACTGCAATGACTCTTGGCTCGGTTGGTGAGAGTGCTCCCGATACCTCAAATCCTGGCGCTGGTCCGGCTGTGACGAAACCGGTGGGCTGGCTGACACCTATCAGTGGGACCCACGAGCCTCGCAGTGTGAACCTACGTATACCTAGGCTCGTGCAGGCGGCGCCTGAAGCAGGGGGATCGTTGACTGCCCGTCGACCGCGGAATACTAGTGGATGTCGGGTTACGGAACGCCACTCATGAAAATCGAGCAGAGTCTCCTTTGTATAGGGAGCTCTACCTAAATACAGGCACGTAATATAACCTATCCTGATATCAATCACTGATAGAAATATAGTTAAAAGCGGCCTCTTGGGCCCATTACTACAATATTCTTCACAATATGTATCCGACTATCGAAACATAGTTTAAAGTTAAATATTGCTCTTATACAACATATATTAAAATACTAAAATCTAATACATGTATTCCAAAAACCATCAAAGCCCACGGCTTGATTTCTTCAAATCAGTCTCTAAAATGAGCGTCCCTCGCTCTGTACTGAAAATATATAATCCTCGACGAGGGTGGTAATGCTCAGTAGTGGAGATCACCTAAGTGAACACTCTCCACTATAGAAGTGCATATACAATGCTCCAAAATAAACACAAACTCAAATGTCCGATCCCCTACTTGAATGTCTACGTAGTCACCCCATGTCAAAGTCCTCACCAGCTCACTCACACTTACCTAAATATGTAGCCTTGAGAAAATAATGGGTTTTCAAAACAAAACCTGTTGTTCTTGAAAATATACTACCGAATTATTCGGCAAAAGTATGGGACTACCCTCCGAGGTGAATTGGTTGGTGAGCTTTCCGAAACAGTCATAGTCCTCATCCGAAATGATCTGTTGGCCCATCTCCCAACCCAATTCTCCGGAATATCATCTGTGAAATTCCTTTCGCAACCATGTCCGTTTTTACAAAAACTATGTCATGCACTCACACCTAACTTCTAGGTTACCCAGTGCATATGAAAATGCATTATACCATTTTCAAAACCATTTATACAATATGTCAATATGCATATTTTCAATCAACTACAATTACACATGTAAATTCAACATCAAACATCACCCAAATTTAACTCACTTGAGCAATTCACAATCTCATCTCCAATGACATACACAATTATATTCCACATAATTGTGACCTCATGTTAACACATCAAGCATTAACCTATTAATTTCTTTGATCAACCAACTCCCCAAATTCGCTCACTTGAGCAATTTACAATATCATCTCTTAATCTATCTATTTCCACACATACCAAGCCATTCTTTTCAACAATTTAACCACACAACATATGGAGCGGTTTGGTCGATTCCACACAAACGGGTGAAGTTTTAGCGGTCCCAGCGGAAGCATGTGGGATGTCCATGGGCGGCCACCGTCGAAATCTCTGACTCCACCTTTTTGAAACCAATTTCCTTGGCCATTTTCGGCCTTATACAAACCAACACACAATTTATTCAATAAATTATCACTCATGGAACCATAACGATCCGTGCAGCCCTCAGTCGCCAGTTTCACAAATGGTTTCAATAATTTGTTAATTTGGTCCCATGTTTTGGGACCGATCAAACGGCCTTTCAAGGCCTCATACCAACAGTATCATATAGCTCTTAAACAAGCTAAAACCCAAGTGAGGAGAAACCCCTACATCGGAGTTTGTCAGCTCACAAAACCGGAGTCCAGCGGCCTCTCGGCGTGGCGACTTTCCTTCTTGTCGAGAAGGCTGCTTAGGCGGTAGGATCTCCCACGATTCTGAAATTCTATTCTGCAAAAACAAATGAACTCGGCTACTGGTTCTTCCTGCTTCTCTCCCACGTTTTGTTTCCCTTTTTAATTTTGAAGAGACGACACTATTCATATTTTGACATTATTCTCATTTAAACAAATTCTAAAATGACCATTATGTCCTTCTTTTCCCAGTTTTGACATTCGGCACTATCTCGGCCGTCCATTTTCATCATTTCTCTACTCATACCACTTATGGCACAGTACGTATTATATGTGACTTTAAATACCGCGTAAAATCATTTCTGAGCATGAACATGATGTTACTCGAAAACGTGATGTAAATTATTATGCCGGAATTAAGGCGAAATCGTATTTAAACTATAGATTTCGGCAGGCGATTCCAACGGTGAAATCAGTTTCATCGTGAGATCTAGAGAATAAAATTACAGTTTTTAACCCGAAATTAGCAATATTGTAGTAAGTCTGATTTTTTCGAAATTGGAATTTCTGGGTCTTCGACTAACTTTGAAAGTGAAAAAGAGCATCGCTTCCCGCATCTCTAACATCTACCGTAACCTCCACGAACCTTCCACCATTTCACCATCATCTACCTTCTTAAAAAATCGTTTCCAACTTACTGAAGCCATATCCACCATTCTCACCCAAAGTTCTAAGTAAACCAAAGCTTCTTATTTTCATAGGTGTTATGCTAAAATCTACCACCGGTATGTTCCTCATAATTTTTATTGGTTTATTTGTATATGTTTGTTAATACTGATTATTCTCTTTATTTCACTTAAAATGTTGAAATAATTTGTGTTTAAATTTAATAGTATTTGACACTCTTTCTCTCAGTGGACTTAATTTCTTAACAAAATTTTCTAATAATTTAGTTTTTGAGAGTTGAGCTAAAAATAATTTGAAATTGAAAATGTAAACTAATGTAAAAAATGTGATTATGTGATTAAATTAGGAATTTTAAGTAGAATAAAATTTTTGACTAGTGAGCAAACAAATTCTATAGAAAAAATCTAGATGTGAGAGAATATAGAATTAGGTTATTAAAAAAATTAGTTTATAGAAAATTAGTTGAAATAAATGCTAGTTTATGTGGAGTTTAAAAAAATGAAATAATTTTTGTAGATTAAATCCAGCATTATATTAATAAATAAAATGATCATCATTTGAATTAATTTATTTAGTTTCACTTTATTAGTAAAATAATAAAACTAATAAAGTAGTTATTAAAATGTAAAAATATAAAGTAGTTATTAGGGAAGAGGTAAAATTTTGCATGATTAAGTAGTTTCAATGAAAAGAATATTAAAAAAAATGAAATAATTTTGTGAGTTAATCCAAACATTATATTAATAATAAAAGTCATCATTTTAATTAATTTATTTAATTTCCCTTTGTCACGTAAAATAATACGAGAAATAATAAGTAATTATTAAGGAAGGTAGTACATGGATTAAGTAATTTCAATCAAAGAATAATATTTAAAAATAAAAATTATTCCTTTTTTAAAGTTAATTTAATTAAGAAAATACATTTTGATAAGAAAATAGAATTTAAACTAATAAATAAAATCTGATTTGGTACCTTTGACCTATCCATTTCAATATAGATATTATATAATGGATTAATATTATATATCTATCTATATCTACTATCAATTAAATTTATAAATAGCTGTATTTATATAATTTTATTTATTTGTCTTCACATTGTTGCCTAGATTTGCTTCAAGTTAGGTAAAATGTGTGCTGTTATTTATTATCACAAAATGAATTATTTAGAGTTTCAACAACTTATGTTAAAATGGTACATTACATAATTCCCTTTATAATTTGTAATTAAAAAAATCATTTTTAATTATTTTATTTATTATGTATTATATCTTGGAATGTTAATTATACCATTATTTTTATCTTGTAATTATAATTTTTTTCTGTAGACAATATAAGTTAGAAGAACTAAACTTGATAAAATAAGTTTAGGAAAAACAACTAATAATCTTTATTGACGTGAAGCTACATGCATGAAACTACTTAAATATGGATTCAGTATTAGTGTAGGACAAGTGTATCTTATCGCCTTAGCAAGATAAATAAGTTGTAAAATTGTAAGAAATGACTCTTTGGCCAAATTCAAGTTGACAACACATTCTTGCACATATGATTAGTGATTTGTCTTGAATAATGCTTGAATTGTCGTTTAGACGGAGTTTAGGAATGCATAATATTTATTGATCGCGATTGGTGCTTTGTTCATATTGAAAATTGTGGCAGTTATTCTATTGTTTCTGCGAGTGCATATTTGGACAAGGTGACATATTGTTGGTTGCTTGCATTCAAATAACTAATAGTTTGTTTGTACTTGGCCAGAGTAGGTATACTTGAGAGAACTATGGGGAAATCTTGATTTTTCTCCAAAATGGATCTAAGCAACTTGGTAGATTGACTCTTAGATATTATACAATCCTAAATAGGATGAACCACCACCTAATTTATGTAGAAAGTACAACTCATGCATTAAAGTTGCATTTACATGTATATAACAAAATATGTAAGGTGAGTTGAGAGTTTTATATTTTAGTTAAGCCAAGTTTCCATCTTATTCAAACAAGCCTTGATAGATTGGGTAATTGAATTTTTAGTGCATTTAGGGGAAAATGACATTTCATGGAATTCAATATTGGGCATATGAAATAATATGAAAAACAATGTAAGATTGAGAAATAGAAATCAATATTTTATCTTTATTGAATATGATTCATTTTTAATTTACAGGGTAATAAGAATGGATAGGGATTGGATGTGGTAGCCAAATAGGTTATCTAGAGATTATGTTATTAAGGGTTAGTGTTAATTAAGTTGCAGAGCGCTAGATGGGATGTAAGCCGTTGTCCATCCGAGATTGTCAAAATGCACGTTCAATGATTTGTTGACAATTGAGCGTCATTTGAATTAGGTTTGGGTTTTAAAAGTTATCAAAATGGTTTTTCATGGAAGAGTGTGATCTCAGCCTAATGAGCAAAATGATATTGGTGTTGATCACGAAATTGTTGGCCATGCGATGTTGATATCCTTATCAGTTCTTCAGATCATTAAATGATGCATGTGGACACATAGACAATATTAAGCAGGAATCCTACTCCATGGAAATTTTGATTACTTACTTGGTGAAGCTAATAAAGAATTGTATCAGGGTGTAAAAAGTTTTACGCTTTGACATTCCTTGTGATTAATCATATTAAGTCTCAATCGTTGGAGTGACAAGTCTTTTGAGATGTTACTCCAAGTTTTTAGTTGATGCTTTTCCAGAAAAGATCAAACATTCCAGACATACTATGATGCTAAGAAGATGTTAAGAGATTTTATGTACCAAGAAAGATACTAGCGGTTCGGACTTGTGGGGTATATTAAAGCTAAATAGGAAATTTGGAAATAAAAGCAGAGACCGGAAGTTATATCCTAAGCAAGGGTAAAAGTGGAACTTATCGATTAAGATATATGACATAAGAAAAGAATAGATTGGATGCCAAAGTATAATATGAGAATAAGGATAAATTAGTAATTGAGCAAAGGGGATATGAAAATCAAAAAGTGTAGAGATGGGCCATAGTAGGAATAACAAAAGTTGATTTACAATATTTAAATGCTTGAGGACTTAAGTGCAATTAAGGTTAATATGGGAGTATGAATAGAGGGTGAGACAAACAAAAAGTCATTTTTGTCTCATATTTTAGCTAGAGGCTCACATTTTGGTGAGAGAAAGAGCTAAGAAGAGCAAAGAAGAGGAAGAAAGAGGAAAAGAGAGAGAGAGAGAGAGAGAGAGAGAGAAGAAGGAAGAGAGAAGAAGAAGAGAAAGAAGAAGAAGAAAAAGAAAGAAAAAGCAAAAAAATTATGGAACTAGATGGGATTTTATAGTTTTGTATGGATTCATGGTTTAAATTTCAAGTAATTGAGTTAGGGTTTAGAACAAACCTAACAAATCTTTACTAATGTTTGGAGTTGTGTATGGGTTATAATCCATATTAGATTTGAAAATAATTCGGGAAATGTTTTGAAGATACACATATAATGAAAGATGATTTAATAGAAAAGAGAGATGTCAAAATTGAAAATGAAATGGTTTTGAAATTGTATATGGATTTATAAAGTTAGATTGGATGGAAAAATATGGAAAAAAATGCGAGCGATCCCAGGCATTTTGGGGAATTGATCCTCGATGCAGGAAATGCTCTGTTTTTATTTAAATGAGTTCATATTTAGCCATAACTTTCTCATTCGTATCAGTTATTCAGTGGCTAATTAAACTAGACTTCAAGGAGGAACCAAACATCAGAAATAAGCATTGTCAAATTACGATTCTAGGTGGCACAAAAATTCACTCAAAGTAAGGGCGTATTTTAAGCGCTACGGATTCAGTTTTTGAACATAGATTAGCTGAGTTGTTTTGGGCGTAGCGTGAGTTCCCGGTGCTCCGATTTGGGTGATCCACGATTGGAGAAGAACCCTTAAGCCTTAGTTTTCAAAAGAGTATAAAGAACCAGTGTCAAATATGGAGTTAAGACATTGAAAAATGGGTGACTCAAACAGTCCAGTGCCGTCGATGGGGCATTAAGGTCATTTTGTAAAGAAAGGGTAATTTGTGGTCATTTCATGAGTTCACGTATTTTTTAAGTGTGGTTAAATAGAGATTTAGGTGAATGTGATGTGGTTAGGTGAAAATGAATGTGTATGAGTGGATTAAATAGAGTATCATAGTTGCAATAGTTAGTTGGTTTTTCTTGAAAAATGTGAAAAGGACTATCGGACGGGAAACGGGAATTCGACGAGAAGCAAGCAAGATTGAGCGGTGAGCTGGCAGGTGTAAAAATGATGTTTTGCAAATTGGAGTTTTAAAGTGAGCGATTTTGATGTTAAATGAGTTTAATGTAAATGTTTATATTGCCTAAATAGAAAGTTTTGATGTAAATGAAAATGTTGAAATGTACATGTTTATCTTGCATCAATATATATGTTGCCTAAATTATGTTGTATGCATATGTTAAGGTATTGCTGAAAGTTTAAAAATGTGTGAAGAATGCATATATATATTTTCATATATATGTGTTTTTAATGGTAAAGTAAAGGATTTAAATGGATTTATAAATGTATTTTTGAAGAAAGGAGTGAATGATTTTAATGTTAAATGTGAAAAAGTTTAATATAATGTTTATATATGTATGCATATGTTAAGGCATTATGGAAATTTAAAAATGTGTAAAGAAAAATGCATAAATGTATAAATGATAAAGTAAAGGTTTTAAATGGATTTATAAATGTATTTGGAAGAAATGTTTTGCGATGGTTACTTTAACCTATGGCTTATTATAGTACGTGCTTGGCGAGGTACTTTAAGTGTGTAAGGATTTGGGGTAAAGTTATAGGGTTACTAATGAGGGAAATAGGTGTCTAAGTGGCAATATCCTTACACGTGATAAAGTGCTATAGTGGAACCCTATACAAGCGTGAGTTTCTCAGCGGCGTAGTGGTTATATTTGAAGGAGATTGTCTCGTCGTCGGTGCACAGGCTGTTCGGTGTGTTTATCCTGAGTTCATCGAGAAGAAAGAAATAAAGAAAGAAAGAAAGTTTAAGGCATAAATGTCTAAAGCATAAATTGATTTTAATTGTATAAGTATGTATTTCTTTGATATATACTGAAAATGTTATTTTAATGAAAATGTACACTCACTGGGCTCCTTTAGCTCATTCTTTTCCGTGTGTTTTCAAAAGCGTTTGGGGCGCCGCGGGGAACGAATCTTGTAGATAGAGGACCCTCCTGTGCGGGCAGTCAGGCCATTGAGAGGCAGCGACTGTGATTGCATTAGCCATACACTGCATATTGTATATATTGAATGCTGTATCATGTATATATGTATAGATCTTATATATTTTGAAAGAAGACTCACGTGGGCTTTGATCCTCGGTGGGCCAGTGCGTAAACGGTCGGCTTAAGTCAAACTCAGCCAAATCTTTTGATAAAAAACAAATGCATAGAATTGAAGAAGTTTGAAAATGTTTTGATGATTAAATGAATAAATGTATATATGTATATATTGTGTTGATTGGGTTGTGGTGAGGAGTCCTAAAATGCGATTGAAGTTGAAGTTGAAAGATTAGAAGTGTTTTAAATGTTTACCTTGAGTTTTGTAAATTTGGGAAAATCTCGAAAAAGCAGGAGGAAGCTGCAGCCAATTTTACAGAAAAATCCAAGTGTTTGAAAAGAAAGAAAAAAAAAAATTTTATCACTCGCTTCCCGCATTATTTACCTAAAGATATGTTAAGGATTGTAAAGAGGTTCGCTCCATGGATTTTATTTGGCATTTTAAGGAAAGTTTCTATATCCGTGGAGTCTTAGGAGGATCCTCGGGTTCATGAGGTTAATCCGGGTCGGGATCTTTCAGATTTGGGCTTAGGATATGATTCAATCCATGCATGCAAGTATGATTGTGCATTGTTTTGGAAGGAGAATGAGACTCTTGATAAATGTCCAGTGTGTGATGAGCCACGATATAAGTTACGTAATGGAAAGGTAAAAATTCTCAAAAAAGTATTGCGTCATTTTTCCACACACAAAATCAAGGCTACAAAGGTTATTCATGTCAAGGCATACAGCATTAGATATGAGGTGGCATAAAGAAAAACGAATCAGTGAGGAGGGAGTCCTAAGGCATCCAGTAGATTCTGAAGCTTGGAAGGATATGGACACGATTGTGGTTTTTCGCAAGAACCTCGAAATGTTCGATTAGGAAAAACACGTGAATGGTTTCAATCCATTTGGGAGCATGAGTAATAGTTATAGCATGTAGCCAATTGTTCTTGTGCCATACAATGGCACCATGGAGATATATGAAAGAGAGATGTTTTTCATGTTATCATTGTTACTAATTCGGGCCCACAAGCCCCGGTGAGATGATGTATACTCGTCCTTTGATAGAAGAATTAAAAGTTATAGCATGAAAGAGTGTTCAACAGTGGCGTGTCGCGGAACTTCGCATGCATGCATGTGTTTTATGGACAATAAATGACTTTCTGCCACTGGGAACTTGGGTGGTGGAGCGCAAAGGATGTCGCATGTCGGTTTGTGAAGACATCATCCTGAGTATTAAGTGAAATATGTTACATGGGCCGTCGGCGTTTTTACCTCTTGATCATGGATGGTGAAGAGTAGACAACACGAGTAGTAGGCCGGGTTCGACCACCCCCGAATGTTCTCTAGTGATGAAATATTGCAACAATTGTGTTGTCTTAAACGCCGGCTTCAGTAGCCATCCAGCAAACGTTGATAGAAAAGCGAAAGATTACGAAGAATTAAATTGAATGAAAAGAGTATTTTCTTTGAGTTAGATCTTGGTCAAAGGATTGAAGTTGAGACATAATATTGATGTTATGCATGTTGAAAAGAATGTATGTAGGCGTGATGTTGTGGGACTTTATTTAAATATTTATGCAGGAAAAACAAAGATACAAACAAAGCTCGCTTAGATTTTAGTTGATATGAATATAAGGAAAGAATTGCATTTGCAAATACAAGGGAACAAATTGGTAAAACCCAGAGCATAACACACATTATTTGTAGAGGAAAGAGGAAAAATTACGTAAAAGTTTCTAAAGTCTTTTAAATTTCCAGATGGTTATCTGCAATTTATCTAGAAATATTAGCATCAATGATGGGAGAAGATCTCAGGGTTAAAGTCACGATTGTCATGTTTCTTTGCATAGAAAATTACTCCCCTATCAGCTATTAGTCCTTATTTTAATAAGATTTATGTACAACCTTTGGTTGAGTTGTGTAGTTTTTCCAAAGTTATGTCTGAAGACCTTGTATTGAATGATTTGGAAAAATTAGAAGAAGAGTTGTCTTAATATTGTAAGCTTGAGAGGATATTCCCACCGGCTTTCTTTGATGTCATGGTTCACTTGATGGTACAATTTACAGTGACTAAACTTAGCTGGACCGATTAGCTATACGATGGATGTATCATTTGGGGAGGTACATTTTTACCTTTTTTTGTTTATTAATATTCTCATCTAACTATGTTACACAATACATGTGTTAAGGCATATTTATTTACAATATTTCTATTTAGGAACTTAGGAACATTGAAAAGATATGTGAGAAATAAAGCTCACGGCCGAAAAGGTTCGATTAGGCATACATATTGAATGAAGCTTTAATGTTTTTGTTCAATGTATCTTCTTGGAATTAAGAAACACACATTTTAATCGATGAAAGGAATGAAGATCGATTTGAACATCAGTACAAGGATGTCTTTCCATATTTTCAGACGGAGGCCGACCATTGGGCGTCAAATGACATCTCCAATTTTCGAAGGAAGAGTTAACTAAGGCACATTGGTATATCATGAATAATTGCCCAGAGTTGAGACCATACTTAGAGTAAGTTTTAGAATCAACATTAAAGATATTTCTCTAGTACCTCATTACTTAATATCTATTTAATGATGTAGTGAACATACAAAAGAATTGGAGAGGACAAGTTCACATACTTGAAGAAGCAGCAAAAAACGAGGTTTCTGAAATTAAACTATGAGATCGATGTAAGTTTATTTATTATAATTCTTGCTCACAATGTGGTTATCAATGAACTAATATGAACAATAAGATTTGATATTAGAAAACTATAACTAATTATATATACATATTGCTGAGTAAACACAAGTGTTAAACAATCTTGAAGCAAGCGATGAACTATGTCATTAAGCGAGTGGATCGGATAATGACCTCAAGATTTTGCTTATGGGTTTGTATTGTTAATGGGTTGGCTTCCATACAAGATCGTGATGATGGCGTATCACCCAAAATAAGTGGGATATGTGTTTACGGGAGCATGATGGTGGGAGATTGATTTCTATGGTGTTTTTTATCAAATGTGGTTGTTTTTTAAACTATGTCTTGGGGTATAAGGTTATTCTTTTCAAGTACATGGTTCGACCTGAATAGAAAGAAGAAGAATAAAACATGACTATAATTTTACCACAATCAAGTTACCTCCACAGTATGACAATGAATCTTTTGTACTTATACACAAGCACAACAAGTTTTCTAGATGACTGCAAAATGGTCATAATTGAATAATGCAAAAAGTGAATCGTAGACGCATGGCTGGGATGTACGGAAAAGGGATATAATATGAAATCGATGAAGAAGTGTGCGGGGAAGTGATGAAGAAGCTTACCAAGATAATGAATCATGAGCTTAAGCGGTTTGTAGGCAAGATGATGGATTTGAATTTCATGATCTAACCGCTTAAACATTGATCCAGAAGTTGTTAATGATAATGTTTTGATTTTAGAGAACATGAATGACAATGATGATAACTTCATATGTGACATTGAGAAGAATGAAACACTAGATGATTATGCTAATGAGATAAATGTGGCTTTCAAGTGATAGTGAAAGTGAAAGTGATTAAAGAGATTGGTAAGCTACATTTTATTTACTTTATTATATGTTAAATAACATAATGTAATCTAAATTTAGTTCTTTAAATTTATGTTATGTGTTGTGATATTTCTTTTGTATTATTATTTATTTGTATCTTTATTGTTATTTTATTATAGATGGCTCTGGAATGAAAACGATTATATACGAGTTAACTCAACCACCCACAAGCTTAACTTCCCATGACTCCTTTTTTATATTGATGTTTCCAATGCACACATCAATAGAGACACTAGTAGTTGTAAAAACTATTACATTTATATATTTTACTTCATTATAATTTTAGCAAAGATATTTTTATTATTATTTTTTAATTTTTAAATTGTAATGAGATGTAATTTATTTTTAAGTCTTTTTATTAACTCTTATTAATTGTTAAGTTTAATCAATAATTTCATGGTAGCACCTAATAAAAGAAGTATAGAGAGGCAAAACTAGAGTGTCATTCTTGACAAACTTATTGAAGCTAATAGAGAGCTGACCTCTTGAATCCACAATCAGCCATCGGATACTAGGAAGCAAGCAGGAAAATATTGTGAGAAATTGTCAAATGAGATTGGAGTTAACGAGTGAGACAACATGCACCATTAGAGTGGAAAAATGGAAAACAAATGCTCGTGAGATCCATCTGATGTGATCGAATCAAGGTAAAGTTGCTTGAAATATATATATGCTCCATTTAGCTTGTAATTATAACATTGTTGGTTTATCCTTAAAGCACTTTATCTCCATATTAGTTTCTTCCCTTGACTATGAAGGAAAAGTTTACTTTAGATTTGACACAGAGCATGTGAAGAAAAGTTTAGAAAAGCAATTATCAGGCCGGTTTAGAAATTGAAGGAATGGATTTACTGGCACTTCAAAAAGTTCCCAACATTGTGAAGGTGAGCTGTGAAATCTCATGAATCTATTATCAATCAGAAGTTAGGGACTATCTTCCAATGATAAAATTTTCAGTGAGAATTTAAGGTAAAGTTTTCAATGAATAATCTGATCAAACCTATTTCTTATTGAATCTTCTACTAACTATATTTATACTATTTTCAATAATAACTATTATTCTGACGTCGTTCAACTTGTACAAATCCGATAAATAGATCAAAAGATGCCTTTTCATCATGGGAGGCTCGTTCATTTATCAACGGGTCTACAAGTGGTAAATATAAAACTAGTTCTTTTAGTTATTCATATAACTTATAATTCTTAATATTAATGCATAATAGCAGCTTGATCCAACGAGAGAATGGAGAGATGGTTGGCTGAATTGAACTATTCAAACTAGTTCATTGGAAAAGTCAAGATGGATGGATAAATCAAGAGGCTAGAGATTATTATATGGGTGTTTTGTAGCTTTCTATGTTTAAATCTTGTTTGGGATTATGAATCTTTGTGGGGAAATGTCATCGTGATAGTTTATTTACCATGTGATGATAAATAAGGCACTTCACGGTAGTTTGCATAAATCTTTAAATTTTGATTTGGTTATTGATTGTGAGTGTTCAATGTTGTTAAATTGATTAATAGCAGGGAAAATTTGGCAAAGTCTAAAAATTAGGGAGACTGTGAAATTTCTATTAGTATCTTACCGTATTATAACTTTTCTTACTCAAATTACATTTAAGATTAATAGTACTTGCAAGTATTATTATATCAACTTGTATACTAGATTCCTTATTTCAATTTTTATATTATTTAATGTGTGATTACAAGCTAATTAGTTCTTCTTAGAGGTAGAATCCTTGAAGTAAACTTTGTTTGAGCATTAACTAATCATAAATCTTTATTATTAATATTTTATTATGTGGTTAGTAAAAATTTGTGAAATAGTAAGAATTAAGAGGATTGTATATTAATGCTTGAATATATAATAGGTCAAATTTTGGAAAAAACTAAGAAATATAAGAGAATATCTTCAAATTAATAGGATTTTTAACTTGTTAACTTCTTGTTATAATTTTCACTTTGCTTAAAATTAAGTTGAGATTCATTACTTTTTCAATTTTACCATTTTATTGTATATAAAAGTCTTGACTACGTGATAACAAGTTTAGATACTTTTTTTAGCCATTTCTTTGCTTAAAATGAAGTTTAGGATTATATGTGCTTGTAAGGGTGTTACAATATTTACTTATAAAATATCATATCCTTATTTGAAATCTAATGAAGAGATTATTCCAAAAATTTAATTAGGATTTTTAACTTATTGCTTCTTGTTGTAATTTTCTTTACTTATAATTAAGTTAGAGATTCTAACTCTTTTCAATTTTATCATTTTAGTATGTATATATGACTCTTTTTATGTGATAACAAGTTTGACCTTTTTAGGAATTTCTTTTGCTTAAAATGAGTTTAAGTATATGTGTAATCAGGTGTTGTAATATTTGTATAAAATATCATATCCTTATTTGAAATCTAATATTAAGGGACTATTCAAAATTTAATTAGGATTTTTTAACTTGTCAACTTCTTGTTATAATTTTCTTTACTTATAGCAAGTTGAGATTCTAACCACACCAATTTTATCATTTTAGTATGTATATAAGAATCTTGTTTATGTGATAACAAGTTTAGATACTTTTTTAGGCATTTATTTGCTTAAAATTAAGTTTAGGATTATGTATGCTTGTAGAGTGTTACAATGTTTGTATAAAAATACCATATTCTTATTTGAAATATAATGTTGAAGACTATGCAAAATTTAAATTGGATTTTTAACTTTATAACTACTTGTTATAATTTTCTTTACTTATAATTAGTTGAGATTTCTAACTAATTTTCAATTTTACCATTTTAGTATGTATATAGGAATCTTGTTTTATGTGATAACAAGTTTTGATAATTTTTTAGGCATTTCTTTGCTTAAAATTAAGTTTAGGATTATGTGTGTTTGTGGGGTGTTACAATGTTTGTATAAAAATATCATATTCTTGTTTGAAATATAATATTAAGGGACTATGCTGAAATTTAAATAGGATTTTTAACTTACTAACTTCTTGTTATAATTTTCTTTACTCAAAATTAAGTTAATATTCTAACTACTTTTGAATTTTCACCATTTTAGTATGTATATATTATTCTTGTTTATGTGATAACGTGTTTATAAACACTTTCTTAGGCATTTCTTAGCTTAAAATTAAGTTTAGGATTATGTGTGCTTGTAAGACCCGAGAAATTCCAATTTTTGAAAAAAGGGCAAAATCGTAATTTCGATTACAAAATTGTAATTTCAGTTAAAAATCCGAAATTTATTCTCTAGATCTCGGATGAAGAAACGGATTGCACCGTTGGAATCGTCTCGTGAAATCTAGCTAACACACAAAATTTCTTAAAATTCCGAGATAGTCGGAGTTGACACGTTTTTCAAGGCATTGCTTTTTTTAGTGCTGATAAAACGATTTTTAAGTGTGAGAAGTCACATATAACACCTCTTTGTCTCACGCTAAATTAGTATGAGTAGAGAAATGATGAAATAGACTGACCCAGAGTTAGTGGAATATCAAATCTGGGAAAGAAGGACATAGTTGGTATTAATGGAAAAGTTTAAATGAGGAAAAGGACAAAAGTCCAAATAGTGGTCTTCTTCTTCCTTAAGAAAAGACCAAAACGTGGAAAAGGGGGAAGAACTTGCAGGAGGTGAGATATTTTGGGTTTTAGAGAGAGAGAGTCTAACTTCTCTCTAAAATATCACGCAATCGGCCGTCGACGTCTTGGGACAAGAAGGAAAGCTACTCTCGTGGAAAGGGCCCCAGCGTGGGTACAGTTTAAGGAGTTTAGACAAGCTGCTTTGAGGTAGGGTTTCTCCTACTTGGGTTTATTCTTTGTTTAAGAACTATGTTGATGCTTGAGTTAGTTGAGGCGTGAGGAGCGTTTGTCAGTCGAATCTTGGGACGGGTATTTATGATTTTGGAGCTATTTTTTACGAGTTCAGGATAGTGTGCATCAGGTGTGTGAATTTGTTTGTCATGATTTATGTATTAAATCATGTTGTGATGTGTGAGGCGGGCTCGGCCAGAAATAAGAGTTCGCCAAAGTGAGCGGAGTGATTAATTTGATAAGGTAGCGAGGTTTCTTGTTCGAAATAATATTCCCAAACTATAATTTAGCGAAAATATGGGTTTGGTCAAGTAATTCAAATCGGAATTATGTGTTGATCGTGCTTAGTGAGCTAATTTTGATGTTTGAGATGATAATTGCATAACATGATTGTGTGATTTAATTTTTATGTGAATATATTCGTATTTATATATTTGCATGTGAATTAGGCTTGTATTGGAATTAGCATACATGCATTCCATATACTGCTTGGAACATCTGACTATGGGAGTGAGTGCATGAGATGAGTCCGAAAATGGTTGGAAGATAATGTGATATTAATTGCTCGGAGGGTAGATTGGAAATTAAAAATATCAATCGTCGGAGCGGCCCAATTGATATATACACATCGGAGGGTTATCCACAAACAAACAAAATAATAATTCTCATACGAGGCTTAGGCGAGTATGAGAGAATCGTGAGGACTTCGGGATGCGGGTTGAATAATATAGACATTCAAGTAGGATCATGCATTTACTTGGATGTGTGTTTACTTTGAAGCATTGCATATGCACTTAGGTGGAGAATAACCCACTTAGGGCGATTCCACTACTGAGCGATAGCTCACCCCGTCGTGGGAATTGTGTTCAGTGCGAGGGGAGCGCGGAGGCGGCTCATCAGACGACTTTAGAAAGCGGGTTGTGGCTACGGTTTTTGTGATGTACTGTATGTTAAATTTTTAGATTTTTAGATGTGTTGTATAAGAGTAAAAATTTTAAAATCTTGTAACTATTGTATATAGTTAGTATGTTTGCCAGTATTGGATTATGGGCGAGGCGTTTCTACTCATGTGATTGTTGTTTGGAGACCCGGTATGTGCGGTCGTATTTGGTGGGAATCTCAGTACAAGGAGACTACGCCCGATTGTCTAATGAAGTAGGCGTCGAATGCTTAGACATCAGCTTGTATTCCGTAGGTGACAGGTAAATAATGGTTTAAGGTTTAGGCGTCACAGTGCTTATGGGATGTTACAATGTTTGTATAAAAATACTATATTCTTGTTTGAAATCTACTACTGTTTGCCATATAATAACAAATTAAGGCACTTGGATGTTTTGTTGTGCTAAAAATCAATTTGATTATTAACTAATTTACAAATTCCAATGCTTATATTTATTATATATAGTAGGTATAATTTAAAAATATCTATAATCTCGGAGAATCCATGCCCAAATTTAATGGAAATTTTAATTTACTAACTTATTAATTATGTTTGGTTTCCTTTTTTGTTTTATTTTTATTTTGCATATATGGAGAAGATGTGGAGCTCAATGTGACCTGTGAAGGGTGTGGCTATGATTGAAGCGAAGTATGAAGAGTTTGGAGATAAAAATCAGATCATATAAGGGCTATGGTTTTGACACAAGCCAATCATTTCAAATCTAGACCATCATCTTGGCGCGTGAAATTGAGTTGGAGCATAGACTTGTTGAGACTTCGACTACTTGTGGAGACTCAACAACTTAACATGGAACTCACAGAGATCGAATTGACCAATTGGAGACCTTGGTACCAAAAACAAACCAACAACATCATCTTTTGTTTGAAGAAATATTGCGTGTCTACGATCAAGCCAAGGGTCCTCTGTCCTTTTTTTATGATGTGCATATGATGAGATTAAATTCTTTTTTTTATGCTAATATAGTTTGTTTTGTGATAGACACTTTGTTAAACTATACTTTATTTTGTTATGTAATTATATTAGCATAGATATTATACTACTATGATCATGTATGGTTACATATATTAATTACGATGAAGTTATGTGATATATTTTGATTTTTGTAGCGAGGTTTTGAATTAATTTCTATTATAATTAATGTTTTAAATACCGATACCATACATTTGCAATATGAAAAATAAAATGTAAATGCATTTCCTGACAAAAAAATTATTACTTAAGATATTTCCCTGATAAAATATTTTTTGTTACTTTGAAGAAGATTGTTGTATCATCCACAACTAATTTATAATTCACTGGCATACGTTTGGGGACGAAATCTGTTTTGTAAATAAAAGGATTTAGCAACGAAATGAATTTGTCAGTATTAATGATAAATATTTTAGTTGAAAAAATCATTTAGCAATGAAATATCTATTTCATCAAGAAAAACTTTTAGTGACAAAATGAAACTTTCGTTGGGATTGCAAAGCCTAGGGAGACGAAATTAGGTGTTACAAAAATGTTGGCAGCAAAATAAATTCGTTGGCACTAAGTATTGATGACTTTGAGGACAAAAATTTATATTTTTAGTGCTTAAAAATTCTTTACTTTTGTTAATGAAAAATTTCGTTGGAAAATAACTAGTAACAAAATTTTATTTCATCTGGGAAAATATTGCGCTACGAAATAGGATTTTTGTCGAGATACTTTTAGCGACGGGTCTAGGGCGACGAATATGACACGAAACATTTTTCGTTGGGAAATATTTTTGCAGACTAAATTTAGACTTTTAGTGACAAAATATTTTATCACTGAAAGTCAATTTTCTTGTAATGATTTACTGCCTATAGGTTTTGATCCTTTAGGCAAATCCACTAAGACCCACGTATTGTTAAACATTATTGAGTCCATTTCATCATTCCATGGCTTCTTTCAAAAATTTGCATCTCTTGAGCATTGCTTCACAAAAGGTTTAGGCTCATCATTAATGTTTAATAATAGTGGTGTCTTTCTGTAGGCAGAAATTCGATTTATGGAAAGGGCAAAATTGTAATTCGGTTAAAAATCAAGTAATTTATTCTCTAGATCTCGGATGATGAAGCAGTTTCACCGTTGGAATCGTCTCGTGAAATCTAGCTAGTGCGTAAATTTATTGGTCAGAGATGGTCGAATTTACGTTCAGTATCGTTTCGGGTCTTAGTAAAACTATTTTCGATGCGACGAAAGTCACATATAACTTGTACTCATGTTCCATGAGTGGCATGAGTAGAGAAATGATGAAAATGGATGGTAGAGATAAATGAATATCAAAGCTTGGGAAATGAAGGACGTAAAGGTCATTTGGAAAGTTTAAGTCACTAGAACAAATAGTGTGCATGACTCCATCTTCTCCACTGAAATTAAAGAGCAAAACGTGCAAAGGAAGGGAAGCACTTACAGGGAACAAGTTGATATTTTAGAGAGAGAGTCTTATTTGCTCTGCAAATACGAACGATCGGCCGTCGTGATGCCCGAGACAGAAGGAGAAGCGCTCTGCGGAGAGGGCCGCGTGGGTCAGGATTTTGGGAGTTCATGGCTCGAGGTAGGGGTTTATTTCACTCTTGGTTTTGTCTTTGTTTAAGAGCGTGAGTGGCAGGTTAGTTGAGGCCGTGAGGGACCGTTTGATGGATCCCTGAAAACTTAGGATCGGTGTTTGGATTTATGGAACTCAAATATCTGATCCGTGTTTGCTCCACGAGACTGTTTGGGTGGTTAATGGTGTGATTTATGCCATGAAATGTGTTGTGATGTGTATGAGGTCGGGATCGGCCGAAATCTGAGTTCACCAAGTGAGCGAATGAATTTGGGGTTTTATGGGAGCGGTGCCGGGGTTTCTTTATTCTGGCTTGATGATCACAAAATAATTTTTGTGAGAGAATATGTGTTTAGTAAAATTGATTCGAAATTAGATTGCTCTTGGTTGATCATTAGCCCAGTGAGCTAATTTTTTGGAGTGTGGGATGTGAAATTACATACTTGTGATTGTGTGATTTAATTTTTATGTGAATATATGCATGTTTATATATTTGCTTGTAGTGCTATAGGCGTATTGGAATTGGCATACACGTGCATTATATGCACGAACATCTGGGAACTATACAGTGAGTGCATGAGGAGTCTAGAGAAAGAACGGTTCGGAGCGGACTAAAAATGTTAGTGTCGGAGGAGTAGTCAATCGAAAATATGAAATCACGGGCGCTGAGGTGTGTCGTGATTAATGTGCAAACAAATAATATATCAATCGTCGGAAGCGACCCAGATTGATATATATACACATCAGAGGGTTGTCCACAAACTAACAAAACTATAATTCTCATACGAGGGAGCAGGCGAGTGTGAGAGAATCGATGAGGACTCGGGATTACGAGGTTAGTCATGTAGACATTCAAGTAGGATCATGCATTTTGGCAGATGTATTTATTTTGAAGCATTGCTGCAGCAGGTGGAAATGGCCCATTTAGGGTGATTCACTACTGACGATAAACTCACCCGTCGTCAGGAATTTATTATTTAGTCTGAGGGCGCACGGGAAACATTTCGTCATGAGGCCACTTTAGAAGAAAGCCCAGGGTTATTAGGCTTTTGATTTTGTGATGTATTAAATGTATTAGAATTTTAGATTTTAATATGTGTTGTATAAAGTAAAATTTAACTCTTGTAACTATTGTATATAGTTGGTATGTTTATGGATATTGTAGTATGAAGTAGAGACGTTTTTATATAATTGTATCATTGTGATTATAATTGGCTAGCCAGGACGGGTTTCATGCGGAGTGTTGTATTTGAGTAGAGCTCGGTACAAGGGACTCTGCAGTTACCTACAGTAGGCGTCGTGAAGGATCGACCGGATTAACCTCATGAACCGGGGACCTCCGGCACTCATTGGATATAGAAACTTTTCCTCAAAAACAATCGGAATAAAATCCACGTGGAAATGAGCCTTTACAATCATTTACATATCTTTAGAAAATAATGCGAGCGAAGTGGTAAATTTTTTTTTTTTCAAGCGCTTAGATTTTCAGAAAAATCGGCCGGAGTTTCTCCTCTGTTTTGGACTTTCCCAAATTTGAAATGCATAGCATAAGCATTTAAACACTTAATATTCAAATTTTGACTTAGTTGTAGGACTCCTCGTCAGTAACTCAATCAGCGCAATATATATACCATATACCTTTATTCATTTCAATCATCAAAATATTTAAAAACTTCTTCAATTCCATGCACATTTGTATCAAAAAAATTTGAGCAAAGAGCCGGACTTAAGTAAACGCCCTAAATAATTCATTTTCAAAATATATCCATATATGCATATATACATGACAAATTGTCGACATATAAAATATGCAACTATTTATACAATGGTTCCACATGCGTCGTCTCCTCAATGGCTCGACTCCTTTGCACGGGAGGATGCTACGCCGGCGCACTGTCTCGAGGTCACGAAAATGTTTTGAAACATACGGGAAAAGAATGAGCTAAAGGAGCCCGGTGAGTGTATTTTCATTAAAATAACATTTTAATTATATATCAGTAATAAATACTTATACAATTAAAATCAGTTTATACCTTAAGCATTTATGCCTCGGCTTTCTTTCTTTTTCTTTATAATAAATACTTATACTAATGCAAAATCAATTTATGCCTTAAACATTTATGCTCAAACTTTCTTTTTCTTTCTTTGCAATAAATGCTTATACATTTCAAATCAATTTATGCCTTACTTTTATTTCCTTCTTTACGATGGAACCCCGGGGGAATAAACACACCGAAACGGTTAAGATGCGCGGTGAGGGCGATCACATTCAGTCATAACCACTACATTCTTGGAGAAACTCACACCTTTGCATAGGGTTCAGTCCATAGCACTTTATCACGTGTAAGTATATTCTTTCTGTTTCTATTTCTCCGCCGGTTAGTAACCTATATCTTTCACCTCTAAATCCTTGCGCTTAAGTACCTGGCGATATAAGTCCTGCCAGTCATAGAGTTTAGGGTAACCATCAATAAAACATTTCTTCAAATACATTTATAAAATCCATTTTAAATCATTTACTTTATCATTAAAACACATATGCATTCTTTACACATTTTAAACTTTCACCAATACCTTAACATATGCATACATATTTCATATACATATAAATATATATTGATGCAAGATAAAACATTTCCATACGCCTTAGCATTTGTAACATTTCATTAAACTTTCAGTTTTAACATTAAATCATTCACTTTTAAAAAACTCAATTTTCAAGAATATCATTTTCACTCCACGGTTAAAACCAATCCCGCTTGCTTCCCGTCGGATTCCCGTTTCCCGTCCGATAGTCCTTTTCACCTTTTTCAAGAAAACCACAACTATACATTAATCTGCTTCCATTTTAATCCACTATACCATTCCATTTAAAGCCAAATGAACAAGTTACCCTTAAGCACTAAAACCACTCATTTTGGCCAACCTTTTTCCAACAATACTCTATAGACTTTATGACTCAAAAATTATTCAAACTGGTCTTTAAAATTTATGAAACTCTCGAATCAGTCCTTTATATATCCAGCCCAGCATCTCCTGTAAATTTTCAATTTAAAATTCCTTCTCTAAAGCCCTCAACCACATAACACAAGTTGTGTATTTTACATCTGAATCAGCTCAATTTGGCGACAGAATCTGCACATAGCTCCACTTTGAGGAAACAAATTTTCTGGGCACTTTGGGATTACAATTTGCTTGAACTTCCTTCAAGATAAATTTTTCCATAGTTCTGTTTTAACCAAACTTGAATCCACTCAAATCGGATCCAGAAAATGAGCAAGTTATGGTCAAAATGACAAATGGTCAGCTTGATGGAAACATAGCATTTGCTGTCTGAGAACTTGACAGTGGCTTACACATGGCCCTACTTTGAGGAAGTAAATTTTAGGCCATATAATCAGGAATTGACGTGCCTATTTCTATAGGTTTCATTCTCCTTAGAACTATTTTAACCAACAACTTGAATCTCAAATCGGATCAGAAATGAGAGCAAGTTATATGGTCAAAAATACGAAAAATGGTCGAAGCCAGGAAGCGATCTGAGACTCTTTGCCCAGGAAATGACTAGAATGTGTTTCTCTTCCCTTTTCCTCTAGCATAATCTAATGCCTTATACCACATTTCAACATATCACACAAAATTCACTTTATCGATTCACAACAATTCCACTCCTTTCTTTTTCAAAACCTAGCCTAATCCATTTTTAATACTCAATTGATATCAAAATCGGCGTACATTCAACCTTAAATACCGCAATTAACATCCTTCCAGAAAGTCAAGACATTAGATATGAAAAACATCAAACCCTAACAATTCCACTCACTTTATTTTTCAAAGCTAACCTAATCCCATTTCTTTCTGTTTGATATCAAATCATATCATTCAACATATTACCACCAATTTAACATCCCTTACCAGAAAATTCAAGACATTAGACATGAAAACATCAAACCTAACTCCCACCATTAAAACTTACTTGTTGTAGTTTCCGCTGGCTCCTCTCCTTACTTTACCATATGACACTTGGAAAGCTTGAGAGGAGAAGAAAAAATCACATCTCCCACCTTGCTCCACAATTTTCTTCCCTTTTCTCTCTTTACTTTCCTTTCTTTTTCTCTCTTGCCTCCCTTCTCCTTTCTCTCTGGTTCTAACTTTTTAGAGACCAAAAATAGGACTTTGTTTATCTTCCCCATTTAATATTTAAATCTTTCGCTAGTACCATTTGGTCCTTAGTTTAGCCTTCATTTAACTTACACTTTGCCAAAATTGCATTTGAGCCCATAGATCATTGATTATTCTCATGATATTTTAAATCTTAACTTAGCCATTGAGAAATATTTTGATTGGCTCTCACAATAAAAATATCTCGTCACCATGATTTATCTCAGTTTCACCTTATCACTAACTTTTATCTGGAATTAAATGTAATATTATGGTCGTCTAAACTTCAAATTGACCATAAATATTTAATTAAATCCCTTCACATTAGATTCAGGCTCTGAAATCACGATCAGTTCACAAATCATTAAATCATAAATCGGGACAATAGCATTATTATTATCGAATTCACGTTCGGATATTTGAACTATCAAACGGACTCCGTTTTGCTCCGTTCCTCGTTTCAGTTTCGTTAGACTCTATATGATTATTTCAGGACATTTTCGTATTTACCATTTAATTTAGAAAAATATCGCGCGAGCTTAATTTCGATCCGAAAATCACTATTCACTTAAATCTCTAATTCTCTTCTAAATATCAGTTCAAAGTCATAGGAACTGAAATTTCACTAAAATTCCTTGCAAACCGCCAAATGGATATAATAAAACATCACTATTCCTTAGGGCATTCGGTGAAAGTACTGAAAATTTCACTTTATGCCCAAATGGCGTCGGGCGTTCTAAATTCTATCTACATTCATTCCCATCATGGACTCTAATAGTTCAAAAACTACTATTCATAACAGCATTCAATCGAGGTTGAGGTTTTACCGTCGGGTAACGAGCATCCACTCGTATTCAGCGGGTTGTGGTGTCAAACGGACCCCCAGGATTTGGGGCGTCTTGAAGATCCCGACCGGATTAGCCTCATGAACCAGGACCTCCACGGCACTCAATGGATATAGAAACTTTTCTCAAAAATAGTCAAATAAATCTAGGCGGAGCCCTTTACAATCCTTAACATCTTTGTATGTCTGGGCGAAGTGATAAATTTTTTTTTCTTTCTTTCTTTTTCAAACACTTGGATTTTTCAGAAAAATTGGCCAGAGTTTCCTCTGTTTTTCGGACTTTCCCAAATTTACAAAACCTGATAAAAGCATTTAAAAACACTTCTAATCTTCCAATTTTCAACCTCCGTTGGACTATCTAATCCTAACTCATTCAACTAATATATACCATATACATTTATTCATTTCAATCATTAAAACATTTAAAACTTCTTCAATTCCATGCACATATTTATCAAAAAAAATTGGGCTTGAGCCGGACTTAAGCCGACCGCCTAAGTAGTTCATTTTCAACATATATCCATATATGCATCTATACACTGATAATGTCGTCATATAAAATATACAACTATTTATACCATCTGATTCAGCGTCGTCTCTCAGTGAAGCTCCAACTCCTTTTGCACGGGAGGGTACTCTACCGGCGCGCTGTCTCGAGTCCTGAAAATATTTTGGAAACATATGAAAAGAATAGGCTAAAGAGCCCGGTGATGTACATTTTCATTAAAATAACATTTTAGGTATATATCAAAGTAATAAATGCTTATACAATTAAAAACGAGTTTATACACAAGCATTTTATACCTCAAACTTTCTTTCTTTCTTTATAATAAATACTTATCCTTAAAATTAATTTATACCTTAAGCTTGTTTATGCCTCAAACTTTCTTTCTTTCTTTATAATAAATACTTATACATTTCAAATCAATTTATGCCTTAAACATTTATGCCTCAAACTTTCTTTTATTTCCTTCTTTCTGATGGAACCCAGGGGAATAAACACACCGAACAGTTTCCGGGTACTGACGGTGAGGGACAGTCACATTCCAGTCATAACCACTACGCTGCGGAGAAACTCACGCTTTGCATAGGAGTTCAGGTCTTTTATCACGTGTAAGGATATTACTCTGACACCTAATTCCCTCCTCGGTTAGTAACCTATAACTTTACCCTCTAAATCCTTACACGCTTAAGGTACCTCGGCCGATATCAGTCATAACAGTCATATGGGGTTAGGGTAACCATCAGTAAAACATTTATCAAAATACATTTATAAATTCATTTAAATCCTTTACTTTATCATTATTATATATACGAAAATATATGCCATTCTTTACATTTTAAACTTTCCATAATGCCTTATATTTTCATATACAATTACTATAAATATATATGTGATGCAGATAAAACATTTTCATATGCCTTACTGTTTATATAAACATTTCCATTAAACTTTTCGGGTTAACATTAAAACCATTCACTTTTAAAAACTCAATTGTCAAAATATGTTTTACACTCCCACCGTTCACCGCTTCGATCCGCTTTTCCTTCACTAGATAATCCTTTTCACCTTTTCAAAAGAACCTGACATACATTAACCGCTGAATCCACCATACATTCATTTTAAATCCAAATGAACAAATTACCTTAAGCACTAAAGCCCCTAACAAAAAAACCACTCATTTTGGCCAACCTTTTCCCAACAATACTCTATAGACTTTACTTGTTAAAATTATTCAAACAGTCTTTGAAGTATAAACTCTCAGGTCAGTCTTTATATCCAATGACATCTATTTAAATTTTCAATTTAAATTCCTTCTCTAAGAAAGCCCTCAACCACATAACTAGCTATAGCATGTTTTGATGCCAACTTGGTTAACTCACTGAATCACCTACTATTTATCAGCAGTTTATGGAATCTTAACTCCATAGAATTTGATGGTTTTCACTCATTTTGAAGCTATGGTTCTAATGTTCTTCTCAGTGGAATCACCCAATTTGGATCACCAAAACTCAAGTGTGTATTACATCTAGATGACTCAATTTGGCAGAACAGAATCTGCACATAGCTCTCCTTTGACAAATTTTATGGGCACTTTGGGTTTACAATTTGCTTGAACTTCCTTCAAATAAATTTTTCCCCTAGAGGTCTATTTTACCCAGAATTTTGAATCACTCAATTTGGATGAGTGAAACTCCCATATGGCAAAACACTACAACCACTTTTAAATGAAGCAAAAATCAGTGAGCTACACGAGCTCACCTTTCAGTCCGTATTTGGGAGTCTTAGAGCTACAATTTGCTCTTGGTCCCTTCTATACATTTTTATCCCTATCTCTTATGGTTCTTTAACAATTGGAATCAATTCATTTGGATGATTCTAACTTGTTCTCTTAAAAATAAATAGGGTTTTACAGAATTTTGACAGCATTCCTTTACTTTACAACATGATCTTAATGCCCTCAATTCAAATCCTTTTCTTTTCTAACCAATTTCAATACATTATACCTCAATTTCATAACTCCTAACCAATTCAACATCAAACCCTAACCACATTCCTCTTGATTTTTAAACCTAACCTAATCCATTTCTTTCTCAATTTCTATCAAATTCATCATGGTCAACCTTAAATACCCCAATTCTACCATCCATACAAAGAAAAATCAAAGCATTAGGTATGAAAAACATAAAATCCAACTTTCCCACAATTAGAAACTTACTTGTTCTTGAGTTTTCCTGGCTTTTCTCTCATGCTACCACTTGGAGATCACTTGGAAAGCAGAAGGAGAAAAATCACATCTCACGCATAAAGCAGCCTAGCGTTTTCTCCTCCTTCTCTTTTCTTTCTATCTCTTTTCTCTCTTTTCTTCCCTCTTTCTCTCCTTATGGAGCGAGCTCTCCTCCTTTTGAGCCAACTTAATCTCTTAAATTTAGATTTTGTTTCACACTTGCCAAAATTGCCCTTTCACACTTATAAAATTGTAGACAAAAGCTCATTGGTCCCATTCTAATGAATCACAAATCCATTAACCTATTATTTTATTCATAACTTAGTCATTAAGAAAGGTTTCATTAGGCTCTCCTGAGAAAATCTCTCCCACCGGATTTTATCTCGATTTCACCTTATCTTCTTTTATCTGGGATTAAATGTCAAAAAAATATATTCTATGGTTGTCTAAACTTCACATTGACCATGAAATATTCTAATTAAATCCTTCACATTGGATTCCAGGCTCTGAAATCACCGAAATCAGATTTAAAATCATTAAAATCGTAAATCCGGACAATAGCATATTATTATCAGTGCGTTCGGATGCTTCAGCTTCATCAAAGCGGACTCGTTCAGTTTCGTTAGACTCTAGGATTTATTCGGACATTTTTTAAATATTTTAGGCCCAATTTCGAAAAATTTCAGTGCGAGCTCCAATTCCCGATCGAAATTACTATTCCTTAAATCTCAATTCTCTTCTAAATATCGGTTCAAAGTGTGGAACTGAAATTTCTTAAAATTCCTTTGCAAACCCCTCCATCAGGATAAAATAAGAAAATCACTATTCTTGGGCATTGATTACAATTTTCGAAAATTTCACTTTATGCCCAAATGACGTCTGGAGCGTTCTAAATTCTAATCTACCCTCATTTCTATCATTGGACCTCTAATCAGTTCAAAAACTACTATTATAACATTCAATCAGGTTGGGGTTTTACAATCACCCCTCCTTATAAAAATTTCGTCCTCGAAATTAAAACATTAAATAAGAGATGGGAATAATGCCTCTTAAATCTGCTCCTCATGCTCATAGTAGCTTCCTCTACTGTATGGCTCTCCTGATGCAGCTACCAGTGAATAGTCTTGTTATGCGAACTTGCTCTCGGCGGTCGAGGATGCGCATTGGTTCCTCAACCGTGTCAAATTCTCTGTATTTCCAGCAGTTTGCTCGGTCGATACATGTGAAGGGTCTGGTATATACTTGCGGAGCATAGAAACATGGAAAACATCGTGAATCACGATCGGGGTCAGATAAGCGATATTCGATATGCCACCTCCCCGATCCTCTTAACAAATGCTGTATGGTCCCGATATCGCAGTGGATTTCGGCTTTCCGCGTTTCCCGAATCTTAGTACGCCCTTCCAGCGGAAATCTCGAAAAATACACTATCCTCTACCTTTAATAGGTCCTACGATTGAATATTATAACTTTTCCTGCTCGGTCTTGTGCAATTTTCAGTCTATCCCTTATAATTTTGATCTTATCACAAGTCACTTGAACAATTTTCGGACCTACTAATTTCCTTTCACCTACCTCGTCCCAACAGATTGGAGTTCGACATTTCCGTCCATAAAGAGCCTCATAAGGGGCCCTTTTAATCTTGGCTTTGATACTTTGTTTTATATCACGGGCACCATTAGTAGTGTTCCTTTAGGGTATGATACATCTTTGTACTTCCGGATGCATAGCATAAAGCGGAGAATGGAGAGCACCATCCACAATCTCTCTCCTCACATCACCTACATCCCATTTTGCCTCTGTCCCATGACCACGGTACCATCCTCTCTCAATGACAAATCCCTCGTTGCCCAAACTTTACTTCACCTCTCAACTTTATCTTGTGGATCACAAATAAAAGCTCTCTAATCCTGTCTATCAATGCAGATGCTACACATGAAATGTGGCTAAGTGCTCTCTGGTAAATCGAGTTCAGTCTCACACCCAAGGGACCTCGATTCTATGAGTCGGAAGATGCCACGACCCTCGAGTGCGATAGGGAACCTCATGGGTCTCCTGCTAAGGCATCTGCCTACGTTAAGCCTTTCCGGGATAATATTCAATGGTACATTTCGCAATCCTTGATCGATTCAATCCAGCCTCCTCTGTCTGTATTCGGTTCATGCGTAAATAGATGTGCAAATGCCCAGCAGTCCGTAAAATCCTACCAAGGCACTCCCATATAAGTAATGCCTCCATATCCATAAGGCAAATACTACGGCTGCTAGCTTTCAGTCGTGTGTAGGATAATTCTGTTCATGCTTCTTCATTGCACAGAAGCATATCACGATCACCTTGTCGTGCACGTAATACATAACCTAGACCTGCTGGGGTATCCGATACCTTTGCAAAGCCATCACATACGATGGAAGTGTAAATCTTTGGGCTGAGGATTAATCTCCTTTTGGAGTTCATGAAACTCTGGCGGCGACCTCGACCATAAGCGGTTCCTCTTTCCTCGTCAGTCTAGTCAAAGGTGCGGCTATCTTGAGAATCCACTCCCAGCGAACTTACGGTATGCCCGAGCACAGAAACTCCTTATCTACGCAACACTCGTAGGAGGTTTCCAGGTCGATATAAGCCGACCTTACAGCGGATCCATTGAGACCCCCTCTGCAGAAACTATGTGTCCCCGAAAAGGCGACCTTTGTCGGGCAAGCCGGCCTGCGGGGTTAGCATCTGCGATGTTCATGTCTTCACGAAATTATCCTTAAGTGCTACTGCATGTTCTTCTCCTTTGCCAGAATAGATCGGTATATCATCCAATAAACACGATCACAAACTTATCTAAGTAAGGCACGAAAATCCTGTTCATGAGATCCATGCAAGCGAATTTAGGGCATTCGTAAGTCCAAATGGCATGACTAGAAACTCAAAATGCGTCATAGTGTTACGAATCTTTGTCTTGAGGGAACATCCTCGTCATGAAGTCTCAACATCGAATTCACTTCCAATTCGTCGGGCTCATGACCCAACATCTTTGCAGGCCTTACATCGAGCCATTCGCGTCCTTAAAGTGAAAACCCATAATGTCCTTCACCTTAGCAAAAATTACATTTATATCTTAATCAATTCTTCTTCTTAAAACATTAATTCTAACACATTCAGTAGGCATTAATCACTTCAATTGATTAAATCAATGGAAACTCAACTCCATACTTCTCTAAGGTTGGTGAATCCTACATGTCACACATTTATAATTATTTCTTCAATTTCACACATTTCTTTAACAAATTATTTTTGATAATTCATCCAATGTCATTGATTTACTTAAACTAAATCAAACCAATGCATTTCCAAATAAACCCTTTCTTGGCCTAACCCTCTCATCTCATTTTCTATTCAACTTTTAATTCCATTAATTCCATTAATTCCTTCAAGCATTTCAAGTAATGTCATTAAATCAATTAAAACCAATCAAACAACATCACTTCCATTAACATCAAAAGTTAACCTAAATTGACAATCCTTATAATATCATTATTTCTTTTCAATTTCTTAGCAAAATCAACCTAGAATCATGTCAATTTAATAGCTAAAGCCTTAATATAACTTCGGTGAAGGTTTGGATAAATAATCAGCCAAAACCACCCAATTGCTTCTTGGAACCTCCCCAGACCCACGTTGGCCAACTCCGTTTACGTCCTTGGTATCGTAACTGGGATTTCAAACCCATACTCCTCACCATCCTAACTGCGGCTTCTACTACCTAGCCGTCTTGTGTCAGGCTGCCGATGCTCTTTGTGGTCCAAATCTGCGAGACTAAGATTTCTGACAAACCTCTTCAAGCCATGATATGGACCTTTTTTGGTTTTTCCATTTTTATCTTTATCATTGGATTCAACTTTTCAACAATGATACATGACCTTCTTCTCTTGATACATGACTTGTGGCATTTCTTGGAATAAGGACCTCATATCCTACAATTGATTGTGCAAGATTATGTATAAGATCATGCATTTTATATGTTAATCTATCATTTTATATGTATGCATATGTTAATCTATCATTATATAACATATGCATACATATATAATTTACTATAAGTATCTAATTTAACATTAAATTATATATTATTAATATTTCTCTACTTTTGATAATAGTAAATGCTATAGTTTTAATTTATTTAGCAAAATGTAGCACCCTTATGTTGATGTTTGCAACTTTGGAGTCCCACATGGAGTTCAAGCTTAAACTACAAGAAAAATGAGAATTAGTGACGATTTTTAGCTGAAGAAACTAAATTTGTCGCTAAATATTTATATTAGCAACAAAAAATTTAAAAAATTGTCTCAATATGTATTACATTCAATAGTTCTAGAGACAAAATACAATTTTGTCATAATTATATTACAGTGAAATTTGTGTGAATAAATTATTCATAAAATAATTTGTGACAACATTTGACATTAAGCAACAATTTTTTTGCACAAAAGCCTCTATTTTAGCAACGAAATATGTCATCAGAATTTTATTGCTAAAAAATATTATAAATTTAGAGACAAATTATTTATCATATTTATTACTAGAACACAATGTTTTCATCTATAAATATTATGATTATTTTTTTGTATTATATCAATAACTTAGACTAGATAATGTTATATAATGTTCAAACCTGCATTTATTTTTGTAATTTTAAGCTCATATTTTTATGAAATATAAATTTTATTTCTTATAATAATATGTTGTGGCCCCCAAAATCGATGTCTGTTGATAACCCGTCAAGCCGCGGAATATTCATGGATGTCGGGTAACCCAACACCACTCATAAAAAATCGGGCAGAGTCTCCTTTGTACGGGGAGCTCTACCCAAAATACAACTTGTCTCAACAATCAACAATGACGCACGGGGTCGTATCACGAGTAAAGAATGGCCACTTGGGCCCCTGCATGTCTCACGACCATCAACTATATACAATAGTTCAAGAGTTAATAAATTACTCTTAATACAAACATATATTAAAATTGTAGAATTCTAATACATGTTATATAACAATATCAAAGCCTGAGTCGTCTTTCTTCTAACACGGCCTCTAGTAGTGTTGCCTTCCCGATCGCTCCTATACGGAAATAGTGATCCAGTATGAGGTGAGCAAAGCCCGGTGGTGATAATTTCATGGGTTATTCCCTACCTAAGTGCACATGTCATGGCAAACAATCACATCTAAGCAATTACATGAACCTACTCAAATGTTTACATGACCAATCTCATGTCCCGAATCCTCATGACTCCTCACATATGCTAAGCCAGTCTTGAGTAAAATATCAGTTTTAAAACAAAAAAGCTTTTGTTCTCGAAAACTCACTACAGAATTTCGATAAATACATTGGACTACCCTCGGCGAATTCTTTGGATATTTCTCGAAAGCAGTCATGGAATTAAAGCCTCAGGATGAGTGTTGGACCCGACTCTCAAAGCGGTGGAAAATCTTCGTCGAAATTCATTTCCTGAAACATTTTTCGTTTTGTTTCATTTACGTGTATCATGCGCTCGCACTAATATTCTAGGTTGCTTTTGGTCTCGTATGGAATGCGTTATCTGGTCAAAATAATTTAATATAATACAATTCACATGCATATATTAACATAATTTACTCCCACAACAATCATATTTATTCATTTGCATCAATAACACAAAAATTAGCTCACATAGGCTAACTAGCAAACACAAGCAATTCATTTCGAATCACTTACAAAACATTTTCACACGAAAATCACGTCACTATTCATGTGAGCAGTGAAAGCACTTAGGGTTCTCTTGTTCCACGGCCATAAATTGCGATTTTCTCCACTCGGTTCAAAGCTTTTGAGACGGTGCGATAAATCAAGCCTCGAATGTCACCCAACATAGCATGGCTCTTGGCAAAGAATATCACAAGTAGGAAAAGATCCTACCTCTTGGAGTTGTGAACTCCACCAAATGGTGCCGCAGCGTGATCCTCATTGCGTAGGTAACTTTAGTTTTAACTCCGTCGAAAACCGGTATCCGAATGGCGAGAAATCTAGAGAGAAGAGCCTCTCTCTAGAACTAAAAATCTCACGCCCAGCTGCATCAACCGTCAACCCTTTGCCCATTTTTGCTCAGAATAGAAGAAGATGACTTCTTGTTCATCTTTTGTCTTATTATCATTAACAATTCTCATAATTCCTATCATGTTCCCCTTTTGTCTTGATTTTGACACTTAGCACAATCTCGGTCATTCATTCTCATTATCTCTACAATCTTTTGGCTATTATGTAGAGTACGTATAATAGGTGACTGTCACATCACATATCTCAAAACCTTTACGACACCAGGCTCTCGGTGCTGAAGCGTGAAATTCCGACCGTCTCGAAATTCGACGAAATTCAACGAGTTATCTAGATTTCGCGAGATGATTCTTACGGTGAAGTCCGTTTCGTTATCCGAGATCTAGAAAAATTTCGGATTTTTACCAAAATTACAATTTTACCATTTTTCAAAATATTGGAATTTTCTCAGGTCTTACAATATTAATTATAATCATGTGTATCTCTTGCATAAGGATGACAATAAGATAGATTTGAAATTGGGGTTATTCAAGTAATTTCATACCCATCTCATTTAGAAAATTATAGGAGTAGCAATGGAGTCAGTGAGCATAGAAATTCCAAAAGTTTAACATTATTTTTAATTACTTTTAATTTTGTTAGTTATTCTGATAAAATAGACACATTTTACAAATGATTAAAATATTATAATTTGTATAACATTTTATAAAAAAAATATCAGTATTATTATTAAATAACAAAATGAAATTAAATTAATTTCATTTAAAAAATTGTTTTTTTATATAAAGGTGATGTGATTAAAATAATACCTAATATAAGTTTGGAAAAAAAACGTAAACTTGTTAAAGACCTCAAACTTGGATGCAAAAAACCTAAACCGTCCCATTAAAGTCGAGAGAAGTGGATTGGAAAAAAAAAAATAAACTCACCTATTACCATCACTATCCTTAAATGGTTGGATTTTATATGTGAGGTTAAATGACCTTAAACTAGATTTTGATTGGTATGATCCTTTTACATGGATTAAAGTCTTCCAAAATATGGTAACAAACTTTAGATGTAAAAAATCTTACCATTGGTTTTGTTTATGGCTTAACTTTGACATTGATTAATTGTGTAAACATTAATCTAAAATGTTGGTGTCTAAATTGTATTAAATATTTCTAAATTAATATATTATCAATAAAAGAATATTATGAAATTAAATTTTATGAAGAAAATACTATGTGACATTGTTGGCTAATTGTTTTCTTACCGACAACATTCATTCTCTTATTTTATTTAGTTACTTGTTCATTTTCCATTTACATTATTTAATATAACAAGTTGAGTTTATGGGTCGGCACCTTGTTATAAAATAACATAAAAAAAAAACCTAATGGTACATCTTGACTAAATAAAATACGATTTACAAAAATATAACACTCATCAATCTCAATATATTGAATGTGCTGATTTGCCTTCATCAATTAAATATACAAGTGAACCAAAATTATGTACAGGCAAAAAAATACATATCTAGAAGTAAAATTGTGACGCCCCAAGCCGGGGAGTGGGTGACTCTCGTCGGCCAGCGGAATAGAGTGGATGCCGGGTTACTCGACGCCACTTCGAAAATCGAGGCGAGTCTCGCTGTACGGGAGCTCTACCCCAGATACATCACACTGCATAAACTGTCCCAGGCCTTGATCACGATTTACGCGGCCTCTTGGCTGAACACCAATACTCATCTCCACCATATCCAAAACAAATATATCTCACAATATATTCCAACTATATCCATAGTTCAAGAGTTAATGATTTACTCTTATACAACACATATATTAAAATGAAAAGCATTCTAATACATGTATACATGATAAAACCAAAGCCACAATCCGGCTTTCTTCTAAACAGCCTCTATGACGTGCCGTCTACTCGCTCGCTCTCTGTACCTGTAAAATATAATATCCCTCGACAGGGTGAGCTAATGCTGTAGTGGAATCGCCCTAAGTAGGCTACTCTCCACCAAAGTGGGAATTCTGGAATGCTCCAAAATAAACACACATTCAAAACGGAAATTTGTGATCACCTTTCGAATGTCTACATAAATCCACATGTGCAGAGTCTCAGAACGCTCCCTCACACTTGCCTAAGGCAAATGCCCTTGAGTAAATAATCATTTTTAAAACAAAACCCATTTGTTCTTGAAAATATACTACCGAAATATTCGGTAAAAATGTGGGACTACCCTCCGAGGCGAATTGGTTGGTGAGAGGCACAAAAACGATGCGTGATCTCATTAAATGATCACATTGGCTAATCTCACGACCAATTCTCAGGAATATCATCCTGTGAAATTCCTTTCAAAAAACGTTTTCGTTTTTCTTTCATTTTCCATGTCATGCACTCACCTAATTTCTAGAGCTGCCCCAGTGCGCCGCCAGGCGCATTATGATGCCATTTCATGTCATATAACACATGCGAATATGTAAACATGCACATATTCACCAATATCGATTATGTCATTATGCGTATAATTAATCAATTCATATACATAAAAAAATTAGCTCATTTGGAAATTTTAATGATCGAAACACAGCAATTCAATTTGAATCACTTTTTCGATCAAGTACATTTCACACAAAAATAGATTTTTCGTGTCACTATTCCACAAGACGGTAAAACCTAAGGTTTACGGTTCCGCGCTCATCAATTCATTGGTTCCACTTTGTGAACACATTTCATGACCATTCCCGGCCTTTTCCAAATCAAGGCATGCAGTAACACATGATTTCACCACCAAAGCAACCCAAATCAGTCCGTGGACAATCGCGAATTTGTCCACCTCAGGTTTCAAAAATCTAACTTTCCGGTTCCAATTTGGGACGTCCAAGCAACTCACGGCCTCATTCGGCTCAAACATTCACAAAGTACTTAGAAACGGATAATAAAACCGTAGGGAGAAGCCCCTACCTCTCTCGGAGTTGAGAGCTCCACAAATCCGGTACCCACGCGAAGCCCTCTCGCGTGACGATTCTCCTCTTGTCACGAAGGCGCCGGCGGTCGGATGGTTGCAAATCTAGAGAGAAGCAGGGTTCTCTGCAAACAAAACAAAATGGCCCACTTGGATCTAAATCCCCTGCTCCCCACGTTTCTTCTCTTTTCAATTTGAGAAGATGGTTACTGTCGAGTGGCACACCCCACCCCACTAGCGGCGTCTTGACCAAACCAGTATCATCCTGGCCGTTCGCCACAGCATTAGAAACTCTTGTGAAGCGAAGCGTGACCTTGCTAAAACCTCCTATAAAAATTTTTCTTTTCTAAACTTAGGATTTGGTAAAATCTTAGCAGCGGAAAAACTTCGGCAGCATGACGGTTGCACATAGTCAAATTCAAATCCACATGCCATCCGATTTACATATCCAAAATATGGCAACTGACATATAACACATTTCCACAAAACTATATGTACATACATATGCTCCATTATACAAGTTCAAAGTATTTAGCCCTGCAATATTCTTATTCTGACACTTGTACAATGTCGAGGACAAATCCTATTGTTCTCAGCGTCTTTAGGTACTTTGTGCACGGAAATAGTTTTAAAATACAAACTAATGAGCCAAACGAGCTCAGTGAGTGTATGCTTTTATAAAATGTTTTGCTTTTCCGGAAAACATCTCAAAAATGTAAAACTCTCTTTTACAAATATTTTCCAGAAGTTTTACTTTGCTTTACTTGCTTTAAAGTTTCTAAAACTTTTTCTTTGCACTTGCTTTTTATAAGTTTCTAAAACTTGTATAACTTGCTTTTAACAACTTTCTTTTAACTTTAGCTTATACAACTTATTGCTTTGCCTTGTAGAAGGTTTATAAAACTTCTCGAGATTTCTTTTCTTGTTTGCTATTTTTGCTTGAAAAGTGCTTTTAAACCTTCGCGGGCTTTTCTTTAAAAATTCTTAGCTTTTCACAGCAGAGCACAGGCTCAGCCATGTTTGAAAATAAATCACAGGAGCTTAGCTCAATCGATCGTTTGAAATCTACTTGGAGCTTAAAAATAACCGTTTGCTAAAACTCTCGGAGCTTACAGGCGGCCCAGGAGACGATAGTTGATTTTCAAAGCGTATATCATGCTTATAAATCATCGACCCTTTGGGAGGCAATAGCACTTCTTGTACTTACTAGTGAACACGGGAACTGTGCTCAAAGGTGCGGTGGAAGGACCTGTGTCGCATCGCTTTTTAGGTGAATATGGTGGGAATTGGCGCCGATGTCGCCATCACCATAATTTAGCTGCGTGTCCATAAAATATAGCTAGCCGCGTAAGGCTTTGTTTTTATGAAATATTAACTTTTCTTTGCTGGCACTTGCTCTTTGAAAAATGGTTTTAATTTAAAACCATTGCTTGATTTCTTGAAAAATGGTTTAATAATTCAAAACCATTTTACTTTCATTCCATCAGAGCTTAAGCTCAATAGTACCTTCTTTTCAATTATGGTTTAAATCGAAACCATTTGCTTGCTTTTCAATTATGGTTTAAATCAAAACCATTTGCTTGTTTTTCAACTAAAGTTATGATTGGATGCATCCGAACCATTACTTGCTTTCCAAACTCATTGCTTGCTTTACAATATGGTTTAATAATTCAAAACCATGAAATACCAGTGTAAAACAGTTTATAATAATAATATCTAACAGTATTTTGGAAAATGAGTTTAGAAGCATTCGACTAACCTTCTTTAAACTTGGCGCGATTCATGTTTACATGGCACAACTGCCTCTGGCTCGATGTATTAGATCACGCACGTCGCCTGACCAAGCAATTTGCACACTTGGTCTTTACAATTAAAATTTTCCAGAGAAATATATGGGCTGAATGCGATGTGAGCGTATGACTTAGTTACAGGTAAAGGAACTTTCATTATAATTACAAAACACCAAAACATTCTGAAAGTGCACATCCGGATGTATCTGAATAAAATCCACGAAATTTTAACAGCTGTCACAACTTAGTCCCATTGACCGATTTATAGAAAATAGTCAAAATTTCGCAAATTTTAAAATTCATAGCTGGTCTAAAAATTTTGGGATTAGTTATGGCATACAGAATATTCAAGCCAATTATATAGTCTTTAGAGTACCGGAAAATATATGTAAGTAGGAGAAATTTCCCTCTGCTCTTGAGTTTGGCCAACCCGAGGAATTTTGGTGTCGCGCGTGGCGCAAATCGCGTGAAGTAACTTTACCTCTTTGGTCAGAAAAGTCTTGAATGAAGCTAGAATGGCGTAGATGCGAGAAAAACTAAAAATTTGGGTTTTGGCATGTTACCTGGTGCCCAGTGAAATCACTTGTGTTTTTGGTATTGTGAGTGTAGTACTCGTCGCGTAGAAGCGCTTTTCGTGTTTATCGGCCAATCAAGCCGGTCAGCTGAGAATGGGAAAACTGATGAGAAAAAATCAAAATTTCTCTCTGCCTCTGCCTGAATCTCTCTCATCGTCTCCTTCCTTTTGTTTTAATTTTTAATTCTTTATATGGGACCCACATGTCCCTTTTCTTTCTTTCTATCCGTTTATTTTAAAGCAATTTATTTTAATAGGTTTAATTTTAACATCACAATTAAATGTCTTTAAGTATTTTCCATTTTGAATTTTTAAAAATCCAGTTTCGAGTTTATTTCTTTGTCGAAATGCTTTAGAAATTAGTAAAATATTCCAAGCTGTCTCGAATTATGAAACTCCTAGGTTCTTAGATTCGCGAGGCAGGCTTACTTGTGTGATCCGTTTAGATCATCAAGATAAATTTGACTTCGCGAAAAATTACGGCGTTCATTATTATTATTTTCTTATTTAAGCAGCATTAATTATCACTTTCGCACTCAGTACTTCCCTTATTTAAAATTTGTCACTTGACATTTAAATATTCGCAATTCGACTTTTGAAATTCTATTATGCTTGTCTAACTTAATTATCTTCCCAATATCGGCTTTTCTTAAATAGCATGATTTAATAAGCATTTTAAGTACAATTCGGGTTCCAAAAATTTATAATTTCCTAATTTCATCTCAATACTCTGATGTGACATGATCTTCTTACTAATTTCTGATGTCTGGTATCTTTATGCGCTCTCTGGAATGGGATTATTCTGAGAATGTATATTTGTGACTTAAATCAAATTAAAATGGCGGAGTGTGTCTCTCTTTTCTGAGTTTGACATTCGGTCTTATACCATTGTCCATTTCGTCGATTCTCTCACTCATCTGCTTATAGCACATGAGTACGTGTTATATGTGACTTTGTGCGTAGAAAATCGTTCTGACACCGAAATCTGATGCTCGAGAAAAAGCGATGTCGACTCAGGCCGTCTCGAAATTATTGAAATTTTACGTGCTGACTAGATTTTGCGAGGCAGTGCAGCGGTGAAATACATTCAGATCATCACGAGATCTGAAATTAATTTGGTTTTAACAAATTACAATTTTGTAGTAAATTACAATTTTGCCCTTATTCAGAAATTACGATTTCGGGTCTTATTCTCCCTCCTTAAAGGAATTTGATCACGAGAAGTCGGGACAATCCACCATCGCTCTCACATGCATATGCAGCGTGCACTCTATCATGCGTATAGCGATCGTTAAATCTTAAGCGGTAAGCTACGTCGCCGTCCTAAGCGAAGGGATAGGTGGCGCATCGTCATCTCGCTCCCACGTTGACTCTTCTCCCTTTAGTGCCTCCATAGCACTCTCCAGCCTCATGGTCTTCTTCGTTGCAAAACATGATCCACGGTATCAAAATGCACTGCTGGTCCCTCCTCGAGGTCCCATCAGTGTCAACCTCAATCTTTCCCCAATCCACCACATGGCGGATTTGCGAAGTATACTTAGAGACATGGAGACGTAGCTCTCTCGTGGACACGACATGTTGGGGCGTCGCATGCCGATGCGCATCAGTGCCTACCCTCTCGAGTATCTCGAAAGGCCCAACGAACCTCGGCAATAACTTCCCTCACTTATTGAACCTGACCACCCCTCTCTTAGGCATCACCTTCAAGAAGACGTGATCCCCAACCTCGAACTCTAAGGGTCGACGTTGCTCATCAGCATAGCTCTTCAACCGGCTCTAAGCAGTGAGGAAGGCTATCATTATCAAACTCACCTTCTCGGAGGTGTCTCTAGATCGGGACCAGTAATGGAGCTCTCCCACCTCGGTCCAACATAGGTGATCTATATGGCCTCCAGTACAGTACCTCGTATGGTGCCATTCATATACTACGCTGATAACTATTGTTGTAGGCGAATTCCACTAAGGGAGTAATCTCTACCCTTATGATCTAAATCACGCATGCTCCTTGGCTTGTGTCCTCTAACTTACCGTATGTAATCCATGCGTAAGACCTTAGAAATTCCATTTACGGAATAAGGGCAAATCGTAATTTTGATTACAAAGTATAATTACGGTTAAAGTCGTAATTAATTCTCTAGATCTCCGGATGTGAAAGCGGTTGTGCTAGTTGGAATCGTCTCGCGAAATCTAGTTAGCACCGTAAATTTCGGTAATTTTCGAGGCGGTCGGAATTTACACGTTTTTCGAGGCATCGTGTTTCGGGTCTTGTAAATCGGTTTTCAATGCGGCGAATGCGTATAACATATCTTTCATGTAAGTGGTATGAGTAGAGAAATGATGAGAATGGACGGCCGAGATAGTGCCGAATATCAAATCTGGTAAAGGAGGGACGTAATTGTCATTTTGAATGATTTTTAGTCACTAGAAGACGAAATTATCAATAGTGCTTCATCTCCTTCATTTAATCAAAGACAAAACGTGGGAGGCCATTGTTTTGGTGATGCAGTAGCTTGCTTTTGGGAGGATTTTAGAGAGAGAGAGGGCTTCTCTCTAGAATGCGGGAGATCGGCAGTTGGCGAGACCGGGACGAAGGAGAACGTTCACGCGGAGCGGCTGCGCGTGGACCTGGGTTTGCGAGTTTTGACAACTCAAGAGGTAGGATTTTCTCCTACTTGCGTTTATTCCCATTTTTTGGGTTTTTCGATGTTTTGGTTAGTTTGAGGCGGGTGAGGGACGTTTGATCGATCCCAAAACTTGGGATAGGTGTTGGAATTTTTTTAGAGAATTTTGTTTGGCCGTGACTGTCCAGAATTGGTGGGCTGTTTGTGTTGAAATTTTGCATTTAAAATCGTCTTGATATGGAAAAATCTGGGGAATGGGGTACAATAGATCCGGTCCCGAGCATGGGACCGAATTATGGAAATTTTCTTGGACATTTGGGACAATCCGTGAAGCCCAGAAACTGATGTGGGCTGTTAAGTTGGAGTTTATGCAATAAATTATGCTTTGGTGTTTATAAGACCGTAAATGGGTAAGAAATTCGGTTCCAAAAAGTGAAACCGAGGTTGGACATGTGGGCTGCCATGGACAGCAGCCTTGCTGAGTTCGGGACTGTTAAATCAGTCGATTTGTGTAAAAATTAGATAAAAATACGTCCATGTGTTTTGGTATGAACTTGTATGAAATGAATGGCTTGGAGTTGGTGCGGTGTGAAATCAATAGGTTAATGCTTAATGAGGATTAATATGAGGTCACAATTATATGGAATATAATTGTGTGTATGAATATTGGGAATAAAAATTGTGATTTGCTCAATTATATGGAATATAGTGTGAGCACCAGGCCATTGGAAGAAAATTATGAATTGCTCGATTGAGCTAATTGGGTGATGCTTGATGTGTTGGAATTATTACATGCGTGTAATTATAGTTGATTGAAAATATGCATATTGACATATTGTGTAAATGATTTTGAAAATGACGTAATCATTTTCATATGCAGGTAGCTGAATTAGGTGTAGTGCATGACAAGGTATTTTAGTAAGCGGATATGTTTGCGAGAAGGAATTTCTGAAATGATGATATTCGGAGAATTGGGTTGGGAGATGGGCGGCCGGATCACTTCGGATAGGGGCGTAGCGTTGAGCTCACCCGACGATTCACCTCGGAGGAAGTAGTCCAGTATTTTTCACCGAATATTTCGGTAGTATATTTTCAAGAACAAAAATTTTGTTTTGAAAATGATTATTTTCTCATACATGGCTTGAGCAGGGTGTGAGGTAGTCGGTCGAGGACTCGTGACATGGGGTGATCATGTAGACATTCAAGTAGGATCGTAGTATTTACTTGAGTGTGTGTTTACTTTGGAGCATTGCACTGCACTTAGGTGGTGAGTAGCCCACTTAGGGCGATTCTCCTACTGAGCTTTAGCTCACCCCGTCGTGGGACCCCCTTTATATTTCAGGTACATGGAGCGCTCGAGAAGACAATCCATTTTGAAGAAGCCGGTTTGTGGCTTGATGTTTTTTTGGACATACATGTATTAGTCTTGTAGATGTTAATATATGTTTGTATAAAAGTGTAAATCAACTATGGAATTATTGGGAGATAATTGGAGAATAGTTGGTATGTTTTATAGTATTGGTTTATGAGCCCGAGGCATTTTTACTCATGTTGAGATTATATTAAGCGTATATTGGGCGATTTGGGGCCGATTATGCGGGTTATATTTGGGTAGAGCTCCGTACAAAGGGAGACTCTGCAGGTGCCACGAAGTGGTGTCGGGTGACGACATCCGCGAATTCAGCCGGGTTGACGGGTAGTCAACGGACCCCTAGGTTTTGGGGCGTCACACACCGCCACAACACGTAACCCTACACAGCCCTTGCTTAGTGTGTAGCAGTAACCTCTCAAGATCCGCGATGCGACGACGATCCAGTGGGCGTTGGTCTGGTCGTATCGTATTGAATGACATCCATTTACCGACCCTTGCCCGCGACAGCAACGCGATGCCGCAGATTTCAAAGGGGTATCGAGCCAGGTCACCCCCGACTCTATCCGCTCGAGCTCAATTGCGTGATAACCGTATCAGTGTGTTTCATCTCGAGTCTCGGGCTCCACAATAAACCGACTCACAAGTCTGGCGTGATAACCATGTCGGGTAATGTTTTCATCCAAAGGTCTCTCAGGCTCTGTCCCGCCCGAACTCTGATGCAACGTGATAACCATGTCGATCTTGTGTTTTCATCACCAGGCGACATAACTCTTCGACACGCCGAGCCTCTTACATTTTACCGAAATTTGGAATATCCGATTCTCTTACCCTGCAGTTCGGATAACTCCCGTAAGATTTTCTTTACACCCACCTGAAATTTCGGATTTCTCACGGGTCTCTCTTACACCCACACATTTGGACCGCTCTGGTCTCTTACACCCACCACAAATTGGTTCTCCATGGGTCACCCACCCACACAAATTTTAGTTTCTCCCCAGGATGTCACACCCTCCACAGAAATTTGGGACGTCTCCCCAGGGTCTCTCTGCCATCTGTCGGGATCTCTCCCACCAGGTCTCTTACACTCCACCACACGAGTCGGGATCTCTCCTGGGTCTCTTACACCCACCACGAGAAGTGGGATCCTGCTTCACAGGAGTCTCTTACCCACCCACACGGGACCTTTCGGATACTACGCGGGTCTCCTTCACCTAACCGGGCTTCACCAGCGCCCAGGGATTAACGGCCCCCCTTCTTGCTTTATGACACTTTAATTACTCTTCATTTCTACGATTGAACTGGAGTCTTCCTTGGGCGTAGTCACAAGACAAACTCAACCCACGCTCACGAGTGGTGAATTACTATCTTGTGCACCATACCCATTTGGGCGCGATGTTCACAGGTGCACCTGAAGCCTTGATAATGCCATCTTGTGACGCGATCACGAGGTCCACATGAAGCGGAGATCTCGGAGATCTCTTACTCATAATCAGGCCTATCGGATCGGCTCTCCACCCCACATCCCCTGGGAAGAACATCTATCTGGCTTCTCTAAAAGGGGCCTTAACCTCTAAGCCCAATCCATCCACATAAGATCACGACAAATGAATGAACTGTGGTATCGATTTAAACCTTCTCTAGTCAACAGTCTGGTAGAAACGTACCCTACATATCATTTCTGTATGCTGACCTACATACCATGGACCTTTACTCTGAAAGACGATCGCCTCCTTATGCCCAAGTGACAATAATAACATATAGTTTGCCACTGCCTTATTTAAGTCCGACTGTGAGTCCTGGCCACGACCTCGACCCACCCCTCACGGCTCCTCTGGCCTGTGCCTTCTAGAAGGTGCTCGTATAACACCTCAGCGGCGGTTCCTCGACGTTGCCAAGTTATTGGAGAATGAAGCGCATGCTCTGCTCTGTTCAGCGGGACTGCGTCCCGATGCCACCAGGACTCCTGTCTCTGAGGCGATCCGTCTCACATTACTTTAAGGAATTTGTCCGGCCGAGTAACATATCCCTCTGTCTGGTGTTAGATGCGATCTGGCCACGGTCACGACCATGTGAAGCAAAGTCTTACGCCTCTTCCACACAAACTAGAAGAGGTTGATCCTCCCTCTTGCCTAAGAGCACTCCATCCCGAGTGCTCCATGCATCCTCGATTTCTCTCACTATGGTCAGGGTCGTCCCGACCATGAGTCATATCCGTAGGCGAAGTCCTACGATCATGCCCGAATGGACAACTTCAGCCCATTCTCGAATCTCCTAACTTTGCGAGTTTGTGGCGCGTAATACGATGTTTCATCGGGCTAGCTTTGTGAACCTAGTCACATAATCCATCACAGTCATCGCCCCCTTGCTTTGCTTCTAGGAACTCGAGCCTTGGCGCTGCCTCGCGGTCTCACGAAAGTACTTCCCCCATGAGCGACTCTGAAACTTCTTGCCCATGCTCACTAACCTCTAAGTCTCTGAGGTCTTGGCCCATCTCCACCACACTTGGGCCTCGCACCACAGATGGAATGCGACTAACACGATCCTGAGGTCGTATGGAGTGATCTCCACCAGCCTCGATATGTTCACCGATCTTGTATAAACCAATGATGCCGCAACCATGGGGTCTCCTCCCCCTGTGAATGTCGGAGGATGATGCATTTCTAGCATACGGAGGTTACCCAGGACCTCCACTGTCTACCGCTATGCTAGCACGTCTGCGATAGCGACCGCCGCCAAATACCTGGCCTCAGCTGCAAAGGCAGCATCGAATGCGGTGGTGCTTGACGATTACCACATGGAAGCCCTCTACGTCCTCGTGCTCGACTAGCCATCTACATATTTCCAATGGCAACGAAATCATTTAATTTTCATTTCGGTCTAACTAGCGATACCTGAAACCAATTCTTAATAGACTTAACAATGGCTGGGCCAAATGGTCATTTCACCAAGTGGTATTAAATTCCAACCACTCGGTTTATTTATTTCAATAAAATTTCAAGTTTTCTTGTTCGTTTACCGATATCAAATCCCTGGGTCATAGTTCTATTTTGCCAGCATTCATCCTTTTCTATACACATTACAGCCGCCTGGTTTCTACGCCATGGTATGTGATCACAATTTCGATGGTAGTTAAATACAATCTGATGTCTACAAAAATGTACATTGAACAATGGCATAAATCGGTGTATACACATTGTCCTTCGTTTTACAAGTAATGCCAAGACAATTAATTAACACATTTAAAACATTTTTTATCAACAAAAAAATTTCATTTTGAAAATTTCATTTTTTTTGAAAATTTTGTCTCATTTATTAAATTTTATTTTATTTGATTTTCAAAAAAAAAAAAATCGGAATTTACTGTTCACAGTTGACCGGTCAATGATTACTGTTCACGGATTACTATTCACGGATACTGTTCATGGATTACTGTTCACGGATTACTATTCACGGTTTACTGTTCATGGATTACTGTTCGTCACAATACAAAAATTGTATTGCAATACAATTTCCTGCAATACAATCCCTCCTGCAATACAATTTTGTATTGCAACTCAACCTAGACTATTCCTACAATACAATTCAAAATTCCTCAGCCTTCTTCTCTACAATACAAAAAGAATTGTGTTGCAATACAATTTTCACTAAAAATTTTTTAAACCTCTCTCTTGCAATACAATTGCAAGACTTGCAACTCTAAATTCACAATACAATTAGGCGTAACCTGCAGGTTCTTTGCATCAATTTTTTTTTTCATTCTAAATATATATATATATATATATATATATTATATATTATATATATATATATATATATATATATATATATATATATATATATATATATATATATATATATTTTTCCAATATTTCGACAATTGGAAAAATACGAAAATATACACCTAATATTTTTTTCTCATTTTCTATAATACTCGAATAAATTTATAAAAATTTATTTTACTCCATTTTCCTTAATTTTACAACTTGTAAAACCTTAGAAAATTATTTTCCTCACCTCATATTTTTTTTTCTCATTTCTCAATAAACCAAATAAATTGCTTAAAATTTATTTTATTTCCCCTTATTGTTCCAGATTTTTACACTCTGTAAAAACTCCAAAAAAAATTTCCACACTTCATCCTATGCTATCAACCAAGCATATAACTCATAAAATTTCAATCACATAACACCTAACAATTCATGTTATGCACAATCAATCATGCAAGCACACTTCACAAAAATCGATCACCTGAAAACACCGACACATGCATGCGATTGTCCTAGTTTTGTCGCGTGATTCCTAGGTAATCTCATACCTAAGCCAGAACATCGAACCACACCCAGTGGTGATGCTCTTACTCGACTATGGCGCAGCCGCAAATCGGCAATCTGCAGGTTTCCATATACGCATGTACCACATCCAAACAGCAGTGGTGATGGATACTTGACCCGAGCTCCGCTGGGTAGATATACTGGCTACGTCTGGTATGGCGCTGAGCCGAGGGTCGGGTTATTCTACGTCGACCGCGGGCGCTAAGTGGATCTTGGGTTACTTCCGGCCACTTCAGAAAATCGGTGATCTCGCTGTACGGGCTACACCCAGGCTTATCACTGCGTAAACTGTCCGACACATGTTCGCGATTTACTGGCGACTCTGGCCCGAAAACCAATACTCATCTCACACCATATCGAAAGCAAAATGCTGCTCTCACAATATATTCGAAGCTATATCCATAGTTCGAGAGTTAGGTGGTGTTTGTTTTAATCTTTGAATAGAACTTTTTTTGAGCTTAATGCTGAATAGCACTTAATAGCATTAAGTATTAAGTTGTTTGTTTTTTAACATTAGGTAGTGAGTAGGGATGATAACGGAACAGATTATTTTGGGTTCTCGTTCCGTCTCGCTCTTAATAACACATGTTTAATTTAATTTTAATCGGGTTTTTAACGGGTTTGAGTTTATTTTCTCAAATCCAAGACGGGTTCAGGTATTGTTACTCTCTGTAAAACCCGAGAAAATTAAAAATTTTCAAAAATGGTAAAATGTTAATAAAAATAATAAATTGTCTTAAGGGTTCAGGGAAGCCTATAAAATTATCTAGATCTCGGATGGCAAAAGCAGTTGCGGCAGTTAAATTAGTCTCATGAGAAATCCTAGTGACCTAGAAAAAGTTTAAGTCGAATTAGGACAAGCGAAAATTTTCCGATTTTCTGGGTGATAAGTTGTCAGTGGATTCGGAGAGCGAGATTTTCTGAAAATCTCGAAAGTCGAGGGAGAAATGGCTTAGGCTAAGTTAATTTAAAATAAAAAGTGGCTGAAAAATAAATTGTTTCGGGGCAGAAACGGACCCGAATAAAGCAATATGAACCATATATTTAAAATAATAATAATAAGCCACGCCTTGATTATATTTAAAAAATAATTTTTTATTATTTTATTTTTATACTTTAATATAAATAATTATTATTATTATAATGTTTTTTAATAAATAATATATAAAAATTCATAATATTTTTATTTTTATGAAAAATATTAATTTTAACATAATAAAAATAAAAAGAAAATATAAAAATTAAAATTAAAAATAAAAACAAAAATAAAATGTAAGCGAGGGTGAGTTTGGGAATTTCCCATCTCGAGTCCCGCCTTTGTTTAATTTTTAAATGAGACAAGTTTGGATTGTAAAAATAAACAAGCTAGAGATTCGAGGATGAGATGGAGAATCCGTCCCAAACCACTCAGTTATCATTACTATTAGTGTATATTACTAGCTACTCTTTTGTTAGGCAATGATTGAGTTTTCTTATTTTTTGTGGAAAATGACTTTTCGAATAGAAAAGCCAAATATTTCACTTTTGGTCAGAACTTTTTTGAAAATTTCAGCGATAAATTAGTGAAAATTTAAAAAAAACAAGCAATTAATCTTGAAAATTTGATCGAACTAAACATTAAGTCGAAAAACAAACAGCCTTCATGATTTACTCTTATCTGTGCATATATTAAAATGAAAAGCATTCTAATACATGTATACATGATAAAACCAAAGCCATAATCCGGCTTTCTTCTAAACAACCTCTATGACGTGCCGTCTACTCGCTCTCTCTTTATTGCACGTAAATATAATATCCATAAGCGGGGTGAAATTTGTCTTTCGATAGTGGAATCGCCTGGTAGGTACACTCTCCCGCAAAGTGCGGTGTAATGCTCCAAAATAAACACACATTCAAGCGAGGTCGTGATCTGCACCGAGATGTACATGCGGTACGTGTCTCGAGTCCTCATAGACTCCCTCACTTGCTAAGCCATGTATGAGTAAATAATCATTTTCAAAACAAAACCCATTTGTTCTTGAAAATATACTACCGAAATATTCGGTAAAAATGTGGGGACCCTCAGAAGTAGGATTGGTTGGTGAGCTTTACGAAAACGATCATAGTCCTCATCCGAAATGATGCGTTGGCCCATCTCGACCAAATTCTCAGGAATATCATCTGAAATTCGCTAGCGTTTTTCGTTTTTAACCCGATTTTTCCATGTCGTAAGAACCGCCTGAATTTCTAAATTTCTGCAGAGTCTGCGTATGAATGCGTTATGATGCCATTTGATAACTCATATAACACATGCAAATATGTAAACATGCACATATTCACATAACATCCAATTACACAATCATGTCATGTAATTAATCAATTCGCCTTAAGTGGCTCATGGTAATGATGGCTTATGGCAATTTCAATTGAATCACTCGATCAAACACATTTCTACAAAATAGATTTTCGTATCCTGCTATTCCCGAACGGTAAAACCACAGAGGTTTGCGGGTTCCATGCGCTCATCAATTCATTGGTTCACTTTGTGAACCGCATTTCCTTAGGCATTCCGGCCTTTTCCAAATCAAGGCATACATTAGCACATGATTTCACCATAAGCAACCCAAATCAGTGCAGCGGACAGTCACGGACTGTCACATGGGTTTCAAAAAATCCTAACACCTCGGTTCCAGATTTGGAGACCGATCAAAGAAGCCCGACCCCTCACGGCCTCATTCAGCTTTCAAGCATTCACAAAGTACTTAAGCGGATAATAAAACCCAAGTAGGGAGAAACCCCTACCTCTCGGGGTTTGAGGGAACTCCTTAAATTCAGTACCCACGCGAAGCCCTCTCGCGTGAAGCGGTTCTCCCTCTTGTCAGAAGGCTACTTGAAGCCCAGTGGATCGTTTACCAAATCTAGAGAAGAAGCTTGAGAGTTCTCTAAAACAAAACAAAAATGGCCATTGGATCTAAAATCCCCTGCTCCTCACGTTTTCTTCTCTTTTCAATTTGAGAAGATGATTACTATTCATAATTTTGTCATTTTGTGACTTAAGTAAATTCATTAATGAATTATGTCACTCTTTTAAGGTTTAACATTCGGTACTATCTCGGCGTCCATTTTCATCATTTCTCTACTCATACCATATGGCACATGAAATGCGGTGTAATATGTGACTTTCGTCGCATCGAATCGTTTTACGGCACCCGTCGATGCCTGAAAAAGCGATGTCATTTCGAACCGTCCTCGGAGTGACGAATTTCACGTGCTAGCTAGATTTCGGCGAGGCGATTCAGCCGGTGAAATCCGTTCGGATTATCGAGATCCTAGAAATTAATTCCGGATTTTTAGCGAAATTACAATTTGTCGAAATTACATTTTCTTGTATTAAGAAATTGGAATTTCTTGGGTCTTACAAAAATACACAATGTGGTTGATTATAAGATATAAATGATTTGTTTTTTGAGATAACTAGCAAAGCAGCGCTATATAATGATTACTCATTTGATGTTTTATCTTATTTAATCATTATTTTGTTCTTACTAAAATATCTAACATTTCATATGTCAATATTACAAATATTCCGATGTGTTTACGGTATAAGTTATTAAACTACTTTGAATCAAAATCACACATGAAAGTTTATTATCACTCCTCAATTGTATCTTCTTTCCCTCTATTGGATCTTTAATTAAGTGAAATTAATAGTGAACCAAAAAGTCAAATACAAGCCGCAAGTCTGAGGACTACAAATTTATGCAATTTCATTGTACAAACAATTAGATGAAAATAATGATACATCGATTATCATAACTCATTATTTACTCTCAAAATATCGAGTAATCATTATGGAAGAATTTTGAGTCTCATATCAAAGTAATCAATTTAAAAAAAAAAAATTACACATATAGACTTCTTTTCAAAATATTCATTAAACAAGCCTTTTTGTTTTTTAAAACTGAATTTACCAACTACGGTTTTAAAAATTTACCTTAAAACTGCAATTGGTGAATACGGTTTTAAGGTTGATTTTCAAAACCGAGGTTAGCTAAATGTGACACAAAAAGTAAAAGAATAGTTTTGTGAATATTTTGAAAAAAAAAGAGAAATCCTACATATGTATTTTTTTTTAATGGTATTACGACTAAACTCAAAATTTTAGTAACGATACAAATTTACATCCAATCTCTATCCAATCTATATAAAATATATGATAGACACCTATTCTTTTATTATTATTCTTTAGTGGATCTAAATATAAAGAAAAAATAAATTCTAAATATGTTTGAAATCTCGAATAAGATTTAGAAAGGAGAAAAACTAACTTTTAGGGATACAAAGTAAAATTATAAATAAAAACTTAAAACCTTAAATTCTGGAATTTTTTTTTTCACATTAATGAAATAAGAAAAGCAATTCATTCTCAAAATTCTTCAGCTTCTCTTCCATTTGTTTATATAGTCTTATCTTTATTCATCTATACCTTAGTATTGATGGAGTAAAACATATTATATTCAATGTTGTTTTAGGAATTCTCAAACAAATTATTTACTAAAGTAGAGTACCCTTATTTGTTTTAAAGCTAGTACACACCAATATGGACTATTGGCTTTAAGAAAATGGAATAAATATATTAGAATCATCGTTTAATTAATTAACTTCTAGTTAAGTCTAATTTTATTAGAACAATCCCTTGAAGCATGACATCAAAGTAAAAATCTATGGACTCTTTTATCTCCGAAGGAAATATTATATAATAGGACCATCAAATTAAAAACTAAATTTCACACATAAATTAATGATGCAGAGAATTATAAGACTCCAAAATAGGGTGTTACTTGAGATACTTGAGCTATAAGAATTTCTTGCAATACTAAGTTGAATGAAATTATGTCATTCATCCTATGCTAACTTGAATTCACAAAAATGAGAAAAATTTATACTCATGGTTCAAACTGATTTTAGCATGACTAAGTGACTTGGTGCAAAAAATAGAAAAAATTATACTCATGGTTCAAACTAATTTTAGCATGACACCACTGCTTATAACCTTTTCTTTTACCTTGCATGCTTACATGCATGACTTACAATTAAAACTAATGGTCTGATTTGATTATAAAATTCTGAACTCATCAACTAGCCCCAGTGTCCATCACATTTACCCATATTTTCTCAACAATTAAATAAAGGCTAATAAAAAAATTTATCTTGAGAATAATCAATTTACACATTGTATTTTTTTATTTGATGTCAATTTCTAAAAAAAATACAATACAAAAAAAACAGAATAAACTTCATCGTTCTGTTTTCTCAAATATATGTTTGTTCTATTTTCTTATATATGCTTGATATTGATGAGCAAGAGTAGAAAAATACCATTCCCCAAGTCTAGTTATATTTGTTGAAGGAAATATTTTCAGTGCTTCTGGAACATTTCAGAGAAGCGAGAGGCAGAACTGAAATAAAAGAAATTCAATCATGTCACGTCAAAACAACGCTATACCATACTTGTATATGAGACATTAATAAGCCTTATCTCATTAAATGTGTGGCTAAAAACCAATGGATATAGAACCGCAAAGACAAAATTAAAACCCAACCATACCTGCGGTCATGCCTAGCTCTAGCATTCGAAATAGAATCTGTTTTTTGCAAAACCGATTCTTGATCCAACCAATTACGTGACAAAAGGCCCACCCCACCTATGAGAAGATAGCGTAATGAGGACAAGAGAAAATTGTACATAGCTTTTCCACAAAAGTTACTGTTCAATTGTGCATCATTGGAAAATTAGAACACCTAATGTCTTCAGTAAATATGTATGTATCAAACCCTAACTTATTACAAATTTGGCAAATTATGTGTTCTTCTTGGGACTGAATGTTCTATATTATGCATAGGAAGGTTATTCATGATGAGCATAAACACCACTTATTCATTAATCAATTGTTAAAAAACCCCATGACTTCCAAAACCGGTATAGTTTGTTTTTCATGCAATTAAAGTGGAACACAAGTATTCTATTTTAGATGGACAATTACATTCTCTTCTAAAAAATATAAATATATCAATTTTTAAGGATATTAATGGCGGGGGTTTGCTTCCACGATCTCAGAACAGCTCATTAACCAACTGTATGCATGTGAAATCCCTTGAAATCAGCAGACCAAGCTCTGGCATAATAGTATTGCCCCTTTATATCAACAAATATTACTTCTATCTTATATCATATATATTTGTTTTTTCTGAATAAATTTCTTCTTAAATGAAAAACACCAGTGAAAGTTTATGTTGAGATGACAAAAACGTGAAGAAGTGCACAACATATCACTAGTTAGTCTTTAACTATTTTAATTTGCTACATCGGAGAAAACATAAAGCGGTGAGAAGTATCAGATTTGATATTTTTATAAAGAAAATGACTCTTATTTCCTCTTATAAATACACAAAATTGTCCTTAGAACCTTATGCAGCGAGGCCGGGAAAAATCCAGATTCCCTAAAGGAGGGTAAAATGGTAATTTCGGTCAACATCCGGAATTTTCTAGATCTCCCGGATAATGAAAGCGGACCCTCACCGTTGGAATCGTCTCGCGAAATCTAACACCCGCGTCGGGTTGGTTGATTAGGATGATCGGGATTCCCGCGTTTTTCGAGACGCGGGGTGTCGGATGGCCAGCTGTGAGTAAGGGGATGCCAAGTGGCAGGATTAGGGCTTTGTGGAGGGTGATGTGTTAGCGATAGGACCATAGTGATGGATCATGGCTCACATTGAGCCATGTCGTCAGGTTGGATAAATCCCGACTAATGAGGGCAAACTTGTAATTTTGGGAGAAGGCATCATCGCCTCGCTGTTCTTCTTGGCTGGTTGTTGGCGGGCGTGGCTGGAGATGGGGTTTTAGAGGAGAGAAAGTCGGCTTCTCTCCCCAAGATCTGACAGTCGGACCGTCGGCTCGCTTGGTATAAGAGGCAAAGTTGGTCTACGCGTCGGGGAGCTACGTGGGATGCAGTTTGGGAGTTTCGACAAACTCCGAGAAGGTGAGGTTTTCTCCTACTTGCTTTACTTTTGTTTGGGACTGTAATGGATGAGGATTTGTTGAGGCCTGGAGGCGGGTGGTCTGGATTCAGATTTGGGGTTGATCAGATAAATCTTGAATTATTAGTTTGGACCGATCCACGGACCGTTTGTGATTGCAGCGGTGTGTGTTGTTTCCATGGGTGAATAACATGTTGATTGTGAAATTGTGGGCTGTTCCAAGACAAACCGCCGGATTGTGCCTTAGCCCATGTGAGCTAAGTTTATGTTATGATTATAAACCGAATAACATGATGTATGGGATTTAAATTGTTAATATGGCAAAAGCAGGGTGATATAATCGGCATGTGAATGTTTTGTGTGCCATTGCATTGCACTTAGGTGGGGAGTAACCCAAGTAGGGAAATTCCACTACTGGGCTTTGCTCACCCCGTCGGGGGACCATCTTTTTCAGGTACCGAAGACATACGCGGGGATGGGACGCATCCGGAACCTTAGAGGCGAAGAAATGGCCAAACCGGCCTTCTTTTGTATTTTGTATAAATTATGGGCAAAGACCCAGTTTTGTATGAATTGTAATTAAATACAATTGTAAATAAATCATTTTTGTATAAAATCCACATTTTTATGAGTATGATGTAGCAGAGCCCAGTGGCCATGTTACTCATGTGTGTTTGAGGGCGTGAACCGCGTAGAATTCCGCGGGTTGACGGGTTGTCGAAGCGGTTTACGGAGTTTAGGCGTCACATTGTCAATATTCAAATATAAGGATAAATTTCAAAACTATGGCAACTCTTTTATCTAGCATGATCATACATGTGACGCCCCAAAACCCGGGGGTCCGTTAACTACCCGTCAACCCGCGGAATACAAGTGGATGTCGGGTTCTTGGCCTTGGCTTTGAATCGAGGCGAGTCTCCTTTGTACGGGGCTACCCAGTCCCAAAACTTGTATAAAACCTGCATATACATATCCCCAAACAATCCAATATATGCAATATAATCGACATGGTAAAGTACCTTGGGCTCATAAACCAATACTCGCCAAAACATCTTACTTTATTCTCCAATTATCTCCCAAATAATTCCATAGTTGATTTACACTTTACCTCTGAAACATATATTAACATACCAAAGACTAATACATGTTATAATAAAACCATCAAAATCATGGCTAGCTGTGAAATGGATTGTCTTACCGGCGCTCCATGTACCTGAAATAAGGGGTCAGTGTGGGGAGTGAGCCTAAAGCTCGATGGGAGAATCGCCTAAGTGGGGTACACTCGCATGCACAAGTGCGGTCACCGTCTTTCGAGAATTAAACCTTTCAGTAAATCGTGATCACTGCCAGATATACACATGTCATCCAGTATCCGCAGTCTGCGACTCACTCACACTTGCCTAAGCCATGTATGAGAAAATAATCATTTTTCAAAACAAAACCGCATTGTTCTTGAAAATACACTACGAAAACGATGTCGGTAAAAATGGACTACCCTCAGAGAGTGAATTGGTTGGTGAGCTTCCGAAGCTTGATCCTTAGTCCTCATCGAATGATCATTGGCCCATCTCCCAGCAATTCTCCGGAATATCATCCTGTGAAATTCCTTTACGCCGCTCATATCCGTTTTTACAAAATGCTTAGTCATGCACTCACACCTAACTCTGGAACACCCGGTGCATATGAAAATGCGTATGCCATTTTCAAAATCATTTACACAATATGTCAACATGCATATTTTCAATCAACTACAATTACACGTAGCAATTCAGCACATCAAGCATCACCCAATTTGTTCCAATTGGAGCAATTCATAATTTCATACCCGTGGCCTGCTCCTGCGATTATATTCCATATAATTGAGCAAATCTATTTTTATTCGATGGCCTATACATACGCAATTATATTAAGTATAATTGTGACCTCATCATTAATCCTCATTAAGCATTGCTTTTATTAATTTCTACACCACCAGCCTCAAGCCATTCATTTCATACCATTTCAGAAGCACACGACACATGGAATGATTCTTATCCATTTCCACTTGAAACCAAGGGATGATTTTTTACGGTCCCAAGCGTAAGTAGAGCGTCGCGGTGACCCACACTTCCCTACACGGTTCCTCTTGGTGGAACCGATTTCCACATCCCATTTCGGTCTCTAATCACCAAAATAGAATTTATTGCTGTTCTAACGCTTGACCCTGTGAGTTTGGGCATTCACGGTATCCGAGTCTCAAAATTTCTACGATTTCGGTCCATGTTTTGGGACCAATCAAGCGGCCTATTCCCGGCATTTTTCACTTCCAACATGTATTTTATTGCACAATTTCAACACAAGAAGCCCCTAGCATTCTGGACAGTCACGGCCCTAACAAAAAATCTCAAATAAATTCAAATAATTCGGTCCCAAGTTTTGGGACCGATCAAGCAACCTCAGGCCTCAAACCCCAACGGCAGCCGAAAAACCACTTAAAAATGGGAATAAAACGCAAGTAGGAGAAAATCCTACCTTTTGGAGTTGTCAAAAACTCGCAAACCCGGGGTCCACGCGTAGCCTGCTCCGCGTAGAACGTTTTTCCTTCTTGTCCCGGAGCCCGCCAACGGTCGGATCGTGTGCAAATCTAGAGAGAAGCTCTCTCTCTCTCTAAAACTCTCTCAAAATCTGGAGCCACTGGATCCCCAAATTGAATTTCACGTTTTTGCTTTTGGTGTTTAAGTGGAGAAGAAGACTATTCTCTTCTCAAAATTACAAGTTTGCCCCTCATTTAATCGATTAATTCCATAACTACGATTTTGACATTGACTTTTCTGCAAACCATCCATTTTTCATCATTTCTCTACTCATACCACTTATGGTACATGAGTACTTGTTATATCGCCTTCCGTCCGCCAAGCGTTCTGGCACCAGCGATGCCTCAGCGATGTAAACTCGAAACATCTCAGAAAAATTACGAAACTTCATTTAACTGGAATTTGCGAGGCGATTCCAGCGGTATGATCCGTTTCATCATCCGAGATCTAGAGAATAAATTACGGATTTTTAATTGTAATTACAATTTTGTAATCAAAATTACGCTGCTATATTCGGAATTGGAATTTCTGGATCTTACATTCTCCCCTCGCCAAAAGGAATTTCGTCGAAATTCTCTGTGCCTCCCCACATCCAACCATGTGCATATGTAACCTTACCTAACTCAAGGCCCAGTGTCGGTATGATGACCGGCTAAGGTCACGTGCCGATAACCCATGGTTGTCATCTCATCATCTCAAGCGACATCAACAACGACATGTCTACCACCTAAGGTCCTGCGCCATTGTAACGTAACTCGACCTCCTAAAATTAAATCTCTCCATCCTAGGGAAGAATTTTCCATCATAATACGGCTTTTCTAAAGGCCTCAACCTCTATGTCAAGCTGTGAAGCATGTCGAGGACTTAAACCTATCACCTGAGATGCATTAATGAATGAACATGATGCATCCAATTTCGCGCACTCGGCTAGTCAGCAATTGCAGAGTAGGGGCGTACCCGCATATCCGACTGTCGACGCTCGGATCCTGCGTACCCTTAGGATCTGCCTCACCAGGACAATCTCGCCTCATATGTCCAGGCTGGCGGCAATGGTAACCGTCATCGCTCCCGGCTGACCGAACTCGACCTGCGAATCCTATGGTGGGCCCTCAGGCCACCTAGCTCGACCTTTAGCACATGTGGCTGTCGAAGTACTAAGTCGCGGTCTAAGCATCCTGGTGTCGCAGTCCCTCGACCCATTACTAGGGTATGGAGAAACAATTTATGGCCTCTGTCCCCTGGCTAGTAAATTTGCACCAATTCAAACATGGGGATCCTTTTGTCTGCAGGGGCGATCCACTCCTCGCCCATGGGCTGCGGCGTAGTGCATGCCATACGCCCATCCTGACCGGCAACCCTCACTCGTCTCACTGATGATTGGGGCCGAAGTGTCCCGCGCCTTGGGATTCACTTCAGTGGAATGATCCGGTCGAAAGTGTCAGTGAGCATAAATAACACATCATACGCCCTGCACGACTAGCGTCCCATCCGGCCTTGGTCATTGACACCGGCCCGTCACGGATATCCTTGCGAAACAGAAGTCTTCTGCTTCTTTCTCGGATTGGAAGAAGATGGATCTTCCTTCCTCTTAGTACCAACACCCATATCTTGGATGCCTCTCATGTCATCCACTCCTCCCTCTCTGCCTAGTGGAGGCTGATGTACTTCTAAGCGCTGAAGATCGCTCGACCCGCCCTGTCTCACTATTGCACATGCCTGTGCGATAGCGGTAACTGCGATCTCTACCGGCCTTCGATAAAGGCTGGCGATCAGCCGTGGTACGGTCAATTGTCGATGGTACGCACGACGGTAGCGAGTGAACGCCTCGGCGTCCTTGCCCTCTACCTGCCATCTACACAATCAACATGGCGGTGATACCTGTCTGAGTATCTCTAAGGCATAAACACCGCGAGAGCACTGTCATACACAACTCAGTGTATACGCAACCAATTTTGCATTTAAAATATTGTTTTCAACAAAATTTTATTTTCAAAAATTTTATTTTTTATTTTTCATTCCCCAACAAACCAAATAAATTGCTTAAATTTATTTTACTTATTCTTATTCGGTACATTGTAAACTCGAGTTTTGTTTCCAACATGCCTATGTGCTATCTACCTAAGCACACAAACATTCACATCACACATACAGCATATCATACACACACGAAGACATACATCTGACCATTCATCGATCCACATGATCCTGCAGCGAAAACACGTACGTGTCTGGTTTTGTTTCGTGCGCCTCTAGGTAATCTCATACCTAAACCTAACATCGAACCACACCTAGTGGTGATGTTCTTATCTCTTAAAGACTATGGCCTAAGCCCAATTTCTCATTCTCTAGGTTTCCACACACCTATTCTCCACATCAAACCACCTAGTGGTGATGGACCGCGAGCCCCAGGAGCTCACTGGGTGACGTATGCTGGCTGCGATACCAGTGACGGTATGGGGACTACATATAACTTCACCGCGAGCTCAGGTAGTGTTTTACCTTAGCTCTGATCTGGTAATGGCGGTATCGATTTACCTCTCTTCACCCACCGAGCTCCCACGAATTGTCGTTTATGGCTCGATACCCAGTACCGCTGGCGCCCCGAGCAGGGTCCGTTAACTGCAGATCAACCGCGAATACGAGTGGATGTCGGGTTACCCGACGCCACTTCAGAAAATCGGCGAGTCTCAGCATGCGAGGGCTCTCTGCGAATAAAACTTGTATAAAAACCTGCATATCACGTCCCGAACAATCCAATATATGCAATATAATCCCTGACATAATTAAAAATGCCTCTTGAGCTCCATAAATAATACTCATAAAAACAAACATACTAACTATTCTCCAATTATCTAATAATTCCATAGTTGATTTACACTTTTATACAAACATATATTAACATCAGAAAGGCAATACATGTTATGTCAAAAAAACCATCAAAATCATGAAGCGGCTTCTTCAAAATGGATTGTCTTCTCGGCGCTCATGTACTGAAATAAGGGGTCCCACGAAGCGGGGTGAGCTAAGCTTCCCGATCTGGAGGAATAAGCCCTAAGTGGGCTACTCACCACCTAAGTGCGGTGCAATGCTCCAAATTACCACACACTCAAATAAATAAGTGATCCTACTTGAATGTCTACATGTCATCCCCATGTCACAGTGTCGTAGAAGCTGGCTCAGTAACTACTAAATATGTATGAAAATAATCATTTTCAAAACAAAACCTAGTTGTTCTTGAAAATACACTACGAACGATGTCGGTAAAAATAATGGACTACCCTAAATTGAATTGGTTGGTGAGCTTTTCAGAAGCAGTCATGGTCCTCATCGAAATGATCTGTGGCCCATCTCGATGGTCTCGAGGAATATCATCTGTGAAATTCGCTACGCGCCATATCCGTTTTTACAAAATGCTTGTGTGCACTCACACTAACTCCTAGGTTACCGGTGCATATGAAAATGCGTTATCTTGTTTTAGAAATCATTTACATGATATATCGGCATCGTATTTTTGATCATTCTGATTACTTGCGTGGCAATTGACACATCAAGCATCACCCGATTTAGCTCGGGTGAGCAATTAATTTCATCTCCAATGACCTATGCTCACAATTATATTCCCATATAAATTGAGCAAATCCTAATTTTATTCCCAATGGCTATACATACACAATTATATTCCATATAATTGTGACCTCATAATCCTCATTAAGCATTAACCTATTAATTTCTACACCACACCCGACTCAGCCATTCATTTCATGCCATTTCAAACACCACAACCCACATGGACAAATTCTTATCCATTTCACTAGGCAGGACTGTTTTTTACAGTCCCAAAAGCAATAAGTGGAACATCCACGGGCAGCCCACTTCCCTATAGGTTCCTCTTGGTGAGCAGAGTTTCCATTCCATTCAGTCTCCTAATCGCAATAAATTTATTGCACAAATTCTAACCTGACAGCCACAACGAGTTTACAGGCATTCACGGTATCCAAAAGTCTCGAAATTTCTACAATTTCAGTCCATGTTTTGGGACCAATCAATGACCTATTCCAGCATTTTCCACTTCCAACATGTATTTTATTGCACAATTCAATATGGCTTATTTTCTTGTCTAGACGGTCATGTACAACAAAGATCTCAAATAAATTCAAATAATTCGGTCCCAAGTTTGGGGGCCAGATCAACAACCCCTCATGGCCTCCAGTAGCAAAGCTTGTCAGTATAAAAATGGGAATAAAGCGTAGTAAGGGAGAAAATCCACCTTTGGAGTTGTCAAAAAACTACTTAAACCCAGGGGTCCGCGTAGCTTTCGCTCCGCGTGAAACGTTCCTCCTTCTTGTCGAGCCCGCCAGCGAGTCGGATCGTGTGCAAATACAGAAAGCTCTCTCTCTCTCTAAAACTCTCTCGAATCTGGGTAAATGGATCACAGAATTAATTTCGTTTTTTCTTTTGGTGTTTAAGTGGAGAAAGAAGACTATTCTCTTCTCAAAATTACAAGTTTCTTTCATTTAATCAGATTAATTAAAATAACTTCTGGGATTTGATATTCGACCTTCATAGGCGTCAATTTCATCGTTTCTCTACTCCTTACCACTTATGGTACATAGTACTTGTTATATCTTGCCTTTGCGTCGCATCGAAAAAGCGATTCTGGCTGCAGCGATGCCTCAGCGTGTCATTTCCGGCGTCTGAAAATTCTGAAAACTTTATGTACTAACTAGATTTGTGAGGAGCGATTCAGCGATACGATTCGTTTTAAATGCATCCAGAATCACGAAGAATAAGTGGATTTTTAATCGTAATTACAATTTTATGTCGAAATTATATTTGCCCTTTATTAAGTGGAATTTCTCGGGTCTTACAATACAAGACAAAAAAATTATGCACTACAATTAGAAGAAAATATTTATAAGAAATAGAATATAATGAGGAATTGATAACTTTATGATCAACTTCACAATTGAGGACTAAAGTGGGGCAAGATATGAATCTGCCTTTACTACCACATGCAATTTCCCACTCTGATGACCAGAGGAAGCGGAGTCCACAGAAACCGTCAAATCTTTCTTTCTAATGTTAAAATCCTACAATGAAAAGGAAAAAAAACAGGAAAACAAATGAAAAAGCGTAGATATGTCAGACAGCGCACATCCATTAAAGGTTAAGCTTGACATATGTATCGATTCATTAAGCAAATATCTAGAAAGAAAACCTGACTATAAATGAGAAAATATCTAAGGCTACGATATATCAACATAGAGTATAGGGAATATTTTCTATAAGCCTAAAGTTTTAACAGAAAGTTCTTGTTGGATCTTTCGGCCGTTCTATGTGCCAAGGATGTAGATCTTACACATTTTTCGCTAAAATAGATGCGGGGCAGAGCTGCATCATTCCATAAAAAATAAAAAAATTATGAATAGGAATTAGGATAAGTATTTTATGATGTTCGTCAATGGATGAATCCAGTGATAGGGAAGCTTCATCTTTGTGAAGATATTATTGAGCGAGGTTACCAAAGTAGCTTGTCCGATCATAGTAGGAGGATGCAGTAGAATCAAAAGCCTTTATGGAGAAAGGGCCACCCTAGACCTTGAGCCTTCTATAATGATTCAAATCCTTCTACACGATGAAGTTGGATTTGCCATTAGAGAGTTCATCCATAAGTGTTGAGGTTTTGGCTTGGTGATAAGGGAGTGTTGACGGTGGTAGAGTCTCATACCTAAAAAAGGAAATCATTATAGCTAGCATTATAGTTGTCTAGGGTTGATGTAGATGCAATGGATGTGATGTGAGTGGATGTAAGGGTTTGGTGTAAGGATAAGTGAAACATCTTTTCTTTTCTTTTTTCTTTTTTTTGTTACTTTCTCTTAATTAAATATTGACATTTATATTCTATATTTGCACCATTCTTTATTCCATGTATGTAACCCCTAGCAAACAACATTAGTGTGTTCTTCATAAAAAAATTAAATGACCTCATTTCATTTTAGTTTCTTTAATATATAATAGGAATATAATTATTTTCTTTAAATTAAAAGATGTCACTTCTACATATATATATATATATATATATATATATATATATATATATATATATATATATATATATATAATCAGAATAAAATATTTGTTGTTATATCTCACTTCAAACTTCCAAAATATATCAATTATTTTTCATAGGCAAATTTATACCAAATTATAGAACTTGTCTGCCTAAATGAGAGTGAGACTTGATGCTTGAATAAGAAATAGAAAAAAAGAAATCTATTATATTTTTAATATATAGTTAACGTTTTAAAGAATTAAATTATGATGAAAATTCATCGTTAAAAAAATTTAAATTCTATTTCTATCAAAATTTAGATTCCTTTATCAACATCCCATGTCTTTTTCTTATTATCACTATTCTTTTTTCTTTTTTTTACCATGATTAAAAATGGAAGCTGGTTTGACAAAAATGTAATTATTACATAAAAAATACTTTTAATAAGATGATGTAGGCAATATTAAAAAAGGAATAAGAATTATGCTAAAACATATAATTATAGACCAAAATATGTAATTATTTTAAGATAAGATGTGGCCGTAAGAAAACTGGGGTCCGTTATTCTGCGTCGACATTCGGAATACTCGTGAATGTCCGGGTGACGGCGTTTTCCGCAAAATCGGTAGTGCCGGCTGTGCGGGGAGGAACCTGCCACGAATCTGAAAACATGTAAACCTGCATTTCACGCGTAAGACAGTCGATATATGCAATATATCTAATCGAATGAATGTCCTGACGGGCTGAAAGCGATACTCGAAATCGCGTCTGAGCTATAGATCCAGTATGTCGATGGTTAAGAGTTCAAATATTTTCACTCTTATACAGCATATATTAAAATTAGATTCTAATGCGTGGCGTCGATAGCGCGACGAAACTGGCTACAATCCGTGAGGTACAGGATGAATCTCGTCTCTCCATCTTATTTCACTTTGTGCACAGCCAAAGAGAGGGATCGTGAAGTGGTAAGGCTCGATAGGAGATTAAGCCTAAGTGAAATTCTTCATGCTTTAAGTGGTCTGTGTTAAAATAAGCAATACGTTTCAAGCAAATGCATGATCCTGCTTTGAATGTCATGGCCAAACTTAGATCGAGTCTGCGCATTCTACCCGGCTTTCATGCAGCGCATTATGAAGTGCTCATTTTATTAGTGGGCAACCCTCCGATGAATATATATCAATTGGCGCTCGGAAGCTGATTGATATATCTTAGTATTTGTGGGGCTACGCCAGATGAATAAATATCGGCGGGCAGCTCCGGCGGGTGATATTTTATTTAGTTGTGGAGCTGCGCCAGATGAATATCGGTGGGCGCTCAGGCGATTGATATTTTTGGTTTCGTGGACTATCAGGAATTTATGTTTTAGACTAACGAACCATTTATACGAAACTTGCTCTGATGCGTTAACTCATACTGGTCACCCAGGATGTTCGGTTGCCTCTGGATGTTTATGTATCTTGGGTTCCGTACGGTCTTAGCGCGCGTACGAATATACTTGTGAATATATTGCATAAAAATTCGTCATACAACATGTTATGAAATTAGCATTTCGAACAAAATTAAACTCAACGAAATTTAATGTTAACCGTGGCGGTCGATTGGTGCCTTAAGCTTAACGTAATTTCGCGCGAAAATATATTCTTGCGACATTTATTTCGGGGAATGGTGAAACCTCGGTTAATATTACGAAAAATCGCGGAAATCAGCCGGTTCGCGCGTGAACCGCGATCCATAAGTAATTCGACCCACGTCATAAAACACATGAACGTTTATGGCCCATTTCTCACAACCACGAATTTTAACGATCCGAAAACCAACGATGCAAATTTGTCCCGGGCAGCTTGCATGTCGGCTCGATTACGCGCTTTTGGGCAATTTATCTGTCTATCTTATAGGCGCTTTAGCTTATAATTTATTGAATAAATTATGATATAAATACGGTCGGAGTCCCCAACAGCCCCGGGCGCAAGAATGTCTAAAAAATCTCGCGCCAATTCGGTCCCCATGTTTTGGGGCCAGAGCTAGTGTGTGGTCGCGTTTTAAATATTATCGGACGTCACGTTTAAAAGCGATTTTGGTGAAATAAAACCACCAGCGACCCCTAATTTTCACAGACTTTCGCGGATGGGGAAAAATCCACGAAATTCTAACAATTCGGTCCCATGTTTTTGGGACCGTCAATAACCTCTCGGCGCCAATGTAAAGCTTGTCGAAGCAATTTCAAAATGGGAATACGGCTCTGGCGTGGGAGAAAATCTCTGCCGTGGGTTAATCAGCTACCGAGCCGGGGTCGCGTGGCGTGGCTCTTTCCAGCGTAAACGTTCTGCTTAACATGCCGTTAATCGGCCAGTCCGTCAGCGTATATTTACAGAAGTCAAGACTCTCTCTCTAGAATTTGAAATAAGCCTACTCGTCTAAAATGGCTTCCACGGTTTTGCTTGGCTAAATGGGGAGATGGATCATTATTCTTGGTTGGCCTCACAGTGAGCTTAAAGTCAAATCTTTAAAATCTTTGAAATGTCGCCTTTTCTGGATTTAATATTCGTGCGCCGTGGTCAGTTTTGAATTGTTACCTGCTGCATCTGGCTCGTAGTGCGTGATACGTCTTAACATATGTGAACTTCCGTGCGTTGGCAAATTCTGGCGCCCCGGCAGCGATGCGCCGAAAATGCCGATTAGTATCTCGAAAAATTATGAGAGGCTACGTCATGCCGTAGATTTGAGGGCGATTCCCGGCAGTGCGATCCGTTTACGTCATCTGAGATCTAAATTAATCCACAAATTTTAACCGTAATTACAATGTTGTAATCGAAAGTACGATTTTCTTATTTTAGGAAATTGAAATTTAGAATTAACTACGTAAGAGGATGTTATAAATAGTTATAGAGAGATTAGAACTAAAACCATGACTTGAGGTCGTCTGTGGGATTTGGATGTCTTGTTAGAACATAAAGAAAAAAATTATTAATTATTTACCATGAAAAGTAACCCTATTTTAAATATGAATATATGTATGAACAAGAGATGATAAAAAACACTAAACAACTATATCCTTCACTATTTATCCTCCAAATAAGCTTCATGCTATTATATATATATATATATATATATATATATATATATATATATATAATATTACCATATAAAGTAACCCTTATTTTAAATATAGATACTTATGTAGAACAGAAATAAAAAACTAAACAACATATCAAAATTATTTGTCCTCTAAATGATTCATGCTTATATATAGAGAGAGAAAAGAAAGAGGTGGGTTAATCCTTGAAACATATATTGAAATATAAACTTAAATTAAATCAAAATTAAAAAAACACTAAATAAAATATCCTCCATTATTTGTCTACTCATAAAGCAGGCTAAGCTTTTATATATATATATATATATATATAAAAAAGAGAGAGATCGTTAATCTTTGAACTTATATTGAAATATAGAAACTTAAATTATATAAAAATTAAAATTTTAAATAATATTAATGTTAAAATAATTTCATTAGATATTAAATAACTTTTTCATAAATTAAGAAATAAAAGTTTTTTGAAGAAATATCATTTTTTGTAATTTTCATATAAATTGTTGCAATCTATATTTTTTAAAATAAAATAAGTACTAGTATTTTTATTTAAATATATTAAAGATAACGAGGATAGTTCTCTATCAACATATGAACATTAGTATACTTTAATTTACCCTAAAAATATTAAACTAACTTCTTTTAGAATCATTATATAATTATATTATTACATTGTTGGGAATTAGAATAAACAATCCGATCATATAAATGTCTATATTTTGAGAAATATTTTAATATTTTCAATATATGAAACATGAATATCTATTTTTTATATTTATTCATTTTCTATGTTGCATTTACGAATACATTATTTTGGAATCGATGTGTCGAATCCATTCCTATACCTCAAACCTTAAGAACATAAATATTTCCTTTTAAATGAATATATAGAAAATATGTTATTAAAAAGACTAGGATTAAAAAAATTCAATAATGTATTAAGAATAATCTTAACGTTAAAGAGTTTATTTTCTTGACATCTAGTAAATATGATGTTGAATGTAGAAAAGTTACTACTATTATTTATGGTGACTATGATGAGACTCTCTATTTCAACCATCCCATGATGAATGTGGATGTGGTTAAGGAGAGATGATGTGGTTAAGGAGAGAGTTGAGGAAGTAGTTAGTGGAGGGTGGGAGACGTGAAAGACTTAGGGGTGTAACCAAGCCGAGTCGAGCCGAGTATTAGGCAGACTCGGCTTGGCTCGGTTTTAAAGAAGTAGGCTCGAGTCTATTCACAACCTTGTTCACGAGTTGACAAGTCGAGTTTGAGGGTATTCGGCTCGGCTCGTTTAACTAACGTGAAGGATCCCGACCCGGATTAACCTGCACCTCATGAACCCAGGGACCTCGACACTTCCTAATGGATATGAAACTTTTCCTCAAAACCATCAAATAAAATCCATGGAAGCGAACCCTTCTGATCCTTAACATATCTTTAGAAAATAATGCGAGCGAGTGGTAAATTTTTTTTTCTTTTTCTTTCTTTTTTTCAAACATAGATTTTCGAAAAATCGTGAGGAGTTCCTCTTTACATTTCGGACTCCCAAATTTACAAATACACATAAGCATTTAAAACACTTCTAATCTTTTCAATTTTCAACTTCCGTTTTAGGACTCTCGTCCCACAACTCAATCAACACAATATATACCATCTACATTTATTCATTTCAATCATCAAAACATTCAAAACTTCTTCAATTCCATGCACGATTTTATAAAAGGTGGGCTTGGGCCGGACTTAAGCCAAACGCCTAAGTAGTTCCTTTTCAAAATATATCCATTTATGCATATATACCAAAAGATGCGCAAACACATAATGCAAATGACATACGTCATCTTCTGATGGTTCTGACTCATTCACATGAGGGTACTCAATTTCCACACCTGTATTCCTCTTGGTTCTGTTGTTTTTTTGATATGGAAAGAATGAGTTTGGTCGCTGAAGGTAATATCATTAAACAACATTTCAAAGATATATCAGAAATAAAATTACTATACAATTTAAATCTGACTTTGAGTTTCAAACATTATTCTAAATTTTCTTCTTCCTTTTTATAATAAATACTATACACCTAAACCACCTAATGAGAATAACAACAGTTTTCAGACAAAGGTAGTATGTTTAAACATTTATGCTGCCTCAAACTTTCTTCCTTTCTTTCTTTCTTCTTATGGAACCCAGAATAAACACTAATCGAATAGCTCTGCAATCACTTTGAGGACAACAAGATTTAGTCATAACTCACTGATACTAGAAACCACGCCAATAGGGTCCACACAGCAACTTTATCACATGTAAGATGACACTAAATAATTCATTTCCCAATAGTAAATCCATAACTCACTTTTGGGGTCCACACTTATGTTCCTCAATGATATCAAATATAAATGCTATAAGAAATTACTGAAGAAAAACATTATCAAATTAAGATTTAAACTATTTAATCTTATTTGACAAGAAAACTGCGGTATATATGGCAAATTATAATATCATCTTACATATTTTACACTTCATAATTTGAATATATAAGATACATGAGGTGATTTATTATAACTCATATATATTTGAAATAAAACATTCTAGTCGAAGATAAACTCCGTATGTTTTAACATTATAAACATTTCATTAACTTTTCTGTTTATTAAAAACCATTCACTAAACTCACTTCAAAATATCATTTACACCAGTTCTATCGCTGATCCAGTTTGTTTCCTGCTTGAATCCCTGCTTCCATCCGATAGTCCTTTTTCACCTTACAAGAAAACCTATAAACAGGCCACATTATATCTAACTTCATTTATCCACTCACATGATCTATTAAATGAATGAACAATGTCTTTACACTAAAACTGATCATTTTAAATAACTTTTTCCAATAATACTCTATAGATTCTTATGATCAAAAAATTATCCAAATCATTCAAAATTATGAACTTCCCATCAATCTTGAGAGATCCACATCTCTTAAATTTCTGACCAAATTCTCTCTAAAGCCTCTCAATCATATAATACAGTTATAGTATGTTGATAAGAACTATTAATCCATACTGAATCACTACTTCATGATCTTGATTTTGGTGTTCAACCTATAATTGAATGGTTTTCACCACAAAGATACACAGGTTTCTTCTCCAATGAATCACCAATCTAATCACCAAACTGCTATTATATTTTACATCTAGATGCTTCCAACTTTGGCAGAATAGAATCCAACATAGTTCACTTTGATAAATTCTTTTCAAGTACTTGAAGGGCAATTTAATGAACCCTTCCATATATTTTTTTCCTAGTTCATTTGTACCTGGTAATCGAATCATCAACTGAAGATAAACTCATTTATGGCCAAAATATCACAACTACATCTAAAAAAGAGTGAATCAAAGAGCACACTGAGTCAACTTTCCATCCATTGGTTTTGAGAGCAATTTGCCTTATCCTTCATACCAGCCCTATCTCCAGGTTCTTACCAATTGAAACTAATCACTGATGACTTAACTAACTACAGCCAAACAAAACAGGGGGTTTTAGAAATTTTGACAGTTACTTCATTTTACCCAACATTCTCCTTTCATAATTATTCATGACATCTTTAATTTAGCAACTCAACCACTTAATATGATTTACAATTAACATCAAACTCAACTATTCATCAATTAGATTTTTCAAACCCAAACTTGTCCATTTCTCTCACTTACCAATCATCATGATTCAACCTTAAACACTAATTTAACCCATACAAGAAAATCAAAGATTAGATATAGAAACATAAAAACTAAGAACTCTCTTCCCAACTATTAAATTACTACTTGGTTTCATTTTCTATTGCTACCACTGGAAATCACTGAATATTTAACGAGGAGAAAAATCAGCATTCCCTGCCTGGTTCTAGCCCAACCAAAGTTTTCTTCCTCTTTCCTCTTTCTTTCTTCCCTTCTCACAGGACGAGTTTCCTTTTATTTAACTTAACTTTAAATTAGATTGTCACACCTGCCAAATCGGTCTTTCATTTTGCTAAATTCACCCTGAACAAGAATATCTGATGATCCATTCGAATTTAACTAAATCCACAACTGCTGGCTTTATCATAACTTAATGGCCAAGAGGTTATTTTGACTATTCATGGCAGTAAGCCATTCTCGAGAAGTATTTATCCAAAGCCACCCATCGCTTATGATCATTTAAACGTCGTTATTCTATGGTTTCGTTCAAACTCACAACGGATCTATGAGTTACTCTTAATGAACTCCAGATTGATCCAAACAACACCCCAACCTGATTTAAAATCAAACCTGAATCCTGATAATAGCTGCATGAACATCCAATCATATTTCAGATCGCCCAGAAACTATCCAACTGACTGCTTCACTCTGTTTAGTTCTCTGAGACTCATGATCATTCCTGACATTTATTTTTCAGCTCATCACAAAATTTGAAGCAGTTCAATTTCACCCCAATCATTATTCATTTCAAATCAATTCTTCTAAACACTAGCCCAAAAAGTCATATGAACCAAATTCTTAAAAATTCCTTTTCAAAACTTTTCAACTATTATAATGAAGAGAAAACTATTTATCTTAAAGTTTTGGTAAAAATTTGTAAATTAATTTTATGCCCAAATAACGTCTTGTTTTCTGCAACTGGTAATCTTCCTTCACTTATCATCTAATTTAATCGGGCCTAAAACTACTATTATGTCATTCAACATAATAATACACACCATTTCAAACATGTTCAGCTCCAACTGCTTAACTTGAATAATACTTGAACAGCTTTTAATCAACACTGACACTTCCAGAGTACTGGTTTATTACAACCTCATTTAGAAATACACATGCTGAGATAAAGAGCTAAACATACAACTAATTAAAAGATAGACATAAAAGCTGAATTAACTTATTAAAGTTCCAGAGCAAACATTCATCACCACTATAGGTGCACTTTAGTACCAAGTCTTCTCATGTTCACGAAGGTCAGAACTCATGGTTCGTCCATTTCAGCCTGTTTGAATTAGCTTCAACGCTGTCATTCACTGTTCGCTACTCACAGCCCACTGAACAGCCTTGAGGCACCGTCAGGTAGCTTGTTTGACTCAAGAGCCTAAATATTTTTGGTCACTCACTGTTCAATAAACGAAAGTTCCACCTAAGCTTAACGAAATGAACTGCGCTTAATCTCATAATTCACTCTGATTGCTCCTGATAATCCACTTACGTGAGATTTATTTAATTACTTGTATTTTATATTTTTTCGTGATCTTCATTCATTAGTTATTCCATGTTGCCAATGCTCTCAATTTTCTATTTATATTTATACCGCTTAAGACCAACTAGATATGCAAAATTATTAACCTGATCAATAATTTACACCTTTCCATTAGTTATTTTACTAAACCATGCTAGTTATAGACTACAAATAACTATAGAGTTTTATAGGCCATATATAAAGAAGATATGGTTGTCGTTTCTTCAAAAATATTAGTATAAAATGAGTTATTATATATCGTTAGTGAATAGGTGTAATAGTGATGTGTCGTCAGGTAGTTATTATTCTTCCATCAAAATCCAATAGTCACAGATTTATTTAAAATTTTAAAGACGCCTTCTGTCAGAATAATATGTCTGATTATTATTTATTTTTTGTAAAGCTTTATGATATTGATTCAGTTAATATAACTTTGTCGCCCATCTACTTTCTATTTGACTTTTTTAAATTCATGATTCAAAACAGTTAATTTTATTTTTTTTGAATTTCATGAGATAAATAATAAATAAACTGGGATAATGTTTATTTTTATTTTTTTTATACTATTTATTTATATTATATTATAATATTCTGTTGTTAATCTGATCCTTATCATCTGATCTCAAACTATTGAACAACAACTCTTTAAAAATTAAACTGAGACTTTATTCACATGAAATGACTGTAGCCTAATCTAATATCTATTCTTGATCCATACCATTGTTGAAACCCAAAGTGAACCCATCCAATTATATTAAAGAGAGATCCACTGGTCTTGTCTTATATTTTGCTTTAGCTTCTTCCAGTGTCATATAAATGAGACAAAGCATCATACCAAATCCGATAAGCCCTTTCAACTTTAACCCATGGGACATTACATATTCTGGTAACTGTTAATCCTCCCCAAAACCAGATTTCCTTTGACTACTGAAAATGCACCATGAATACCACTGTTAGGGTCCTACCAGAATGGTTTATTCAGTTTTCAACTGATACAAGCAGTTCTTGAACTAAAGCCTAACATCATTTAAGGACTCAATCTAACTCATGAGTGATATATTTTCACCTGAACCCAAGACCTTCCTACCACTTTAAACAGATCACAGGGCCAGATAGTTTCACACTCAATCATAAGATTTGAGCGGCCAGAAGAGTCATTAATAATGACTGCCACCTTTCATCATTTTAAATAATATCTCAGACATCACTTATTCAAAAATACCAAAAACATTTCAAAACAATTTACATTTACTATGCCACAGAAGAAAAACATAATATAATAAATGTGTAAGCTAGAAAATCATATTTAATTTAGAGTTCTACCACTATTAATGATGTCAGATAATAAACTGGCTCAAAGTGAATATTAAAAATCATCAACTTTAACTCCATTCTACTTTTCTTTTCTTCTCATCCCAAGTCTCATCTTTTTTTTTTCAACAGAAAAAACTTATAGCTGGGCCATAGAGTTGATATTTTGTAATCTTAGAAAAGAACACTATAAAATGTTTTAAAGGAGAAACTCTTTCCTCCCTCCATCTTATTCCTCTTTCTAACATTTATTTGACTTTCCTCCTCTTTTTTTTTTATTTTTCTGTTTTTTTTTTAAGTTTAATAAACAGTCATACTGTCATAGATCTAATCCCTCACTGAATCCGCTTCCTGGTCTTAAACATCATTATTTAACTGGAATTTTATTTTAATGAATCCTAAATGCCTCATTTCACCTTCAAGATTTGTGATAGAAAATCCATTTATTTCCACTCCAAGACTCTGATTATCCAGAAACTATAAAATTTCATCAGTCTAATTCAAAGGAAACCTTTCTGCCTATTATCACTGAGATGAATCCAACTAGGTCGCAACTTCATTTCTGCTTAACTTGAGATCAAAATTTTTATATCAATTATTTTATTAATAATATATTATATTATTATTATTATTGTTATTATTTTAATATTAAACCCAAAAATTACTAATTTTTCAGTTTGATTTTTGTATTTTCTTAAATTTTTGATTTTTTTATCGTCACAAAATTTTATAGCTAAATATGGTATTGATATTTTTAGAATCTTTGAGAAAACAATTATTTATAAAATGTCTTTTATGGAAACTTCTTTCTCCGTTTCCCCCGTCCCGCCATCTTCTTTCTGTTACTTCATTCTGATTCTTTCCTCATTTCTCTGCTTTTGTTTTATTTGGCTAGATTGATGAGCTCTACACTGCGCCACACATCCATTCTCATCTCAGGCTATTTTTCCAAACAATTTATTTATTTAATGACTCACCAAAATATTTCCCCATTTCCAAAGATTCTTTGATAAAATCCATTCTGAGTCATTAATGATTTCCATCATCCTAGAAAACTAAAAATATTCAATCGTCTAAGAATCTAATAAATTCCTTTCCAACACTCTGATCAACAGAGTTAAACCAACCATTTTAACCATTTCTATCAACCGGAGATTCTGAAAAAATTTAGTTTCTCAATTTCATCTGAGAATTATTATTGTTATTATTATTATTATTATTACATTATTATTATTATTTTGTTAGTCTTCTTCCTGAAATTGTTAATTTTTTTCTGCTTTTATTTTTTGTGTTTCTAAATTTTTTGATTTTTTGTGTTTCATAAAATTTTGATAGAGCTAAACAGAGGTATTTACATTTTTGAATTCTTTCATGAGAAAAATCATTTTATAAAATGCTTTTAAAGGAGAAACTTCTTCTCTCCCAGTTTTCTCCCTCCTGTTCCATCATCTTTCATCATTGATTTTTTTTCCTTCCTTCCTTTCTCTCTTTGTTTTTTGTCTTTAGCCTGAATACACATCTCACAGCTTATATATCTAATCTTATTCTGGAATTCCAGCTTTATTCCAAAAAATAATTTTATTTATTTCATTTCAATTTTGTTTAATCTAATCCCATTCCCAAGCTATTTCACTGATTTTGATGAAAATTCAATCTCAAAAGCCACCACTGACTAACTTAAAATCAAAAACACATTCTCAATGTCTGCTAGTTCCACTTAAACCTTTCCTTCCACCGCTGATTCTCAGATAACCCAACTGCACCATCTTCACCATCCTGAGATCCCAAAAAATTCAGCCTTCCCAATTACTGTTGATAACACACACATTACACTATTACATCTAAATAATAATCACTTAATTTTCCAGTCTTACAAATATAATTTTAATATTGTCAAAGTTTTTTTTTTGTTTCTCCATGATGAGTGCAGACAACTGTTTTCAAACAAAATTGTAGAGTTATAATATATATATATATAGTATATATATATAGTAGTATGGTATATATATATATGTATATGTATATATTAAAAGAGTCCCATAACAAAGACACAGATCCAAAAAGGAGCTCACAAATAATATGATGAGAACCCAAATGATAAACCATGATATGGGAAAATTAAAAATGAGAGAACTTTCCATGTGGATTAAAAATAAACAAAAACAAAAGTCGCTACTTTTCTATGTTGCCCGCTGAGTCCTTCACTATTAGTCAAACTTAACCCTCTCCATCTGATCCACCACACAATATTGAAACTCACCAATTGGGGCAATGCTTCATCTTCTCCAACAACCTCACTGTCCCACCCCATTTCATTTCCCCCTGATGTTCTTTGCCTTCTTCCATCAGATTGAACCCAAACACAATAGGCTTCACACTTCGTCAGATAAAGGTACATTAAAAATCTTTAATAACTATTTTACTTTATAAACATTAACTTTCTTTGTTTCATCTGAATTAGATGAAAGATAATCTTTGTTTTAAGAGATTTGCCCATTTTGTATACTTTGATTTTAATGTCTGGTTTCATTTAGTGAAAGAAGAATTGTTTTCCAAAATTTTCTTTGTCTTTGTTTTCACAGAAATTATTTTTATTATCCTGCTCTTTTTTAAAAAGTAGAAATGAAAATTGTCCCAAGTTAAAATATATATATGGTATATATATATATATATATAATATATAAAATAGTGTCGCTTATGATGACTATGTTTATATTTGTATTTTTATTTTTAATAGTTTTAGAAAATTAACATAGCACCTGAAATACACCATGGACTTTTTCTTTTATGTTAATTTTGCCTGGATCATATTCTATTAAATTTATATTGTTATGACTGCTATAGAACTGACCAATTTGTTGACTATATCTATACAAAATGGGTAGAAAATACATATTTATACTGAGTATACTGTGGCTTGTATTGATTATATTGCAAAGTAATATTTTTAAATGTCCAGATTATAAAATTTATAGAATAACTCATGTTTAGTGATCTATTTTAGAACTTCCTGAAATAGTAGAGATTAAATTATTTTACAACATACAAGAGAATTTCACAAAGGTTTGATAGATGCTTTATGAAAATGATGAAGTTTTGTTTAGTATATTAATCTTTAGAAATGTTGACTTATAGATATTTAATTAATAATGTGCATGCAAGTGGGCTTCACTGAATTGAACATCAAGTATAACAAAATAATCATCAACTATTCTATAGAATTCACATACGAAAAGAATGAAAACACCAAAATCAAATAAAAGTACTAAAGATAATGATTAATAATTTGAATATTTATAAGATTTTTGAATTGAATTTAATAACTGAAATGTAATGAGATTTACTGAAATTAACAATGAGATTGTATACATATATATATATATAAATCTCTTGATAAAAATTTAGTTTAGGAAGGCTAAACAGAATCTTAAATGAAAATTTGTGAAAGTTTGATTTATCTAATGATTTAGACAAATTGAAGAGACAACTTTGATTAAATGAAGTTTTGACCATAATAATATAAAATATGAAAAGAAAAGTCTGCACTTCACTTATTATGCTGATGATAGTCTTTTCATTATGAATTGTAGATGACAGTCTTAAAAAAAACATGTATGATAGTTAAACTTCAAAATTCAAGAGTTTGCATGATATAATATATGAGTTTGTTTACTTCTTTTGTAAGATTAATATAATAAGAAATGATGGAATAAATTTAATTGTTAAAAAATATAACTACTAAAGACTATACATGTACAATTTTTTTTTTTTATCACAGATCTCTCTAATACAAAATTCCTTCAATACATATGTATTACTTTTTTTGCTATATGTTCAAAGTCTTTTAATTTTGTCTCAGAACTGTTATTTTGATTTACTTTATCTCAAATATTAATATTATAATGCAGTTTTTGATCTTTAAATTAATATCCTCATTTGCTTTAAGAAGTGTTCTGTAGACTTGTTGAATAGTTATCAGCAACCGGTCTTTCATTCTCTAACAATGTTTAGAATGTATTTGAACCCATTTTCCACTTGATTATAATCAATAATGTGATTATTACAAGATCCAGTCTCACTTCTGCAAGAAATGGTAATTTTGATTTAAAAACTGTTATTCTGCTTAAAAATCCAAATTTATTCCTCAGATCCTAATAAACTGGGATTGCAATCGTTGAACTTAGGCTTACAACCAAAATTCTGCGAAATTTCAGATGGTCTATGCTGACAATTTTTTTCTTGAAAAATCGCCTGTGTCAGAAACTGGCCCCACACCAAATACAACAAGTACCATGTGCCAAGCAAAACTTATGAGAGAACGATAAAACTGTAATGCCTGGATAGAGTTTTGAACGCCAACCTGGGAAAAGATTACAGGCTATTTGAAAATTTGACTGAATGAACGAACGATAAAACAAATATAGCAGTAGGTTCTCTCCACAACCAAAGAGAAACGATAAGAAAATGACAAAGAGCAGCAGATTTGATATGAGAATTTTAGAGAGAGAGAATTTCTCCAGAGAAATATGTAGATCCGACTGTCGCCGCCTTCTCAGATGGGAAGAGAACTGGCTTACGCTGAGAGGGCTTCGCATAAGCACCTACTTGAGTGAGCTTCTCAAATCTCAGAGGCAGGGCTTCTCCCACTTGTTTTACTCCTCACATGCTTTACTAATGTTGATTTGAATGATACTGAGGGGCTGTTTGACTGGCTTCAAACTTGAACTATGTGAAGATTTCTGTAAATCCATGTGACAAACTGATCTGCCCAATACGTAATGATTCTGGTAGCTTATGGGTAAACCCAGCGTGTTAATGTATGTACTTGATTGACTGAGGCCGGAATTATATTGAAACCCGCTTTCTACAGCTGGAACTGATAATCAGAAGCTGATAGAGACAATAATTTTGGTTTTATCAAGCCTCTAATAAGATCATGTAGCCAAATTGGTAATTTAATTTGTTAAGTTTATAATTCAAGTAAATGTTCTATTTATCCCACATTTAAGTGGGAGCAAATTTCTATTATTCTGATTGAATGCACAATGATTTGATTGGATGGTGGATATGTACACTATATATTTGCATGTGATTAACGTATCGAAATCACACATGATTCATATGTTCTGAACTAGACCATAGTGAGGAGTGCAGAGAGTCCTGCAAAAACACCTGAGGCTGTCTAAAAAAATACACAAATTGCCTGCGGTAGTCTGGGAATGAAAAATATCAATCGCTTCTGAGCGCTCAACTATATACCTGAGGGCAACTAACAACAATATATCAATCGTCTGAGTTGCCCAATTGATATATCTGAGGTGGTCCACTAATATAAGATCTGAGATGGTCCACAATTTACAACATCGAGAGGTGAGTCGAAATAAAGCATAATATTCATCTACGAGGAAGCAGGCGAGTGTGAGGGAGTCGAGTGAGGACTCGGGATGCAGAGTTAGTCATGTAGACATTCAAGTAGGATCATGCATTTGCTTGAATGTGTGTTTAATTTGGAACATTGCTTGCACTTAGGTGGTGAGTAGCCCACTTAGGGGCGATTCTCCTCGCAGAGCATTAGCTCGCTGTCGTGGGACCCCAGCACACTGCAATTATGGGAGCGTGCGAGGAAACGAAGCTCGTCTGAGTGAGTTCTAGAAAGCCCGGATTGTGAGAAGCTGGTTTATCATGTATACATGTATTAGAATGCTTTTCATTTTAATATATGTGTTGTATAAGTAAATCATTAACTCTTGAACTATGGATATAGTTGGAATATATTCTGAGATATATTTGTTTTGGATATGGTGAGATGATGTGTGTGGTTTTTGGGCCCGAGGCCGTTTGTAATCGGAGTGATTGATGTTGGGGTGGGTTTATGCGGGTGATGTATTTGGGTAGAGCTCACGTACAAGGGACTACGCGGGTTTTCTGAAATGGCGTCGAGATGGCGACATCCACTTATATTCCGCGGGTTGACGGGTAGTCAACGGACCCCTGGGTTTGGGGCGTCATAGTTTGGTATCAGAGCTTAGGTATACGAATACCTAGGGAGCTCAGGTTTGGGTATCCATCACCACTAGGTGGTTTGATGTGGAGTATAGGTATGTGGAAACCTAGAGAATGAGGGCTTGGGCTTTGGCCATAGAAATGTAGAAACATCATGCCTTAGGTGTGGTTCGATGTGTTAAACGTAGGTATGAAGTTACCTAGGAAAATCACGAGATACAGAGCACTTCATGCATGGTGTTTGATGTGATTTGGTGGAGTGTGTGTGTTTGGTGTGCATGACTTGTGTTTCATGTGTTGAAATTTTATGTGTGCTTAGTGAGATTGCTTGTAGGAAAACAAGTGATGTGTTGGAAAATTTTGAAGTTTTTACATAGTGTAAAAACTGGAACAAAGAGGAAAAAAAAAAAAGAATTTTAATGAATTTATTTGAGTTGTTGGATGATGAAATCAAATTTTAATAAATTTGAGATGGAACACTAGGGTTAGTGTTGTCTAATGAGGCTTTCAGGAAATTCTGGACCATTTCCAGAATTAAATGAAAAAATAAAAAAATAAATAAATTTTATAGATTTATTTGAGTTAGAAGTGAAGGAAAGTATTTCTAGGTTTCACAAGTTGAAAAATTAGAGAAAATAAATTTTATAAAATTTATTTAGTGTGGAAAATGAAAAAAAATATAATAATAATAATAATTTCTTAGTACGATTGTAAAACTGGAAAAAGAAATTAAGGAAAATAAATTTTATAAATTTATTGGTTTTGAGGGGAAGAAAATAATTTTCTAAGGTTTTATATGGTGTAAAACTGAAGAAAAATGAAGAAAATAAATTTTTGTAAATTTATTGGAGTGTAAAGAGAATGAAAAAAAAAATGATTTTAGTAATTTTCCAGCTATTTGGAAAAAATTTAAAATAATTATCACCCGAAAACAAAATTTTTTGGGGCGAGTCGTTTTAGACTCTTGCCCAATTATATTGTAAAAAAAAAAAAATTGTATTTTATTATTGAAATTGTATTGCGAGCAATGGGAAAGAAATTTGTAAAATTGTGCAATACAAATGATTGTATTGTGACTTGAAGCGACTTAGCATGGCTGGTAATATTGCGTCTGGAGTTTAGTCTTGTGCAGGAAGAAATTTGGTACATAGGAAGTGTATTCTGAGATTGTATTGGAAGAAGAGCAGGTAGGGACCGATTTGTATCGTATCTGATGGATTGTATTGTGAATAAGGCAGACGATCTTGTATTGCAATACGACCACTTTAAGCGAGGGACACGTACTTGAGGAAACGCAAGAACTATTGTAAATTGTTTGATGTGGGCGTATTTGAGCGAGTGTATGGTATGGTGGCGTGCGTCGTGTGTGAGCGTCTTGGTAGTGGTGTGGCGTATTGGTGACTGGAGCGTCTTGCGGGAATAGCAGTATGTAGTGAGGTATGGCGCGGCGGCTGGCGGGCTCAGCATGACTTTGTTGTATGTTGTGTCTGTTTGTGCACTCGGTGCACTCGGCTGATTTTCGATCACGGTTAGACTCGTGTGTTCTGAGTCGATTTTTGGACATTCGTGAAACCGGTTCATGAACACTGTTCATCTCAATTTTTTTTTTTCTGAAAATTTTTTTTAAAAATAAAATTAAAATAAAATAAAATTTGATAAAATTTTCGAAAAATAAAATTTTCAAAAATAAAATTTTTGAAAATAAAATTCGTTAAGCAAATAATTTAAATGCGAGTGATTAGCGTATACCTTTGAGTTAAGTGTATGATTAATTAATCTTGGGGGTACGTGTTTATGCCTTAGAATCTTTGTATTGTATTTAACTACCAATTGGAAATTGTGATTTCGCGGTTGTTGCGTAGGAAACTATATGCATGAACATAATGTGTATAGGAAAAGCAGGAGATTGAATGCTAAGATTAAGACTATAACCTTAGAGATATGGATAATGAAATGAGCATGAAGAACTTAGAATTTTATCGGAATAAATGAATTGAGTAGTTGGAAGTTAGTATCGCCAGGAAATAGGCAGTCGGTTCATGGTTGTCAAGTCTACTAGTAATTGGCATGTGCATTGCTAGTTAGACTGAAATGAAAATTACATGAATCTTGTTGCCATTTGACATATGTAGATGGCTAGTAGAGGGCGAGGACGTAGAGGGCGTCCACGGGGTACTGGTCAGGCACCACCAGTGTTTGTTCCCGGCGGACTTTCTTAGAAATTTACATGGAGTGTGTCTGTGAATGCTATCTTCATTAGTATAGCGGTAAGACGGGGAAGATCGTAACCTTCGGAGGTTTAGGGCGCATCATCCTCAGTGTTGGGAGGGGGGGCAGATGGTGACAAACCATTGGTTTTATGCGGATCGAGAGGTGTTAGGGCCATGGAATTACCTCACGACACGACCGAGGATAAGACTAGGCTGCGTTCTGGCTAGAGAATGAGGCCCGAATGGTGGAAATGGGCAAGGACTCTTGAGACAGCCAGAGGAGCCTTTGTATGAGTTCTCCTTAGGAGTTTGGGCGAGAATAGGGATGATATGTCGGGGTTGCGGTTGGAGATCTCGGGACTCTACTCATAATGGACTGAGGATCATGGACATGTGGAGTTCGATGTCATCCACGGATGGATTGGTGACGACTACGAAGGTCGTTATCGATTGTGGCCTTGAGTTCTGCACACGCGGGACGGTACTCGTGTGGTATTTCAAGGGTGAAGTACGATATTTTGCCGCGAGGCGGTATACGAGTCTAGGTGTCGAGGGCGGAGTTGGTGGGTTGGCTGCGAGCCTTACCTGAAAGGGCAGTGAGACAGGACTTAGAACTACCTCAGTAGTGTGCGAGTATGTGGATGTTTTCCCGGATAAGCTGCACAGATTTGCCTCCGCGGTCGTGAACCGGTAACAAGTTACACCTGGTGCCTGCCCATCTCTATGACTCCGCATAGGATGGCACCGAGTTGAGTTGGCAGGAACTTCAGTCCGATTACAAGAGCTATTGGACAAGGGTTTGCTCCGGGCCAAGAGCACTTCACCATGGGGCGCTCAGGTTGCATTCTGCGAAGAACCAGACCCTTGTGCATTGACTACGACGAGTTGAACGGGGTTATGATCGAGAATCGAATTTATTACAGGATTGATGATTTATTTGACGATTGAGAGGAGCGCGAGTCTACTTCAAGATAGGCCTTACGCCTTGGTTATCATCGGTGAAGGTTAGGGAGACGAGATATCCTAAGGCGGCGTTTAGGATGGGTTATGGGCGCGCAGGTTTACGGTGATGCCCTTTGGATTGTGAATCTTCGCGTACATTCATAGATCTCATGCATAGGGTGTTCCAACCCTATCTAGATCAGTTTGTCGTAGTCTTCGTGGATGACATTTTGATCTATTCCCAGTCAAAGTGGGAGCATGAGTATCAATTGAGGATGGAATCTTCACAGGTTGTTGAGAATGTAATTTTGTATCTTAAGTTAAGTAAGTGCGAGTTTTGAAGCTGCGATGAGGTTTGGACACGTGGTGTCGGCTGGGGAGTGTTAGTCGGCCGAGGAGAAGGTTGGGCGTGATGAGTTGATAGAGACCGAATGTCAATCTTCGAGATACGTAGTTTCTTGGGATTGGCTGGAGATTACTAGAGACTCGAGAATGGGCTGAAGTTGTCCATTCGGGGCAGGATTGTAGGACTTCGCCTACGAGACATGGACTCCATGGTTGGGAGGTCGACCGTAGAGAGAGATCGAGGAGATGCTCGGAGCACTCGGGATCTGCGGGTGTTGGTAGCGGAGGGAGGATCGTATCGTCTGGATTCGGGAAGAGCGGAGGACCTGGCTTCCACCCAGTTTGAATTTAGGACCCGGGATTGAGCATGAGTGTCGGGATTGCCCTAGAGGCAGGGATCCTAGGGCTTTGGGATAGCGCAATCCCAGTTAGCTGTAGAACATGAGAGTATACGGTTCATTCCTCTACACCCTAGTACGGGTCAGAGGAACTAGTTTCAGTTTCGGGGTGCTATCTGAGCACTCTCACCCCGACGGAATGAGGTGGGTAGGAGTGTTGGTCGAAGTTAGGGCGGTCGAGTTGCAGCGGCCAGGCGTGGTGGACCTTAGGGTGGTAGATCTATTGGTTGTTGATGTCAAGGTTGACATGGATGAAGTTGACAGCCATCGGGTTGTTAGTAATTGGGACCTTAGTCGGGTTGTCATAACCGACACGGCCTTGGATTTGGGCTTGAGTTGAGACGCTAGAGAAGAAAGTAGGGTATGATGTTTCTTCCCTAGGATGTAGGGTGAGAGTTGACCACGATGGAGTCGGGATTATGAATGAGAGGTCTGCAGTTACGCTCATGGTGGGCAAGGTTGGTTGTCACAATATAGCATCATTGCGTTTAGGTGCACGGTGAGATCGGGTCAGTCGAATTATTGGGTGCACCAGTATGGTCATTCACCGGCTCTTGGTGAGTGTGGGTTGAGATTGTCTTTAGGACTCGTTCATGAAGACTCACCGGTTAATTCGATGGAATGAAGAGTAATTAAAAATTGTGTTAGGCAAAGCCAAAGGGTCGTTAACCCCCTAGGTGAGAATTCTGGAGTTAGAAGGTGTAAGGGCCAGGGAAGATATCCGGGCTGCATTGTGAATGCAGGCTCGAAGTGTAAGCCGAAGAATTTGTTGCCCGAAATGAAAACACACGGTCAAGTATCACATAGACTTAGAGTTGAGTGATAGGAGTCGGGAGTGACTCGAGATGAAAACATACGGTCAGGTTATCACGTAAACTTAGAGTTGAGTGATAGGAGTCGGGAGTGACTCGAGATTTAGATACCCATTGGAAATTGCATTGAGTGTGGTTGAGTCGGCAAGGACTTAGTATGTGGATGTCATTCATGACATGGACTAAGTTGACAGTCCATTGGATTGTCGGTGATAGTGACCTTAGAAGTCGGTGTTCACGCGCAAATGGGGTTGTGTAGGGTTATACGTTGTCGGATTCTTATATACATGTGTTAGAGGACCATTTGTGAGCATATTAATCTGGAGTCATAAGGGTAGAGGAGCAGTGCCCTTTAGTGGAATTCGCCTACAACGGCGATTACCGAGGCTAGTATATAGATGGCACCATTTGGAGAGCATTGTGTGGAAGGCCGTTGTAGATCAGATTCGATTGGACGAGGTGGGAGAGAACTCCGTCGGCCCAGTCGGTTGATTAGAGACACCTCAGGAAGGTGAGCTTGATCTGACGGCGTCACCTCACGGATCCCGGAGCCGAGCGGAGAAGAGCTATGAGGATGTGCGACGTCAGCCCTTAGAGTTCGGGTTGGGGATCCGTCTTCTTGAAGCGTGCCTAGAATAAATTGATCAAGTTCGGCAAGTGAGGGAAGTTATTGCCGAGGATTCGTTGGGCCATTCAAGATACTCGAGAGGGTAGGCATATTGCGTACCGATTAGCCTTACCGCCCAGCATGTCAGGTGTCCACGAGGTGTTTCACGTCTCCATGCTCCGGAAATATACTCCAGATCCAGCTCATGTAATTGGATTAGGAATGATTAAGGAGTTGGCCGCGGATGGGACCGAGGAGGACCGGTATTGCATTGTTGATAAGCGAGTGATCGGGTTTTGCGGCGCAGGAAGCTGTAAGGCTAGTGAGGGGCTTATGGCGACGCGTAGGAGTGGAAGTCAGCGTGGAGCGAGGAGGACACGATCGCGGGTACCTATCCCTTTTGTTAGGGATGAAGGTACGTAGTTTAGTCGTTTAAGATTTAAATGACTATTTACATGCATGGTAGAGTGCACGTTGCATATGCATGTGCGTGGTTATGATAGTCCACAATTTCGAGACGAAATTCCTTTTAAGGAGGGAAGAATGTAAGACCCGAGAAATTCCAATTTCTGGAAAAATGGCAAAATGATAATTTTGATTACAAAATTGTTATTTCGGTTAAAAATCCGAGATTTATTCTCTAGATCTCGGATGATGAAACGGATTACCTTTGTTAGGTCGTCTCGCGAAATCTAGCTAGCACATAAAATTTCGTAAAATTTCGAGATAGTCGGAGTTGACACGTTTTTCGAGCATCATTGTTCGAGGTCTTAGTAAAGCGAATTCGATCTGAGTCACACATAACAGAACTCATGTGCCATAAGTGGTATGAGTAAGAGAAATGATGAAAATGGTACGACTGCAGAGATAGTCTTAGAGATGTCAAATCTAGGAAAAGAAGGACAGGCGTCATTTTGAGATTTGATTAAAATGGGCTAATGACCAAATAGTGCTGCGAGTGTGTCTTCTCCCGAATCGAGTAGGGAAAGCGTGAGAAGAGGGCGGGGATGCAATGAGTGGCAGTTGAGGAGAATTTTAGAGAGAGAACTGCTCTAAATCGAGTCAGGCCGTTAGCGGTCTTCGGGACAAGAAGGAGAGCTCCACGCGGAGAGGGCCGCGTGGGTACCGGATTGGGGTTTCCTCAGAGCTCAGGAAGTGGGGAGTTTCTCCCTACTTGAGTTTACTCCCGAATTTAAGTGTTTTACTAATGTTTAAGTTGAACGAGGCGAGTGAGGAACGTTTGATCAGTTCCAAATCTTGGAGGCAAGGTGTTTAAAACCCATGTGGACAATCCGTGACTGTCCACGGGCTGATTTGGGTAGCTTATGGTGAAATCATGTGTTAATGTATGTATTGATTGGATTGAGGCTGGAAATGGCCGTGAAACTCGGGTTCACAAAGTGAACCGATAATCTGTGTGTTGATAGGAATAGTGACCTAGGGTTTTACTGTTCCCTAAATAGTGATCACAAAATAAATTTTGTGAATTAACGTGTTTTGGTCGAGTAATTCAAGTAAATTGCTCGTGTTTGATCATTAGCCCAAGTGAGCTAATTTCGATGAAATTGATTAATTACATGACATGATTGTGTGATTGGATATTATGTGGATATGTGCATGTTTACATATTTGCATGTGATTAAATTTTGTATTGGAATTGGCATATGCATTCCATATGCAACTGAACACCCTAGGACTATAGGTGAGTGCATGAGAGGAGATCTAGAAAATGGTTCGAGGGTTGTCTAAAAATAGTAATTATCGGAGGGTAGTCAAATGAAAAATATATCGATCGTCGGGCGTGATTGATATACATGGATGAATCCACAGACAAATAATATATCGATCGTCGGAGTTGCCCAGTTATTATATCTCGGAGAAAGTAGTCCACTAAATATAACATGGAGATGGTCCACAATTTACAACATCGGAGGCAGTCCACAAATAAAACATAATATTCTCATACGAAGCCTTAGGCGAGTGTGAGGGAATCGAGTGAGGACTCGGGATGCGTGGGTCATGTATAGACATTCAAGTAGGATCATGCATTTGCTTGAATGTGTGTTTAATTTGGAACATTGCTTTGCACTTAGGTGGTGAAGTAGCCCACTTAGAGGCGATTCTCCTGCAAGCATTGGCTCACCCCGTCATTAGGACCCCCTTTTACAGTGCGGGGGAGCGTGCGAGGGAGACGGCTTCGTCTGAAGTGGGATTACAGAAAGAAAGCAGTTGGCTTTGGTTTTTATCATGTATACATGTATTAGAATGCTTTTTCATTTTAATATATGTGTTGTATAAAGTAAATCATTAACTCTTGAACTATGGATATAGTTAGGAATATATTATGAGATATATTTGTTTTGGATATGGTGAGATGAGTATTGGTTTTTGGGCCCAAGAGGCCGTTTGTAATCAGGTGATTGATGTTGGGATAGGTTTATGCAGGTGATGTATTTGGGTAGAGCTCCCCTTACAAAGGAGACTCTGCCCGATTTTCTGAAGTGGCGTCGGGTAACCCGGCATCCACTTATATTCCGCGGGTTGACGGGTAGTCAACGGACCCCTAGGTTTGGGGCGTCACAATTGACCTTAAGATTTCTAAACTTATTTTTTTATTCTAATATATATATATATATCATAATGATAAGATTTTAGAAGAGCAAAGTACTACATCAACATTCAATGTAGTTTGGCAGTTTGATATAATAAGTTTATATAAGTTTTAAAAATTTTCTTGATGATTTTACATTAATTTGTCATAAGTATAGAAAAAACTTACAACATTAATGGAATGGAAGTAAATTTGTATTTTCATCTATTTAATGTTAAGTAAAATAATAGGACCTTAATATTTTCCTTGTGTGGTGATTATATTATAATTAATGAACTTATAATGTTTGTCGCTTCTTGTTTGGTTGATATTTAATTGAGCATTGACATTATAATGACTTACATTATTAGATGATAACCCTTGAGCTTTCTATTGATTTTCCTTTCGTTTATTTATTTTTAAATTAATTGTTCTTGATTGCCCTTATTTAATAATTTCTTTAAATTGATATCATCTTGAGTCTTCTCCGATTACTACCCCATTTAAGATCATAACCCAAAGATCTAATGCCACAAAGGATATTGTTTTTAGACCATATACTTAACCAACTCACTAATGAATAGGGATTACAAATGTGAAAATAGGAATTTGTAAGAAGTTAAACATTACCATTTCATAATTTTTTTCACTATGTAAACTAATTAGGCATCAACAAGTTTCTTAAGATTAAATGTGTGAGTGTGGTCATATCATAGCAAGACTATACATGCATTATTGCCATCTAATTTATCTCATTTCTTTTCTTCACATCTAATTTATAAATACATATAACATATGTGTATATGTCAATTTTTATGCCTATACATCATTGGTGATTGTCAGTCTAAGAAGATGAATAGGAGTTGGATGCAACTTCAAAATAGACTATGTAATGAATTTGTTGAAGGTGTAGAACATTTATTCAGCGTGAGGCCTTGCAGTGGATAATAAAACACGTTGCCCATGTAGACAATGTCTAAATGTAAGATTCCATGATTTGGTCACAATTGAACAACACCTAATTAGATATGGGTTTTCAAGCAGCTATAATAAATGGATACATCATGGTGAAAATATTGGAGGTGTTTCACGTGCGCCAATTTAGTATGCTAGTGATAGAGATAGGTGTGCGATGAAGTAAGAAAACTATGTTGAGGATGACAACTTTTTGATGATGACATTATTCTTGCGCACTAAATGATCGCATGCTCCAATTAACGAGTGACTCAAATAGATATACTAGTCATCAAATGGGTAGAAATGAGAAGAATGTTGATAATTTGTTTGGGTGAAGGTCATAAAGCTTTGTATCCGAGGTTGTCTTAAGTTCTCGGCGTGACTTTTCTTGTAAAAGTTGTGCATATAAAAGTGCTCAATCGATGGAGCAATAAGTCATTTGACATGTTGCTTGAATTATTACTTGATGCTTTTAAATAAGCGCAAGTATTCCCGAAATCACATTATGGCGGTAGAAGAAGATGTTGCGTGATTTTGGTTTAGGATATGATTCAATTCATGCATGCAAGTATGATTGTGCATTATTTTGGAAAGAGAATGAGAAGCTTCATAATTGTCACGTATTGTGGTGAGCAGATATAAAAAGGAAAGATTCCTCAAAAAGTGTTATGACATTTCCATAATGTCAAGGCTACAAGATTGTTTTTTTGTCAAGACATACATCGGTTGATATGAGATGGCATAAGGAAAAAGACTACATGAAGATGGGGTATTAAGGCATCAGGCGATTGAAAGCATGGAAGTTTTGATGATAATATCCTTGGTTTGCTCGAGGATACTAGAAATGTGAGGTTGGCCCTTGCAGTGATGGTTTCAATCCATTTGGTACTATGATGAGTTATAGTAATGTGGCTGTCCTTGCTGCCCAATACGATGTCTCCACGCAGTGGAAGTGTATGAAGGAAAGTTTTCATGATGTCATTACTTGTTCACGGACCTACAGCTCCGAGGTAAGGATATAGGCGTATACTTGCCTTGGCTGATAGATGAGCTTAAGAGTTATGGCATGATGGTATCCATCGTTTGACATGTCAGAGTGGAATTATTTTTCGCATGCATGCTTATGCATTATGGACTATACATGACTTTCCTGCTTGTAGGATTTATGCGGGCGGGCACAAAGGGGTACTTAAAGCATGTCCTACTTGTAATAAAGACACATCATCCTGAGGCATCGAAATGAAATATGTTATATAGGTAATAGGAGATTCTTACCTCTTGATCACAATTGGAGAAGAATTCGACAACATGATGGTAAGCTGAACATATTACCACCAAAGGCCTATCTCTGGTGATGACATTTTGGAGTAGTTGTCTCATGTTTGTAATTGTAGACCTGGTAAGCATATCAATAATACAAACAGGAAAAGAAAACGAGGGCCTCAAGAATTGAATTCAGATGAAAAGAGTATTTTTTTGAGTTCGTCACTGGTCTGGCTTCAGATGAGACATATTGATGTGATGCATGTTGAGAAAAATGTTTGTGAAAGTGTGGTGATACCTTATTGAATATTGTTAGGAAGACTAAAGATCTTGAAAAAGCTTCGTTTGGACTTAAGCGAGACATGAAGATAAGGGACCGGTTTACATCTTCAATTGAAAGGGAATAAGTTATTAAAACCCCATGCATGTATACATTGACATAGAAGAAGGGAGTTTTGTAAATTTCTTAAATCGAGTTAAAGTTTCCGATGGTTATCTACGACAAACATATCAGAAATGTAAACATTATTCTTGATGGGAAGATTTTAGGGTTAAATCCACTTGATTGTCATGTCTTACTTCAACGACTTCTCCTTTGTTGGTGTCGTCCTTATTAGAAATAAGGATGTGTGATGTATTGGTTGAATTATAAGTTCCTTTCAAAGTTATGCTCTAAGACATTGTATGTCATGACTTACAGACTTGAGGAAGGAATTGTTATTATATTGTGTAAACTTGAAAGGATATTTCCACTCCCGACTTTCTTTGATATTATGATCCACTTGGTAGTGCATTCTGCTTGAAGCTAAACTTCTTTGGACCGATGAAGTTATCGGTGGATGTATCCATTTAGAGTATTTACATACATTCAGATTTATCAAAAATAATGAAATTTGTTTCATGTTACCACATGACAAAAATTTATTTATTTTTATACTATTCTTCTTACTTAGAAACCTAGGCACATTAAAAAATATACTGAGAAATAAAAGCTGAGACGGAAAGGCTCCATTCTTTGAAGCATGCTTGTAAATGGAAGCTTTAACATTTTGTTGATGTACCTTCATTAGTATTGAAACCAGCTTCTCTCGAGTTGAAGGAATGATGATGTCGAGAAAAGCAAGCCTGAAATAGTCATTTACCTATTTTCTCACAACAAGCGACTAATAATGGAGTGGTAGACAATTAGTGCGACTCTCAAAGAAGGCGGAGAAGGCACATTGGTATGTCATAAATAGTGTCGTAATTTGCAACCTTATTTAGAGTAAGTTTTACTCAATCTTGCACAAATTCTTTGTTTCAAATATTTGTGATATGTTAGAGGTTATGTGTAATGGAACACTTTATTTACATTCTTTTTCAAAAAATGCACATATAGTGAGCACTTGGACGAGTTACAAAAGACATGTGCTTCAAATTTAGAGTTGGAACAAGAAAAGTCTTTTCCAACGTGGTTTAAAGATCATGTAAGTTATTAATTATAAATTTCATGTTTCATAATGATAAGATTTATCTTTTAACAATACTTCTAATAAATTTCAATTATTATAGATCGCGACATATTCATCTTAAAACGCAATCATGCGAGTCTCAGAATAAGAACTATATTCATTGGCATGTGGACGAATCTTTCGAATTCACATATATAGGATGTATTGTAAATGGAGTTCATTTTCATACCCCAAGATCGTGACGATCATCAATTACTCAAAATAGTGGGCATTTATGTTTTAGGGAGCATGATGGGGAGGATGTTGGTACTATGGAGTTTTAACTAATGTGGTGGAGTTAGATTATTTATTTGGGTATAAAGTCATCATGCTGGAGTGTAAGTGGTTGATCTGAATCGCAAATATAGAGAGAATACAACAAGATCACACTTCACCATGCTAGACATTAGCGTTCACTTGGTATGAGTGATCCATTTGTACTAGCTACTCCAAGCTCTTCAAGTGTTCTATCTCGATGATTATAAGATAGTAAAATTGGAAGAAAGTTGTCCAAAAAAGTTCAACATAGACACTTGAGATATTTTGAAGGATAATACTCTTGAAGTTGATGGGAATTTTGATGGAGACAATTGGCGTTGATGCTTATCGAAAATGAGTCATGTGATATTGAATGGTCATTTTGGACTAGATGATCATTAGGGTTGCAACGTTTTGATCGTATTGATGTTAATCCAGTATCAAATAATAACATTTTTTTCTGAGAGATAGAAATGATGATGATGACTTCATTTGTGAAGATATAATTGAAGAAGATATTAGTGTTGATAGTGCTAACAATGTGGAGGAGTGGTTTTCAAGTGAAAGTGAGAGCGACTAAACATGCAAGTATGATAATTAGTGATAGATGTTTTTCATTGTTATGTTTTACTAATTCATTTTATATATATATATATATATATATATATATATATATACATATATATATATATATATATATATATATATATATATATATATAAATGAGATCTTTGATTATAATTTCATTATTTTATTAATTATAAGTTTATCACATTATTAATGACATCTTTATTTTGTATGCATATTATCAGCATAATTGCAAATGGCCCCGGAAACAAAGCACCATCATAATCGATCTAAAGCGGTTAGAGAAATTTGAATTCATGTCAAATTGATGTTGAACTAAGAATTAACTCATTCAAATATTTATATGACAAAATTCCTTTAATGAGTTAATGATGTCAAATGAATATTTATAATTTAAAATGAGTGCGGTAAGAAGAAAAAAAATGACATTCAAAGTTAGTCTTGATCGACACATCAAGCGTCATGAATGCATTCCTCCAGTAGTGCCGAACCTAGTGGGACATGAGAGTTGAGACCAACCTCAACGTGAAATGAGTTTTGACTGGTAAAGAAGTTGAAATATTTTATACAATTTTTTCGGAATAAGTTTATATTAATTAACAAAGTGTAAGTCTTTGTCAAAATTTAGGACAAAAAAGGACTCGAAGTGGAAGGATCATAGGGACAAGCCCAATAAAGGAGGTTAATAGCAACATAGAAAGGATTGGAACACCTCTGTGCACAAGTCAATGTGGGTTGTACTAGTCTCAACAAAATTCTACATGTAGAATGTTAAATTGATTTAATTAAGCATTAAATAATTTTTATATTTTGTAGATATATCAATGTTCAGGTAAAAAAATATTAGACTTGTTGTCTTTATATAATTTTTACATTTATTATAAAAAAATTATTCATTTTATATTATATTTAGGTAGATGAAGTTGTTATAGTTTTAACTTAAATGATTTCTTAATGTTAATTGATTGTGATAAGTTCTTAACATGCAATACATAAGATGAATGATAATGATAGTAAAGAAGAGGCCATATATAAAGAATATAAAAGGTGTTGGGAATGTGGAGGACACTATAGCTAATGCAACATTAGAAGCCAATGGAATGCATGCTAGGCATAAAAATAACTCCACATGTAAGCATGTTGAACTAGTTTAGTTGAATAAGTCACCTCATAATGTGGATTTTTGATTATTTTTTTAGTACTATATATATACTTATTAATGCTAGATCTATAAAAATATCTTAGTGTTGAACAATATCATATGTTTCTTTGACTAATTTTGGTAATTTCTTAATGCTCAGTGTGCAGGATGACTTGTAATGATAGTGACAAAGTTGATACAAATCAGCCTATGCAAGATATTGGTAAATGTAGATTACATACCAAGTGTTATCCTAAAATTGTAAGATTATAGAAAACATAAAAATCTTAACAAAAATTCCACAATAAGCATAATGAATTAGAAAATTCCACATTGAGTATGGTGAATTAGTTTAATTAGATACGTCGAAGAAAAAATTGAATTTTTCTTCTTGCTACCATAGACTTCTTTGCTAGAATAGAAATTCCAATTTAAAATAAGGAGCAAAATCGTAATTTAGATTACCAAAATTGTAATTTGGTTCATCGAATTAATTTTTTATAGATCGGATGATGAAACGGATTACACCATTGGAATGAATCGTGAAATCTAGTTATACGTAAAATTTAGTATTTTCGAGGAACGATTGAAATCGTACGTTTTTGAGGGCATCGCGTTTGGTCTTGAGTAAAACGATTTTAGATGCGAGGAAAGTCACATATAACAAGTACTCATGTGCCATAAGTGGTATGAGTAGAGAAATGATGAAAATGGACGACCGAGGTAGTGCCGAATATCAATTCTGGTAAAAGAGGGACATAATGGTCATTTTGAGAATTTATTAAATGAGAATAAGACAAACACTAAATAGTGTTTGTCTTCTTCAAAAGGAAAAGAGAGCGTGGGAAGCGAAAATGGAATGCGGTGGCTCCATTGTTGAGAGCTTTTTAGAGAGAGAGGGGTGCTTCTCTCTAGAATATCGGGAGATCCAACCGTCGGTGGTCTTCGGGGTGAGAAGGAAAAAGCGTTCTGCAGCGGAGCGAGCTCAGCATGGACTCTCGAAGTTGAGTTTTGATGACTCAAAGTGGGATTTTTCTCTACTTGGGTTTTATTCCCATTTTGTTACTTTTCGAGATGTTTGGTCGATTGAGGCCGTAGGGATTCGTTTGATCGGTCCCCGAGCAGGACCAGGTAATATAAATTTTGAAGCAAATGGAGCAGCGTGAAGCGCTCCACGGCTGTGTGGTGTGAAATACATTGTATTTTGGCGTGTCGTGTATTGATTGGATTTGAGGCCGGAAGTGGCCGTGAAATGCGGGTTCACAATGTGAACCATGGTTGTTTAGTGTTGGAGCGATAAACCTAGGGTTTCGCGTTCTAAAGTCGTGACCCGAAAATGTATTTTCGTGAAATTATGTGTTTGGTTAAGTAATTCGAATCGAATTGCTTATGTTTGAACATTAGCCTAAGTGAGCTAATTTTGATGTTTGAAATGATAATTACATAACATGTTTGTGTGATGTAATTTTTATGCGAGTATATTCATGTTTATATATTTGCATGTGATTAGACTGTATTAATATTGGCATACATGCATTCCATATGCACTGGAACATCCTAAGACTATATGAGTTAGTGCATGAGATGAGTCTAGGGAAAATGGTTCGGAGGGTAGTCTAAAACATTAAATATCGGAGGGTAGTCCAAACAAATAATATCAATCGTGGGCGGCCCAATTGATATTCGTAGGGTAGTCTAAGCAAGTAATATATCAATCGTCTCGGACATTGAATTGATATATATACATCGGAGGGTTGTCCACTAATAAAACAATAATTCTCATACAAGGCTTAGGCGAGTGTGAGAGAGAGTCGGTGAGGACTCGGGATCTGAGTTGGTCATGTAGACATTCAAGTAGGATCATGCATTTTCTTGAATGTGTGTTTACTTTGGAACATTGCACTGCACTTAGGTGGTGAGTAGCCCACTTAGGGCGATTCTCCTACTGAGCTTTAGCTCACCCAGTCGTGGGACCCCCTTTATTTTCACCGAATACGGGGAGCGTGCGAGGGGACTGACTCGTCCTAGAGTGAGATTAGAAGAAGCTTGGATTGTGAAAGCTGAAACTTTGACGATATCTACATGTATTAGAATTTCTCTAATTTTAATATATGTTGTATGAGAGTAAAACATTTGAACTCTTGTAACTATTGGGTATATAGTTGTATTCATAGTTGGTATGTATATTTGAGTACTGTTTATGGGCCCAAGTGGCCGTATTGGATATATATATTGCATATATTGAATTTGATTTAGAGCGGGGATATGCGAGGTTTTATATTTGGGTAGAGCTCTCCGTACAAAGGAGACTCTGCCAGATTTCTAAAGTGGCGTCAGGGTAACCGACCTCCACTTGTATTCCCGCGGAGTTGTGGGTAGTCAATGAAGCCGGGTTTTGGGCGTCACGACAATTGTCGAGCTAGGTATACGAATGCCTAGGGAGCTCGGGTTGGGTATCCATCACCACTTGGGTGGTTTGATTATAGGTTGTAGAGCCTAGGGAGTGAGGGCTTGGGCTGGTAGTAGTCGTGTAAGAACATCACCACGAGGTGTGGTTGATGTTAGGTTTAGGTATGAGATTACCTAGGAAAATCGGGACAAAACTAGGACACTACGTTGCACGTGTGTTGATGTGTTTGTGTGATTTGGTGAATTGACCAGGTGATTGATGAAATGTTGTGTATTGTGAATATTTGATGATTGGTGTGTATACCATGTCATGTTGTGTGTTTGGATGGGTGCTTAGGTAAATAGCACATAGGGAAAGTTTGTGAGAAATTACAGTGAGTTAAACTGGAAATGAAATAAATTGAAATCAATTTATTTGGTTCATTGGATGACAAAATAGAATTTTTAATAAAATTTTAAGGTGTGAGAACATTTTGGTGTTTACGGTGTGTAAACTTGAACGAGGAAATAAACAAAATAAATTCTATAAATTTATTTTGTTTAGGAATGAAGAATTTAATTTTTAGGTTTCTGATTGTAAAACTGAAGAAAATTAAAAAAATAAATTTTAATAAATTTTTGGGATAAGAATTGAAGAAAATGATATGTTTCTAAGGTTTCACAAGTTGAAAATTTGAAGAAAATGGAAGAAAATAAATTTTCATAAATTTATTTGAGTGTGGAAAACGAGGAAAAAAATGTATATATATACATATATATTAATATATGTATATAAGGTGGAGAAAATTGTTTCAGTGAAAAACTGGAAAAAGAAAATAAATTTTATAAATTTATTTGGTTAAGAGGAGGAGAAAATAATTTTCTAGGATTTTACAAAGGTGTGAAATTAAAAGAAAAGTAGAAGAAAATAAATTTTTTTGTAAATTTATTTGAGTGTTAAAAAAAAAAAAAAAATATATATATATATATATATATATATATATATATATATATATATATATATATATATATATATATATATATATATATATATATATATATATATATATATATATTTATAATGAAAAAAAACGAAAAAAAAAATTTTAAATATTAAGTTGCAAATGCGGAATAGACTCTTGCCCATTTGTATTGCAAGAAAAATATTGTATTGCAACTTAAAGGCTTGAAGGGTTTGGTGTATTGCAATACACTGTTGGAAGGTGAAGTGTATTGCAATAGATATTGTATTGCAGGTTGGGAGGAGTAGTGTTGCAGGATTGTATTGCAAGAGGGCTGCAAGAATATTAATATGTAATACAAAATATTGCATTGTGGCCAATGAGGCCCTAAGTCGAGAGGTGTGTTGCGATGCGGCCACGTGCGCGGAGACCCACGATACGGCTTACTTATTTGGGCGCGACAAGCGGCTGCGGGGGGCGGCCAGGCGCCCAGCGCGGGGGTGCCATCGGCCCGGGCCGCGGCGGGGCGGCGGTAGCGGCGCGGGAGGCCCGGGCGCGTGGGGCCCGGGCGATGGCGGGTAGGGTGCGGCGGCCCCAGGAGGCGGCACGGCATGGGCGCCAGCGGGCCCATGACGACCGGGCTAGCGGGGCGTAGGCGCCGGCATGCGGGGGTGCTCCGGCGCGGGGGCGGGCGGCCCGGCGGGCGTGGCGGCGCGCGGCACAGGCGGTGGGGCGCGCGGCTTGGGCGCCTGGCGGCCTTGGGGCTGTGCCTTCCCGGTGCACTCGGCCCCCATTTGGCCGGTTCGACTCGATATTTTCTGAGTCAAATTTTTTGGACATTGTTCGTGAACGGTTCTATGAACTTTGTTCATCTAAGAATTACTCGGAAAATTTTTTTTTTATTAAATTAAATTAAAATAAAAATAAAATAAAATAAAATTTGATAAAATTTTGAAAAATAAGAATTTTCAAAAATAAAGTACTGAAAATAAAATTTCGTTGAAAACAATATTTTAAATGCGAAATTGATTGCGTATACACTGAGTTAAGTGTATGATTAGTGTCTCGGGGCTGTGTTTATGCCTTAGAGATGTTGTATTGTATTTAACTACCAATTGAAATCGTGATTGCGCGGTTGTTGCGTAGGAAACTATATGCATGGTGTAATGTGTATAGGAAAACAGGGTGAATGCTAAGGTTAGGAACTATAACCTTAGAGATATGGATAATGAAATGAACATGAAAGCTTAAGAATTTTATCAGATAAATAGATTAGTGGTTGGAATTTAGCGCCCTTGAAATGAAACGAGTTGGTTCATGGTTGTCAAGTCTACTAGTAATTGGCATGTGCATTGCTAGTTAATTTGAAAATGAGAATACATGAATCTTGTTGCCAATTGACATATGTAGATGGCTAGTAGAGGCTGAAAGGGACGTGAGGGCGTCACGGGAGTGCTGGTCGGGCACCACGGTGTTTGATCGGACTTTGAAATTTGTAGGTATTACGGCCAGATATAGCACGAGGTTGGTATAGCGGGTCGGCAGGCGGGAAGATCCTGGTAACCTTGAGAGGAGTTTAGGGCGCATCATCCTCAGGCATTCACGGAGGAGGGAGACCGATGGTAATGAAACCATTGGTTTATGCGAGATGAGAAGGTGTTAGAGGCCATGGAGATTGCCTCACGACGACGAGGATTAGACTAATTTGCGTTCTAGCTAGAGAATGAGGCCCCGAATATGGTGGAAATGGGCAGGACCTCTTGAGACCTTGAAGGGCCTTGGTATGTGTACCTAGGGATTGGGGCGAGAATAGGGATGATATGATGTGGTTGCGGTTGGAGATCTGGGGACTCTACTCACGATGGACTTGAGGATTATGGACATCGAGTGATGTCATCATGGGATGGATTGGTGACGACTTACAGGGGTCGTTATCGGTGTGAGCGTGGAGATTCTGACCTACGCGGGACGGTACTCCGTATGGTATTTCGGGGGACAAGCATGACATTTTTTCCCCAGAACGAATTATCTGAGAATCGAGTGTCGAGGGCAGGTTAAGCGGGTTAATGCTTGAGTCTTACCACAGAGGATGAGGTGAGACCGGAGACTTGATCTACCAGTAGTGTGCTAGTATGTGGATGTTTTTCCAAGATGACTACGGACTACCTCCACGAGAGGGGCGGTAGACTTGGTATCGGTTACACCTGGTACTTCACCCATCCCTATGACTCACGCGGATAGCGCCGGGTTGAGTTGCGAGAACTCGAGTCGGCTACGGGAACTCTTTTGGACAAGGGGTTTTATTAGGCCGAGCACTTCACCATGGGGCGCTCCGGTTCTGTTTACGAAGAAGAAGGACAAGACCCTTCGACTATGCATTGATTAAACGGTTGAGCAGGGTTACGATCAAGAATCGGTACCCGTGCAGAAGTTGATGATTTGACCCGGGTTGAGAGGCGAGTCTACTCGAAGATAGACCGCCATGCCGGTTACCGCCGGCTGAGGGTTAGGGAGGCGGATATACCTAAGGCGGCGTTTGGGATGGCGTTATAGGCACTTTGAGTTTACGGTGATGCCCGCCGGATTGATGAATGCGCTGCGTCATTCATGGATCTCAGCCATGGGTGTTCGACCTTTATCTGGGTCGGTTGTCGTAGTGCTTGCGTGGATGACATTTTGATCTACTCCCGATCAGTGGGAACGCCAGTATCACTTGAGGATTGTGTTGCGATTCTTGAGAGGCCAGTCGGTTGTATGCTAAGTTCGGTAAGTGCGGTTTAGCTTGCGGGGGGAGATTTTTGGGACACGTGGTGTCGGCTTCGAGTGTCGAACTGACTGAAAGGTTGGCGTGATGAGTTGGGAGAGACCGGATGTCAATCTTGAATCACGTAGTTTCTTGGATTGAACAGGTGTCTGAGGGGAGATTCGGGAATGGGCTGAAGTTGTCCGTCGGGCGAGTTAATAGGACTTCGTCTACGGGACATGGACTCCATGGTTGGGGCGGCCCTGACCATAGAGAGAGAGATTGAGGATACTTGGAACACTCGGGATACGGGTGTTAGTAGCAAGAGGGAGGATCAGCTTTCTTCTAGTTCGGGGAAGGGGCAGAAGACTTCTGCTTTACACTAGTTTCAAGACTAGGACGAGTTGAGCATGGTGGCGGGTTGCGAGGCCGGGATCTAAGACTTAGGGACAATGCGGTCCGGTTAACCGTAGAGACGGGGAGAGTATCACGAGTTCATTCCTCCACTTTTCTAGTAAGGGTTAGAGGAACTAGTTTCGGTTCGAGGGTGCTATACAAAGCATTCTCAACGGCCTGGTCGGCCAAAGGGCGGAGTGTGGGTGAGTCGGGGACAAATCGAGTTGGCCAGGCGTGGTGGACCTTAGGGTGGTAGACCTATTGGTTGTTGATGTCAGGTTTGACATGGATGAGTTGACTACCATCGGGTTGTTAATAATTAGGACCTTAGCCTTGGGTTGTCATACGACACGATATGAATTGGGCTTAGAGGTTAAGGCCTTTAGAGAAACCCAGTATGGAATGTTCTTCCTAGGATGTAGGGTGAGAGTTGACACGATGGAGTCGAGATTATGAGTGAGTGATCTCTAAGATTACGCTCATGGTGGACCGGGATTGGGTGTCCTGATGTTATTACGTGCGACCATGCCGCGGTAACATCTCGTCGAGTGGTGTGGGTGCCTGATGCAGTCATTCACCACTCTTGGTGAGTGTGGGTTGAGTTTGTATTTAGGACTACGTCCAATGAAGACTCATAGTTGAATCAGGAATGTAACAGGCTCGAAGTGTAAGCCGAAGAATTATGTTGCCCGAAATGAAAACACACGGTCAAGTATCACATAGACTTAGAGTTGAGTGATAGGAGTCGAGAGTGACTCGAGATGAAAACACACGGTCAGGTTATCACGTAAACTTAGAGTTAAGTAGTGAATTGGGGGTGACTCGAGATTTGGATGCCCATTGGAAATTGCATTGGAGTGTGGTGGAGTCGGCAGGGCTGGTACATGGATGTCATTCATGACATGGACTAAGTTGACAGTCCATTGGATTGTCAGTGATTGTGACCTTGGGAAGGTCAGTGTTTACACACCAAGTAAGGGTTGTGTAGGGATATACGTTGTGCGGGTTATATACATATGTTAGAGGACATGCTGTGAGCATGTGTCATGGGTCATAAGGGTAAGAGGAGCATTTGCCCTTAGTGGAATGCATCTCTGACAACAGTTACATGTGAGTATGCGAGATGTGCCGTATGAGGCCTTGTATGGGAAGGTATGCGGAGTCACCGTTAGGTTGGGCGAGGTGGAAGAGAGCTCTATCAAGCGGTCACGATCGATTAGAGACACCTTAGAAGGTGAGCTTGATAGGGCGGCGTCTTCTCATGGCCAGCGGCGGCGGAAAGAGCTATCGCGGATGTGTGGCGTCGATCGCGCAGGGTTCGGAGGTTAGAATTCGTCTTCTTGAAGGGTGAAGTCCCTTTCAAGAGTGGTCAAGTTAGGCAGCGTGGAAGCTATGCCGGAGTTCATTGGGCCTTCGAGATACTCGAGAGGATGAGGCGTGTGCCGTATCCAATTAGCATTACCGCCCGAAGCGTGTCGGGTGTCCACGAGGTGTTTCCGTCTCCATGCTCAGAGATATACTCCCGGATCCATTTCATGTGGTGGATTGAGGCGAGGATGAGGTTGACACGGGATGAGACACTCCAGGAGGGACCCGGTGTGCGTGTTGATAATACGATCGGGTTTTGCGCGCAAGACCGTGAGGCTAGTGAGGTACTATGGAGGCACTACGGAGTGGAGGAGTCCACGTAGGTGCGGGACACGATGCGAGCCACCTATCCCTTCTTGTTTAGGGATGAAGGTCACGTAGTTTGATCATTTAAGATTTTAAATATTTGTTTTACAAGAATATATGATAGAATGCACGTTGCATATGCATGTAGTGGTGTGATTGTCTAAATTTCGGAATGAAATCCCTTTTAAGGAAGGGAGAATGTGGGCCAGAAATTCAATTTAAAGTAAGGGGCAAAATCGTAATTTCGATTACAAGAATTGTAATTTAGGTTAAAAATCTGGAATTAATTCTCTAGATCTCGGATAGCGAAATAGTTGCACCGTTGGAATCGTCATGAAATCTAGTTAGCAAATAAAATTCGTAATTTTTTTCGAACCAGTTGAAGTCGGCACGTTTTAGAGGCATCGCATTTTGGAGTCTTAGTAAAGCGATTTTAGATCTGACAGTCACATATAACAAAGTACTACATGTGCCATAAGTGGTATAGTGAAATGATAAAATGAATGACCGAGGTAGTCTTAGAATATCAAATTACAGTAAAAGGACGTAATGGTCATTTGAGAATTTATTAAATAAAGGGCAGACAAACACTAAATAGTGTTGTCTTCTTCGAAAAGAGCGTGGGAAGCGAAAATGGAAGTCTGGTGGCTCCATTGTTGAGCTTTTAAAGAGAGAGAGGGTGCTTCTGCAGAATATCGGGAGATCCAGTCGGCGGTCTTACTGGGGCGAGAAGGAAAAAGCGTTCTGTGGAGCGAGCTGTGCGTGGACTCAGGTTGTGGTTTTGACAGACTCAAGAGAGTGGATTTTCTCCTACTTAGGTTTTATTCCCATTTTAGTACTTCGGATGTTTGAGTCGATTAGAGGCCATTGGGGTAGTTTGATCGATCCCAAACTGGGTTGAATTAATATAAATTTTGAAAACAAAATGGACGGCCGTGTGTAACACCCGTCTAGAAGAGTGTACAATACATGATACTGTAGGGGTGTATAAGAGTACCAAGTGTCACACTGTAGTATTTTGGAGACTAAAGTAGGAAATGAAAGTTTATGGAACCCGGAATTTGTGGTATTAAACCAAGGGTACAATTGTCATTTAGCAAAAAGATTATGAAAAGCAAAAATCATTAAGTGTAGAGATGGGCCATAGTAGGAATTTCAAAAGTTACAATTGCAAAATTAAAGTGTGAGGCTATTTAGAAATTAAAATGTAAAATATAAAAATGGAAAAATAAAACTCAAAATGTCATTACCAGTCTCCCAAAGAGGTTAGGGTTCACGATTTGGAGAAAGAGAAGGAGAGAGAGCCAAGAGGAGGAAGAGAAGGAAGAAGGAAGAGGAGAAGAAGAATCAAGAGTATGAAATCCTTATTTTGGGTTTTGATTTGAATCCTAAGGTTTTATTTATGGAGATTAGATTCTCTTTTGGACTAAGTGTTGTGCAAAGAGCACATAACCTTTGAATTGTTGGGGTTATGAGTGTAAAACCCCAATTGATGTAAAAGAAACATGGAATCATCAAATTATGTGGTTTTATAAAGAATTGGTGGACCTTAGGTAGTGTTCTTGGATTTTCACCTAAGGTTTTGTGTTTTGAGGTTCCAAAGCACCAATTTAAGTGTTGTGGAATTGTTTTTAGATGAATTCCAAGTTGGTTTTTGCGGTATTATGAATTATAGAAGTTGTATGGAGTGAATGGGCATCAAAAGTGGGGAAAACAACAAAATCTGGGAAAAATTTTGAAGGTGTACCGGTACATGAACAGTAGTGTACCGGTACACCACCAGCAAAGATGTCTTAGGTACATGAACGGCGATGTACAGTACACCACATTCTATTTTCTATTTGAGCCGGTTTTTCGTCTTTTGGCCATAACTTACTCGTTTTCTTATTCGATTTGAGTGATTCGTGGCCAGTAAAATAGAGTTCAAAGGAATTAAACCTAAAGAAATAGGCATCGTCAGGTCTGATCTATTGGCCTAAAAATTCCTCAAAGTGGGCCGTATCTGAAATTAAATTAAGTTCGAAGCTTTGGGCATAGAGTAGTCGGGGTTGTTTCGGACGTGGCAGTTCGATTGCTCCCGAATTGGGTGATTCAGTTGGAATGAACCCATAGCACCTTAGCTTTAAAGAGTACAAGAGAGATAGTGACTAAGTCTAGGGAGTATGTTAAGTTATGCGTGGCGATTAATTTGTTTTCATTCGTTTGAGTGTGTGGGTTAAAAAAAAGCAAAGGCGGGGATAAGTGTGGAGCTTTGTGCTCAAGTTAAGCAAGCAAGAGGTGGTGATAAACTCATTTTCCAAATACTAGTGTGTATTATTATTATTATAAGCGTTTACTTGGTATTTCATGGTTTTGAATGCAAACCATTTTCAGAAAGCAAGCAATGAGATAAAAAAGCAAGCAAATGGTTTTGAGTTAAACCATTTTGAAAAAGCAAGCTTGTGGTTTAAATTGTAAAACCATAAATTAAGCAAGCAAACAAGTAAGTAAATGGTTTTGAATAATTAAACCATTTTTCAAGCAAGCAAGCAAGTAAATGATTTTGAATAATTAAACCATTTTTCAAGTAAGCAAGCAAGTAAGCAAATGGTTTTGAATAATTAAACCATTTTTCAAGCAAGCAAGCAAGTAAATGGTTTCAAAGTGTAAAACCATTTTACAAAGAGCAAGCAAGCAAGCAAAGAAAGTTTGAGAAAACAAGGCCTTCCTAGTTCTAAGCAAAAAGCAATCGATTGAGGTATTAAGTGCGTGCGGTGGTGTTAAGTTTCATACATGTATTAGTTTTTGCACAGTCGGCAAACTTAGGACATACATCATGCATTTAAAGGAGACCGTGGCACGTCACGGGGAGTATATATAAGGTTATGAGCTCTAACTATGTATGGTGATGCGACACGGAGGTCAAGTCTACCATATTCAGGAAAAGGTAGCGGGACAAAGGTCTTCCACCGGCGCGATTTGAGCCGCAGGTTCTAGGTGTTCACTAGGGTATAGCAAGCAAAATGAGCCTCCGATTGGTTGATGTTTTACAAGCATGATATCTGTTTGAAGAAAAATCAACCATTGGTTCCCGTGTCTGACTTGGGAGGATTTTAAAGCGAACGGTTGAGCCGGGCTTGATTGGTGCCCGCGGTAGGGTGGCCGGAATCAGCAAAATTTGTTTACCTATCGTTCCTCCTCTTTGCCGTAGTCAAACTCTTGTGGCATAAGGTCTGAGGTCGAACACGGGGATGGGTTTCATCCCTATGAGATGATTTGCATCGGTGTTTAGAAAATGGTGAGGCTTTTGTTTAGATTTACGGATTTGGTTCCAAAACGGTGGAGTTGTTTGTTCTTGACCTTGTAATGGCTGAAAGTGAAGTTGTGAAATGGTAACCTTGAAGGCTTAGGTCACTAGCTTGATAACATGAGGCTATTGATGTGTCCTCGGGTTATTTCCTCGCATTAGGGCAAATGACATATGTCGAAAACCAAGCAGGATCTTTTGTTTAGCTATAAAACCCTAACCTAAAACCACTCCTATTTGAGTCAAGACAAGTATTATGCATTCAAAGTCCCACATTCGGTTTAAAAACAACACTCAACCCCATTTCAGTAATCGTAAATGGCATCTAAATTATATCAGTGCATCTAGCATTAAGCATGCACGAACCACACAAGAAAACATGGCAAGTATTGACCAAAGGAACAACATTAAATGGCATTAAACCTAGTTTGGAATGTATGGAACCATAAATGCGATTACTGTATCATTGCAAGACAAGAGGACATTCACGGTAGCCCCAAAACAAGCTAGCAACCCTCCTCTTCAAGGCTATGTGAGGCTTAGCCAAGCATCCCTTGAGTTGTCATCCTTTCAGGAGGAGTGTTGGCGGCCAGAAAAATGAAAGAAAGAAGAGAGAAAGAGAGCAAATGAAACCTAAAATGAAAATGTGAAGGCTTGTATTGAATGAAAAGTTGCTTAGGGTTACAAGTTTGTGGGGGGAGTTTATATAGTACCACACAAAGCGTGAAAATGCCCAAATACCTAAAATATGAAATTACAGGGGTCAATGGTAATACACCAAGCGGGGTCGTTTGGGATCAGAATACCAAAATCACCGGGGCGACAATTTCTCTATGGGGAATTTCTTCTTTGTGAAATTTCGCCAGCCTGGCGAAATTCTACGAGGAGATAGCAGTGAGGAATTTAGTATCAGCCGGTGTTCGTGGCAGCGAGGCCGCTAGCCTGTGCTTGAAATTTGTGTGAGACTCTTGAAATTGGGAATTTTCCAAATGAAACCTGTGATAGAATTTCGCTAACTAGCGAAATTTACCAGCTAACTAAGCGAGTGGCTAGTCTACTTGAAAATTCTCAATTTATTCAGGATTACTTGAAAATTTAAGCTGCTGATTGCGAAATTTTGCAATCCCGGTAGAGCCCTGTCAATCATAGCGAAATTCTGAGACTATCTGCTTCTTTGCATTGCTCACTTGCATCCTCCTTCCTTCAAATTCACCTCATTCCCTCATTTTTATGGATGAGGAACATTGTAAATCTCAATTCGACACGTATCTTAACATCGGTTGAACTTAATGGTGGGAGTGCGCAAAGACACACCAAAATCACCAAAAACAAACTCGAAATGGCAATCGGTGGTACTAAGTGGACACGAACACGCCAGTGGCTTAATTAATATGATTAGTGCAAAAGCACTCAAAGCCTATCTTGAATGAGACTCGAAAATAGCACTTTTTGGGCACTAATCACACCCCCCAACCGACACGTTGCTAGTCCCTTAGCAATGCTAAAACAAAAATGGGATATGCATGTAGCTTTTTACAAAAAGGTGCAGAAAGTGTATGGTTCAAAAAGTGTATGTACAGATAGGCATTACCTTTAATATGAACAATTTACACCCTGTTCAAAAACCGACATGAGAGAACAGAAGCCATGTAAGAACAAGTTTAAGGACAATATCGGATCGAGGAAATCAGCACAGATTTCCACCAAAATCTAATTGTTCCTAATGTAAACTTGATTGAGCCCGATAAAGTGCAAAATTATTCCCTCCCCCAACTAGCTCTTTGCCATGGCCTTACTTTGATGATATTTAAATGGGATTAGCTACACATATTTCTTTATTTTATTCCATTGTAAGGTGCAATGCTAAAATCGACTTCACAAAGGAGTCAGGTGAGGGTCTAGATGACTCCCAGCAGTTAAGGTTTAGGGCACCAAGCCAAAAGGATCACTTGACCACAAACTGCGGAAGCTACCGGGACTCAGGAATGATTTCGAGAATTAAGCACCTACAAAGCGCTAAACTCTACCCATTCACGGGTGCAGACACTAAGTCGATGTCTCCCAACCAATTAAGGTTTAAGGCATCGGGCTTCAAAGGCTTTCGCCATATACCCCTCGGACCGTGCTCGGGTTTCAAAATGACGTCGACTTTTTATTTTCTTTCTTAACTTCTTTTTACTTTTCTTTTTCTTTTGGAAGACTACATTGGCAGCTTTATATATGGGTAACACTAACCTATTATGGGTCGTCCCAGCATGTCTAAGTAGGCTGCAGGCGACGGTACATAATTTCTGACCTATAGGCCTGTCTGAAGTGCGGTGTGTGAATTAGCTCAAGGGGGAATGTTCAAGTTGAAAACGCTAAAACTTCAATTGACCAAAAACTGAATCATGCACGGAATTGTCCTAACATTAAGGTAACAAACAAGGTTTCAATTCTTCAATTAAAGGTAATTCAATTGTTCAATTAAAAGCAATTCAATTGTCCAATTGAAAGAAAAAGTAGATACACAAAATAAAGACACAAAAGTACATTGCACAAGTATAGTAAGTATAAATAGTCTTGTAAAGCTTTTGATATAACAAAATGGCTAATACAAAAATATAGCTAAACATACAAAAAATATCACTTGCCTAAACAGCTAATACACATGAATCTAAACAAAATCGATGTGGAGTTGATAATGCTGAAAACCATACAAAAACATAACAGAAGACACTCCTACCTCTAACTTTTCCTCCCAGTAAAAGCATAGAGCATGTAATAGGGATGAGAGAAGTTAGAGGCAGGAGAATATTGACCACCTCAATCTCGTGGTGGTGGTGGATCGAAACTGCCTTCACTGTGGCGGTATGTCTAAGGATCTTCATTTGTGGCTCATCTCTATGGTCGGGAACATGCGGGAGACCGAGGTGACTCATGATCTGCTGGAGCATGGTATGACATTGCTCTAAAGTGGTCGTCTCGGCTGAGTCGATCTACGGTCAGCGATGCACGTGTAGAAGCTAAGCATCCATAACACTGCTATCTCTTTGATCTTGACATGAGCAGTACTGGAGAGTGTGTAGCGTATGTGATGGGCTGGAGTGTCGGCGGGGCTGTAAGTGAGACGGGTGGAGGAGGAGATGGAGGGGATTGTCGGCCTTTGGACTCCTCTCCATCTCGACCTCGAGGCTATGAACATCTCTCCTACGTGAGTCCTGCGCCTCCTCGTTAGGGTACCTCCTCTGGTCCCATTCTTTGGAGGAGAAAGAAATAGGCATCACCATAGCTCGCTCCATAGTCGGGACTGAGACATCGATCCTCCTCTCAATCGGGGCTCCTCCGGAAAGCCCAAGATGCTCTAAGTTTAACAACCGATCTCGGCATCAACAAGAGTGGGCTCTCTGCTTTCGAGCCGGGGCCGCTGGAATGGACAATCTTTAAAATGTAGTAGGCGGTCATCACCAACTCGGAGGGCTGAACCGGAACCCCTCACGAAGTTGGTCTGAGAGCCTCGGATATTTCATTTGGATGTAGTGCGGCGGAAGAATTTGGTCGGACGGGTGATCAATGAGAAGCATATGGCGGGAGTGCCTCGAGAATAGTATGGGTCCGGCGGTGGTGTCTCGAGCAGGCTAGCGGACCATCTCTCCCGAGGTCGTGAGGCCAATCTCGATAACCTCCCGATTGGCACACTGGCAGTGTGGGGCCCAATGCGGCCGAAAATGTCCATTTGCTACAGAAACTCTGATCGATCATCGATACTAAGTGGAGCTCAGGCCCGGACTCGTGCTCCACACAGGAGGTCATATAATGGTAGGAAGCTAGGCTTTCCACCGGGGATAGTAGAACTGCCGCGGTGTCATAAACGGCAGAAGAGAGTAATGCTCAATCAGTCGCATGGAATCCCTGAACCGGGGATCAGCGATCAGCGCCGGGACGTCGTAATAAGACTCTCCATGGAAGTCTCTAGCGTGGAGTCCGACGTTCCCCGGAATCGGGGTCCCAACGAATAACGGTCGTCTGATCCTCGAAGCAGGAGATAACTGGGGTGATGAGGTCACCTCCAGCTGGCGGGAGCGTGATGGGCGGAGTGCGGATGTGAAGACTCTCCGTGATGTACGGGCAGCTTGGAGGCTGGGCCCTCACGGATCTCCTCGAGGCCTTGGTGAAGGGGCAGGGGTCCGTCCAGTGCGATACCTGCGGAATCCTAAGGCTCCTCGGGGGCCGGGCTGCAGGAGGATTTGGAGGCAGGGCTGGGCTGGGCCCAGGGCTGCTCCTCTGCTCGAGGAGTCTTGAACTGACTCGGGAGCTGTAGCGGGACCCACCCCGTCTGAACCATGGCCCGTCAGTGGGGAGAAAGATCCATAGGGCGGGCGGTGTGCTGGGGCTTCGGCCGATGTGGAGCCTCCCGACATTTCTTCGGAACGAAGGGGCAAAGGCACGGGTAGTGGAAGTGGCTTGGACTTGGGAGCACTAGTCTTGCCTTGTGCGCCCGATAGGATGGCTTGTACTGATGGTGGCCGACTCTGCAGTGAGCGGTGTGCGCCGGTGGCTCAGGCGACTAGGTCGCGGGAGCTCAGGTGGTTGGGGAGGAAGAAAAAAAGATGAAGTGAATTTGAAATGGCCCTCCCCTCCTTCATTTATAAGGCTGGCAGCGTGAAACGACCACAGGCACATTTATTTATAATCAGCCGAAATCTGCTTAACTTTGCAAATTGCAAGAATTAGAAGAAACAAAAATTTTATTTAAGCAAAATATAAACAAAAATCAAAATTAATTTTTATGTTTAACAAAAATCTAAAAATAAAATTAATTTTAGGCTACCTAAAAAGGAAAGCTGCTAAAAAGGGAAACTACTAAAAAGGGAAAGTTACTAAAAATAGAAAATTGACTATTTTAAAGAAAAACCAAAAATTATTGAGCTGCAATTTGGTTTCAGTGGATACCAAACCAGCTCAAAGTCACTGAATTACTCATGGAGGGTCAAAGAGGAGGAGCTCCTCAGCAACCCGACAATAGCTGCGTGACCTTGATGCTTGATTCCTTTTATTGATTTTTCTCCTTTGGTTGATTTGGAATTGACCAAATTGCTCTGCGTGGCTATTGATGGCAACCTGGCTTGTTTGTTTCACCTTGGGTAGCTATTCACTTTGCAATTCATGGACATTTGGCTTCCACTGAGACTCACGATCAAGGCGACGAGACTTCATTGTTCCTTCCATTTCACCTTCAGTGATTTGTGCTTGTGGTTCGAATGAAAAAATATTCGGCTCGATGTCATGTTGCCAAATATTGAAATTTGCATTACCCATTCGGCAATTGATAGTGCATTGGCAGTGGCAATGGTCTTCCAGATAATTGGCACATGATTGGGCCGCGCAGTGGCTCGTATCAAGCACTACAAAGTCTCTTGGGTAGTAGAATTTGTCTACCATAACACATCCTCAACTATTCCATAGGAATTTTCCAGCGATCTATCAACCAATGACAAGTGATGTTGGTTGGCTTAAGCTCCCTATTAGCGCATACGCGATGCGGCGACGGGTTTACATTATTTCATCCGAGCAATGCCTTGTCTGTCTGAGTCCCATCGATGTTGATGAGAATTGTGGGGGATCTGGATCCTTGTATTTGTGGGTCTTGCTTTGGTTATAAGCACTAACTTGCTCGGTTGAGGCTTTCTTCTCAATGCCCCGATCCCTTTTTGATTGTACATAGATCTTTCAAAAACTTTGCATAGGCGGGGACTTGTTTGATGATGTCCAAAAGAGGTATGTTGACCTTCACACAGGACTTCCGGGATGCACTGTGGGATGCCTTCTTCTTAGCCTGTAGTGCTGGGGAAATGGAGGTGGCATACAGTGCTTCATTGAATCCTCACTGATGATCACCCTCTCAGGTTCAGCTTCCTTTTCATTGGATGTCTCTTCAGCAGTCATGGGCACTGGTTGCTCTACTTCTCTTCCACTCCTCAGAGTGATTATGGCCTTCACTTCATCCATCCCTGAATTGCTGGATGAACCTACCTCATGTACCCTTTGGTTGGCAATGTTTGGAAGGGAACCTTCTCTCTCTGCTACACCTCTCTAGAATATTGTTGATCTTTGTGATTGAATCACTGGGTTGTCTATTTTTACGATTAAAGATTGCTCTCGAGCCCATCTATTCTTTTATTCAGTGTACTTTCTACAGTATCAATTCTCTGTGCCAATTGTGCATTGATCCCCTTTTGCTCCTCCACAAAATTTCCTACCACCTTGCTCCGGAATTCAAGATGAAACGTTCCGTGGAGAAGTGGTTGATGGTGGCTGGTTGAGATGAGGAACCAAAGCGTTGTTGCTTTGAGAGCACATAGGCGAAGTTAGGTTTCAGGAGAGGTTGGGGTGATTTTCCAATTGGGTGTAGGTATTACCATATGGGGCATTGGGTTGTGGCTTGTATTGACCTACAGCATTTGCATATTCTGACATCAAATCCTTCACTGAAGGGACACATGGATGATGTTCTCCTGGATGGGCATTGGATTGGAAATTGGTGCATGGATTGGTCTGTGCAGTATTCTCAGTCACTGCCTGCACTTCATGGAGCCTCTTTCCTTCTAGCTCCTCTACCTTCCTAGTCAATGTTGAAATTTTCGCTTTCATTTCCATGTCCTCTGAAAGTGCATAAATTCCTCCCCTAGGGTGGGCTGAGGGCCTCAGTTTCTCTACCTCCCTCGGGCTTGGCTCATCCCAACCCTTGGAAGTTTCAGCCACATAACTCAAGAAATCCATAGCTTCATCCCAGTTTTACTTAAAATCACCTCCACATGGTTTCTAGCAGTGCTTCATAATAGCCGAGGACATACCATTATAGAGTGGTTCCTTGGCACATCAGTGTCAAACCCATGATGTGGACAGAAGCAGCGATGGTCTCCATGAACCTCTCAATGTGATAGAATTTTCATTGTCATAGGCTAAGTGGGTGTAGATCACATCTCTTCAAGCCCATTGGTCTTTGTGGCGAAGAATTTCTTCAAAGAATCGGCTTGAAGATACACTTGACTTCTAATGGTTCGACCTCCAATGCATTGAGCCATATTTTGGCCTTGTCTTTCAGTGTCAGGGGGAATGCTTTCAGTTTGAGCAAATCCATGTCAGTTATACCCTCCTTAAAAGTAGTGCATATATAAAATCCGTATATGTGAATATAGTTCTCATTTTCCTTCATGAAAGGTGGGAAGCGGGGGCACTAGAGTAGGGTCTCACTTTATACTTCCTCGACGGGAGGTATGATGTGGAGGAGCACTCACTCTTGGAGGGTAATATGTGTTCCCTCATCGATGCGTATGCCGTTTGATTCTTGGGAATTTTTCCTAGCGGCTTTCTTCTCTTCGGTAGAGGATCCATATTTTCTTTGTATTTTCTTTGCTTTCACAACTTTGGATGTTCAGGTGTGCAGCACTCAACTGCCCGATCTGCGATGTCCCTCTATCAGTCGCGCATAAACACATTTACTCAAATTTAAACAAAACAAAGAACACAAACAAAGCTTGTTAAAAAGGTCAGTGTTAGTTAAACAGCCCGAGCGCAGAAACAAAACGGTCTGATAGCGCGAAGTGAAAACTTGCAGTTCCTGCACACTTAATTAAAAAGGACTGAAAGGTCACCAACACTTGTAATGTGGATTACAAGTACACATCAACTCATCATACGTAGTTTGGCACCATCCCCGGCAACGGCGCCATTTGATTCGTGCCACGGTAGGGTGAGCGGAATCAACAAAATTTGTTTCCTATGTTCCTCCTACTGCCGTAGTCAAGCTACTGCAGCATAGCGGTCTAGGGTCGAACACGGGGATGGGTTTTCATCCTATGAATGATTTGCATAAGTGTTTGGAAAATGGTGAGGCTTTTGTTTGGATTTTCTGGTTGGTTCAAAGCGATTAGGATTGTTTGTTCTTGACTAAGCGTAATGGCTGAAAGTGAAGTGTGAAATGGTAACCTTGAAGGCTTGGGTCACTGAAAGCGATAATGTATGGGGCTATTGATGTGTCCTGGGTTATTTCTCGCATTAGGAAAATGACATATAGCCAAAGCCAAACCGGATCTTTGTTTAGGTAGCAAACCTAACCCTAGAACCACTCCTATTTAGTCAGACAAGTATTATGCATTCAAAAGTCCCATTAGGTTTAAAACCTAGCACTCGACCTCATTTTGATGGCTCGTAAATGGCATCTAAAGGATATCGAGTGCATCAGCATTAAGCATGCATTGAACCTTAAAGCATGTAGCAAGTGTGTCAAGGAACAACGGTCGTAGGTTAAACCCTAGTTTGGGAATGTATGGAACCATAAATGGAAATCTTTGTATCATTTAAGGTGAGAGGACAAGCTGCGGTAGCCCCAAAACCAAGCTAGCAACCCTCCTCTTCAAGGCTGAGACCCAGCCAAGCATCCCTTGAGTTGTCATCCTCTCAAGAGGAATTGTTTGGCAGCCGAGAAAAATGAAAGAAAGAAGAGAGAAGCCCAGATAAAGTACACAAATGAAAACTGGGAAGCGTATTGAATGAAAAGTTACTTAGGGTTGCAAGTTTGTGAGGTTATATAGTACCACCCAAGAAGTGTGAAAATACTAAAAATACCTAAAATATGAGAAATTACACAGGGTCAAAATGGTAATACACTAAAAGCGGTGGATTTGGAATCCAAGAATACCAAAATCACAGGGGTAGCAATTTCGCTAGCCTAGCGAGGGAAATTCTCTGAGAAGATATGAGTGAAATTTAAGCTATCATGATGAATTTATTTAGCTAAAAAATGAAATTTCGCTAGCCTAGAAAATTTGTTATTGAGATAGCGAGTGGGAATTTTAAGCTAGGCCACCGATAATTTAAGCTGGCTAGCGAAATTTCGCCTTTGCATGAAATTCTCAATTTTGCTAGGATTATAGAAATTTTCGCTGTGATTACTTGGTGCAATCCCAGCCGAAATTTTATGATCATGTAATTCACAAATCTCTGCTTCCTTGCATTACTCATGCATCCTCCTTCCTTCAAATTCCACCTCACATTCCCATTTTATGGATGAAGACATAAGTAAATCTCAGTTAATGACCGCGATATCTTAACATCGGATTTAGACTTAATAGGTACAGAGTCGCATAAAGACTGCAAAATCACCAAAAACAAACTCGAAATGGTATCAGTGGTACTAAGTGGACCTGAACACGCCAATTGGCTTAATTAATATGATTAGTCTTGTAGCTTTCAAGCCTATCTTGAATAGGGCTCAAAATAGCACTTTTGGGCACTAATCAAGACTCCGTTAGATTTCAAAGCGATCGGTTGAGCCAAGCTCTGAGTGGGTTTTATTTTCAAAGCATGTGGTTGAGCTCAAGCTCCCATTTTTATGAAAAAGTTTTGAGAAACTTTTAAAGCAAAGGTTTGTGAAAGGTTTCGAGAAACTTTTCCAGCAAGATAAAGCAAGCAAGCAGAAAAATTATGAGAAGTTTTACAAACTTCCAAGCAAGCAAGCAATAAGAGTTTTACAAGCTTTTAAAGAAAAACAAAACAAAGCAAGCAAGTACAAAAGCAAGCAAGCAAAGAAAAGTTTTAGAAAATTTTAAAAGCAAGCAAAGCAAAGTAAAGTTTGCGGAAAATGTTGTAAAGAGGTTTTACATTTTGAGATGTTTTTAGGAAAAATAAAACAATTTATAAAAGCATACATCGCGAGCTCGTTTGGCTCATTAGTTTAGTGTTTTAAAACTATTTTCCAAATGCGGGTTCGCAAGGTATTTGAGCCTGATAGGATTAGTCCTGACATCGGTATGGAGTCTTTGTGTGTTGAATTTTTATTATGTAGAGCACCTTTGGTTATTACATGGAACATATGTATGTGCATAGTTTTAGTATGATGGGAATGTGTTGGTATCTTTGGTTGCCATATTTGGATATAGTGTAAAATTGGATGTCGAGTTTGGAATTAGACTATGTGCGTAGATCATCTTCTTGAAGTTTCCATTGCTAAGATTTTTTTCAAATCCTAAGTTATATAAAGAAAAGAAAATTTTTTATAGGAGGAGTTTAAGCAAGCGTACGGTAACTCACCGGGGGATTTCTAGTCGTTAGAGGTAGCGGTGGGGATTTACTTGAATTAGTCGCTTGCTTGGTAGGGGGGTGGGGGTGTGTCAGTGGTATCGGAAGCGGGTGTATAAAATAACCTAGGACTTGGTAAGATGATACCACCTTGAGTGGTATCGAGCATAAAAATGCGGGCAACCATGCATGTTAAGTTTAAAGTACATACATATGAAGTGATTGAAGTATTAAGCATCGATATTTTGGTAAATACAACACTATGTCAGGAAGAGGACGTAGAGGTGAATCACAGGAGAGTTATTCAGAGGCTCTGAGCGTCCTACGATGCACGAGAGGATGAGCACGTAGTAGGTTCCTATAGCATTTATGAATCAGCCTCGTGCGGTCGAAATTTGGACCATCTGTAACGCCGCGAAGGTGCTCAAGTGCGGGAGGCGTTTGCGGTAGAACAAATTGGCACGGATTACTTGTGAATGGTAGCAATAGCGACTGACTGATGGTAGCAACCTCCATCGCCACCTAGAGAGGTTATGGAAGAACCGGGGAGGTCAATAGAGAGAGTACAAAAACTAGGCGCCAAGCCATATGATGGCAGTGGTGATCCAGAAGCAGCCTGGTTGTGGTTAGACCGAGTAAACAAGATTTATGGAGTTATGGGTTGCACGGATGAGCAAGTCTTGTTTCCAATTTTACGATGGAAAGAGACGGGGCTAAGATTGGTGGGATGCCGTAGAAAGAAGGTATCACGATGGAATAGCATGGGACCAATTTCAACAGATTCATGACCGATTCTTTCCTCGAGTCATAGGATTCAAAAAATTGAGAGTTCTTCAAGTTAGAAACAGAAGAACATAGGTATCCGAGTATGAGAAGAAGTTCTCGGAATAGATTAGATTGGTTCCATACATTCAAGCGAGATGAAGTCACGAAAATGCAAGAGGTTTTTTATCGGGACTACGAAGCCTTGGGATCGGTCACATTTATCGGTGGTCATGAGAATAGATTTGGGGACTTAGTAGAGGCAGCTGCGAGGTTGAGCAAAGCACTACGGCGATGTATCAAGTAGGCGAGGAAAGTAAGGTAAGAGGAGTGCACGGGCACGTCCCAATAAGCTCGAGACGGTCTGACAAAAGCGAGGCCGAGGAGGTTATAGGAGGCCGGGTGTAGGTGGGGAGCTATCTCTAGTCAGGGATCAGTGAGGCCCCCGGTTGCTAGCAGTGGCACCCAGAGTATTCCTCCCGTTTGTCATATGTGTCAGAAGCGACACCATGGGGAGTGCAGGAGATTGATGCGAGGGTGTTTCCAGCGTGGCGGGAGAAAACCATTTCATCGGGAGTGCCCTCGGTACGATTGGTGCGGAGACATCATTAGCGATCTAGCTACCCGGTGCGGAGATGGCGCTGAAGTCGTCGGGAGAGGTTTCCCAAGCGAGGGACCAACCGCGACCACGATGAAGGTGGCCGTGGTAGAGTAGAGCGGTGCGGGGATACAGGCGATACATGCTTTCGGGCCCCAGTATATCTTTGTGACTTCGTAGATGCGGATGCGACTCGGTCTTGGTCGCGGTATTATTTCTATCCTTGATCATGATGCATATACATTAGTGGACCGGAATTTCTGCATTCATTTGCATCAAGCCATTCTTAGGTGTTTGGATGAGACCGGCCATTAGAGGGTCGTATGAGAGTTTCCCTTCCAGCTGGAGATCCGTTACTAGCAGACAGAGTAGTCAGAGAGAGTAGAGTTCTGATTGAGGGACAGGAGTTCCCAGCGGATCTTGTAGCTTTAGATATGAGGGACTTTGATGTGGTTCTCGGCATGGATTGGCTGTCTCGCCATAGAGCCACATTGGATTGTTATAAAAAGGAAGTAAAGCTGAATAGGCCAGGGAAATTGGAGGTAAAGTTCAGAGGATTACGTAGAGAGTTATCTTCCTGTATGATCTCGCCATGTGACACAAAAAATGCGTGTAAGGTTGCCGGGGGTTATCTAGCTATGTGGTGAAACAGGGAAGGAGGACTATATTGGATGAATTCGATTGTTAGAAGTTCCCATATGTGTTCCGGATGATATCGCGGGATTACCTCGAGAAAGAAGTGGAGTTCAACATTGATTTGATCCGGGGGCCGAGCCCATTTCCATTCCTCATATAGGATGGCTCCTGCCAGGGATTGAGGGAGCTTAAGGCTCGTTAAGAGGATTCTTGAAAGGTAAAGGGATTCATTTAGTCGAGCATATCCCCATGGCGAGCTCAGTTCTCTTCGTGAAAAAGAAAGATGGGAGTTTGCGGTTGTGTATAGATTACAGGCAACTAAACAGAGTTACCATCCGCAATCAGTATCCACTCCCTAGAATTGATGAGTTATTTGATCAACTCCAAGGATCTCGAGTATACTCCAAAATAGACTTGAGGTCGGGGTATCATCAGTTGAGGAGTGCGGGGAGAGTGATGTACCTAAGGCGCGTCGAGACACGCTACGGGCATTATGAGTTTCTGGTGATGCCATTTGGTTTGACTAATGCCCCAGCGGTTATGGATTTGATGAACCAGGTATTCCAACCGTATTTGGATAAGGTTCGGTCATAGTTTTGATGATGATATCTTAGTGTATTGAGTAGTTCGGAAGGAACATTTCAGTACACGAGGATTGTATTGCGAGACTTTAAAGGGAGCTTAGGTTATATATGCCAAGTTGAGCAAATGTCGGTTTGGCAATAGTGGCATTCCTAGGTCATGTGATTTCGGCGGGAGGGTAGTGTGGATCCCGAGAAAAGTAGAAGCGTGGTAAATTGGAAACCACCAAGAATGTGTCGAAGTCGGGAGCTTCCTTGGTTTATGAGGGGTACTATAGGAAGTTTGTTGAGGGTTTCCAAGATACGCGGCCCGACAAACGTGAAAAGATGTTAAGTATGATTGGGTAGACGCCTGTCAACAGAGTTTCGAGGAGTTGAAAAGTAGATTGACTTCAGCTCCAGTTCTAACTTTACCCAATGGGAAGGATGGATTTGTGGTTTATAGTGACGCTTCCAGGCAAGGCCTTGGTTGTGTTTTGATGCAGAACGATAGGGTGATTGCGTATGCCTCTAGACAGCTAAAGAAGCATGAGGAGAATTACCCTACACACGACTTAGAGCTAGCAGCAGTCGTGTTTGCACTAAAAATATGGAGACATTATTTATATGGTGTTCCTTGTAGGATCTTCTGAGATCATAAAGTCTTCAATATATTTTCACCCGAAAAGAGTTAAGCTTCGAGGCAAAGAAGATGGCTTGAGTTGATTAAGGACTACATTGTACTATTGAGTACCATCCAGGGAAAAGCTAATGTCAGTAAGCGAGATGCCTTGGTAAAGCTGAGCAGAGGGTTCTTTGTCTCACATGAGATCGAGGGTATACGCGCCTTATTGGTAGATGCGAGAACGATGGGGTGATATTGGAGGTTGAGGATTGAGGCAGCGTTATGCATGTTTCGTGTTGAATACTACTAGTGGATCAGATTCTAGCAGGGCAGTCGCAGGATCCACAGATGATTAAGCTCAAAGAAGATATGGAAAATGGAAAGAAAGCAGAGTTTCAGATTAGAGAGGATGGCATGATAGTGAAAGGTCAGAGAATGTGTGTGCCGGAAGCCATGGCGGGCGAAAGAACATTATGGAAGAAGCACATTCATCTGCGTATGCTATGCATCGGGTAGTACCAAAATGTATAGAACTTTGAAGAACATTCTTGGTGGGAGATGGGATGAAGAAGAGAGATCGCAACCGTTTCTAGGTGCCTAACACATCGGCGAGTGAAAGCGAGCATCGAAGGCCACGAGGGTCACAGGTTACTCCTATCGGTGTGGAAATGGAAAAAGATTACTATGGATTTTGTTATAGGTGCTTGGCATGCTGGAGGCGAAATGATGCGATGCTGGGTGATAGTAGATCGATTAACGAAGTCTGCTCATTTCTACCGAGTTAATGTTGAAGATTCTTTGGAAAAGTTGGCGAGATTGTATGTAGATGAAATAGGTAGAGACTTCATGGGGTTCTAGTTTGATAGTTTGGATCGAGACCACAGGTTCCACATCTAGGTTTGGCTGGTTACACACGGTGTTAGGTACTCGCCTACACTTTGCCTGACATTTCATCCTCAGACGAGATGGCCGGTCGAGAGAGGACTATTCAGACGTTAGAGGATATGTTGAGAGCTTGTGTGATGGAATTCAAAGGAAGTTGGGATACTCACTTAGCACTAATGGAGTTTGCCTACAACAATAGCTATCAAGCCAGTATAGAAATGGCTCCATTTGAGGCACTGTATGGTAGGAAATGTAGGACTCCAGTGTGCTGGGATGAGGTTGGTGAAAGAAGACTAGTAGGCCACTGGTGTAAATCTGAGATCCTTAGGAGAAAGTGAAAGTTGTTCGTGATAACTTTGAAGATAGCAAGAGATAAACGAAAAGCTATCTACGGACAACCGTCGTAGAGACTTGCAATTAGGATAGGTGACCAAGTCTTTTTTGAAGATTTCACCTTGGAAGGCGTGTTGAGATTTGGGAGAAGAGCGAAGCTTAATTAGAGTATATTGGACATGAGATCGTGAAAAGTGGGACCCGTGGCTTACAAATTGAAGTTACCCCGAGTTGTCAAGGATTCATGATACATTCCATGTATCAATGTTGAAATATATCCCAAAATCCTTCACATGTGATTGAAGGCAGCGGTGCAGCCCTAAGGAGAATTTGACATGAAGAGACACCGATGCGGATTGTAGTCATGAGGAACAGGTGTTGAGAAGCAAAGTGATTCCATTAGTTAAAGTCTTATGGAAGAATCATGAAGGAGCGACTACTTGGGGCAGAGACGAGATCGCCATCGGTATCCTCACTTATTCTCAGGATGAAGTGTTTTCCTTTCCCTTACTTTTGGAGTTTAGTTTTCATTTCGAGACCGAAATGTTCCTAGAAGGGAAGGATTTTGTAACACCCGAATCCCAGAGAGAGTGTGCGTACATGATGCATGGGGTGTATAAGAGTACCAAAGTGTCTGCTGTAGTATTTGGAGACTAAAGTAGGAAATGAAAGTTTATGGAACCCGGAATTTGTGGTATTAAACCAAGGGTACAATTGTCATTTAACAAAAGATTATGAAAAAGCAAAAATCATTAAGTCTAGAGATGAATATAGTAGGAATTTCAAAGTTACAATTGCAAAATTAAAGTGTTGAGGGCTATTTGCAATTAAAGGGCAAATGCTAAATATAAAAAATGGGAAAAATAAAACCAAAATGTCATTTTGGTCTCCAAAAGGTTAGGGTTCACGATTTGGAGAAGAGAAGGAGAGAACCAAGAGGAGGAAGAGAAGAAAGAAGAAGGAAGAGGAGAAGAAGATTCAAGGTATGAAATCCTTATTTTGGGTTTTGATTTGAATCCTAAGGTTTTTGGTATGGAGATTAGATTCTCCTTTGGACTAAGTGTTGTGCAAAGAGCACATAACCTTTGAATTGTTGGGGTTATGAGTGTAAAACCCCAATTGATGTAAAAGAAATATGGAATCATCAAATTATGTGGTTTTATAAAGAATTGGTGGACCTTAGGTAGTGTTCTTGGATTTTTCACCTAAGGTTTTGTGTTTTGAGGTTTCAAAGCACCAATTTAAATTGTGGAATTGTTTTTAGATGAATTCAAAGTTGGTTTTGAGGTATTATGAATTATAGAAGTTGGCAGGTGAATGGGCATCAAAGTGGGGAAAACAACAAAATCGGGCAAAATTTTGAAAGGTGTACCGGTACATGAACAATGGTGTACGGTACACCCCGCAACAAAGTGTACCGGCATGAATAGGGTGTATCGAATTTTTGACCTAATTTTCTATTTAGAGCCGGTTTTCGTATTTTTGGCCATAACTTACTCATTTCGTGATTTGAGTGATTCAAGTGGCCAATTAAAATAGACTTCCAAGGAGGTGAAACCTAAAGAAATAGGCATCGTCGAATTATGAACCTAGTGGCCTAAATTCCTCAAAAGTGAGGCCATGTACAAGTCAAGTCTGGTTCCAACTTTGGGCATAGAGCAATCAGGGTTGTTAGGACGTAACTTGAGTTTGGTGCTCGAATTGGGTGATTCAGTTGGAATGGGAACCCTTATCACCTTAGCTTTAAAGAGTACAAAAGAGATAGTGACTAAGTCTAGGAGTATGTTAAGTTATGCGTAGGCGATTAATTTGTCGTCGTATTAGGTTGAGTGTGTAGGTTAAGCAAAAGAGCGAGATAAGTGTGGAGCGTAGCTCAAGTTAAGCAAGCAAGAGGTGAGTGTTATTAACTCGTACCAAATACTAGTGTATTATTATTATTATTATAAAAATTTGTTTTACCTTTGGTATTTCATTGGTTTTGAATACAAACCATTTTCAAAGCAAGCAATGAGATAAAAGCAAGCAAATGGTTTTGAGTTAAACCATTTTTGAAAAGCAAGCATTGGTTTTAAATTGTAAAACCATAATTAAGCAAGCAAGCAAGTAAGTAAATGGTTTTGAATAATTAAACCATTTTTCAAGCAAGCAAGCAAGTAAATGATTTTGAATAATTAAACCATTTTTCAAGTAAGCAAGCAAGTAAGCAAATGGTTTTGAATAATTAAACCATTTTTCAAGCAAGCAAGCAAGTAAATGGTTTCAAAGTGTAAAACCATTTTACAAAGAGTAAGCAAGCAAGCAAAATGAAAGTTTGAGAAAACAAGGCCTTCCCTAGTTCTAAGCAAGCAACCGGTAAGAGGTATTCCGTACGTGCACGGTGGTGTTAGGATTTCATACATGCATTGTAGTTTTGCACGGTCGGCGGAAACTTAGGACATACATCATGCATTTAAGGAGGCCAGGTGGCATGCGGGAGTATGTAAGGTTATGAGCTCAACTAAGTATGGTGATGGCGACCACGAGGTCAATTCCACCATATTCCTTGGAAAGGTGACGGACAAGGTCCTTCCATAAACACGGTTGAGCACAGATTCAGAGTGTTCACTAGGAGTATAAGCTGGCAAATAGGCCTCAGTGGTTGATGTTTTACAAGCATGATATGGAGTTTGAAAAATCAACCATTGGTTCGGTCGCCCGACTTATTTTAAAAGCAAGCGGTTGAGCCCGGGCTCGGGTTTAGATTTCAAAAGCGATCGGTTTGAATAGCTCCCGTGGGTTTTATTTTCAAAACCATCTGTTGATTCAAGCTCAGCTCCCGACACATGAAAAAGTTTTGAGAAACTTTTAAAGCAAGGTTGTGAAAGGTTTTGAAACTTTCAAGCAAGAATAAAGCAAGCAAGCGAAGAAAAATTATGAAGTTTACAAACTTCCAAGCAAGCAAACAATAAAGAGTTTTACAAGCTTTTAAGAAAAGCAAAACAAAGCAAAAACAAATGCAACAAGCAAACAAAGAAAAGTTTTAGAAACTTTTTAAAGCAAGTAAAGCAAAGTAAAGTTTCTGGAAAATGTTGTAAAGAGAGTTTATTTTGAGATGTTTTTCAGGAAAAACAAAACAATTTATAAAAGCATGCCTCCTTGAAGCTAGTTTAGCTCATTAGTTTAGAGTGTTTAAAAACTATTTTCAGTGCAGTGCATAGAACCCATTTGTAGCACAATAGGATTAGTCGACTTGTCCCGATATAAGTCTTTGTGTGTTAATTTTATTATGTAGAACATACTTTGAATTTGTACATGGACATATGTCTTGTGTACATAGTTTAGTATGATGAGAATGTGTTGGTATCTTTGGTTGCCATATTTTGGATATAGTGTAAATTGGATGTATCTGAGATTTGGAGATTAGACTATGTGCGACCGTCATCTTTGCAGTTTTCATTTGCTAAGATTTTACCAAATCCTAAGTTGAAAAAAAAAACAATAAAAATATGAAAATTTTTATAGGAGGTTTAAGCAAGCAATACGGCTTCGCTTCACAGGGATTTCTAGTCGTTAGAGGCAGCGGTACGGGGATTTAGCGGTGACATTTTACTTGGTAGGGGGTGGGGGGTGTGTCATAGTATTTGCTCAGTGTGTGGTGTGAAATTTGTGTATTTTGGTGATAATCGTGTATTGATTGGATTTGAGGCCGGAAGTGGCCGTGAAATGCGGGTTCACAATGTGAACCATGATTTATTTGAGTGTTGGAACAGTAAACCCTAGGGTTTTACTGTTCCTAGGAATAGTGACCCGAAAATGTATTTTCGTGAAATTATGTGTTTGGTTAAATGGTCGAATGAATTGCTTGTGTTTAATTTGTGTAGTGAGCTAATTTTAATGTTTGAAATGATAATTACATAACATGTTTGTGTGATTTAATTTTTATGCGAGTATATTCATGTTTATATATTTGCATGTGATTAGACTGTATTGGAATTGGCATACATGCATTCCATATGCACTGGAACATCCTAGGACTATAGGAGTTAGTGCATGAGATGAGTCTAGGGAAAATGGTTCGGAGGGTAGTCTAAAACATTAAATATCGGAGGGTAGTCCAAACAAATAATATCAATCGTCGGAGCGGCCCAATTGATATTCATCGTAGGGTAGTCCACAAACAAGTAATATATCAATCGTCGGAGCGGCCCAATTGATATATATACATCGGAGGGTTGTCCACTAATAAAACAATAATTCTCGCGCCTGGAAAGCAGGCGAGTGTGAGAGAGAGTCGATGAGGACTCGGGATCTGAGTTGGTCATGTAGACATTCAAGTAGGATCATGCATTTGCTTGAATGTGTGTTTACTTTGGAACATTGCACTGCACTTAGGTGGTGAGTAGCCCACTTAGGCGATTCTCCCTCTTGAGCTTTAGCTCACCACAGGTCAGTGGGACCCCCTTTATTTTCTGGTACGGGACGTGCGAGACGGCTGGGTCTGGATTTGAGATTAGAAGAAAAACCGGATTAATGGCTTTGGCTTGTGATATCTACATGTATTAAATTTCTCTATGGTACAATATATGTTGTATGAAGAGTAAAACATTTGAACTCTTGTAACTATTGGGTATATAGTTGTATTTATAGTTGGTATGTATATTTGATGCGTTTATGGGCCCGAGTGAGGCCAGTATTGGATATATATGTGCATATATTGGTATTTGAGACCGGGATATCTGGGTTTTCTATTTAGGTAGAGCTCTCCGTACAAAGGAGACTACTGCCCGATTACTAAAGTGGCGATGGATGGCAGAACCTCCACACTTGTATTCAGCGGGATGGGTAGTCAACGGACCCCGGGTTTTGGGGCGTCACTTGCAATTGGAAGCAATGTTGACATTAAAGAATAGTTAATTTTTATTTTTCGAATATATTGGAATATAAATTCAAGTATGAACTTGGTATGTATATTTGCTCAAGTATTTTTTTAAATGAATTACATGTGATAATTAATTATTATAATTTTATAATTTTAGCTCAAAAGAATATTGACTCGTTGTCATGGTCGAACAATCGGTGTAGATGAAGTCATGCGAGTCGAGGATGTAAGGATACTATGGCCCAGTGCAGCATTGAACACGAGTCTAGGATGCCTTCCTATCCCAATAACACCTACCATGGATGGTATTCTACCATTAGTGGGTCTTAGATTAGCTTATTAGACATAATATTAATGCTTGTTATATCTTAAATATGTCTAATCCTATATTTATTTGGTTTAATGATGTTACTCTAAATTATTAATTAGAATTGTTTAGTTGAACTAAAAATATATTAATTAATAGTTGATATAATATGATCACCATAAACATTGAAAAGTTTAGACATGAATAGATATATTTCTATGCATGTTGAATTAGCATGGAGAACATGATAACAATTGCTATGACAACATTTTTATTTTTAAAACAACAATTTATATGAACTAATTAATTTTAATTGTGAATGTATAGAATGTAAGAAATTTCGAGGAGATACTCGAGGTGTTGGGACTGACAATTTGATTCAAGCCAATGGAAATCGTCCACTTCGTGGGGTTGAAATTAAACCAGAATATAACTCTCCAACCGATGTCAATAGTAGTAGAATGAGAAATCGAGATAGGGACATTGCTGAAACTATGCACCGTGGATGTTGAAGTGGGCGATATATCAAGTGATAAAAGTTTTCATGATGGAGAAATTGCAAGTATGATGTTTAAAGATATTCATAATTTGATATATAGTTGTTTAATTATTTTTGTTCACTCTCATGTTAATAATGTGATTAAATTTATATCACTATTGAAATGCATATAGTATATGTAAACCTAAACATGTATATGAACAAAAAGTAATGAGGACCTTTTTTGTTTATAGTTAGAAGTGTTACATGAGTGTGTCATATTGATTTAAAGTTTGCGGCTTTGATGAATTGTTGTTAAAATTGTTTGAATTGTTGATATCATATGAGTGTATGCTTTTGCATTATTATCATTTTTGTTGTGTAAGACCAGAAATTCCAATTAGGAAAAATGTAAATACGTAATTTAGATTACAAAATTGTAATTTGGTTAAAAATCGTAATTTATTCTCAAATCTCGGAAGATGAAGCGGTTACCGTTGGAATGGAATCTGCTTGAAATCTAGCTAGCACGTAAATTTGTCGATTCAGGGAGACGGTCCAGTCGGCACGTTTTCGAGAGGCATCGCGAGTTCGAGGTCTTGAGTAAGCGATTTTGGTTGTGGCCGAAAGTCATATAACACGTCTCATGTGCATAAAATTGGTATGAGTAGAAATGATGAAAATGGAGCAGTAGAGATGGTCACGGGCTATCAATTCACAGTAACGAAGGACATATGATCATTTTTTGGAAATGTTTAAAGTCACTAAATGATGAACTTTTGAATAGTGCTTCTTCTCCCTACATTCTAAAGAACAAAAAACGTGAATTTGGGGAGAAGACTTCCCGAGTAACCGACTTAGAGGAATTTTAGAGAGGCGTCACCTTCTCCTCTAGTCTGGGCGTCGTAGTCGGTTCGGCACAGAGGAGAAATCTCTGTGAGAGGCTTCGTGGTGCAGTTTGGGAGTTTCCTCAAACTCCGAGAGGTAGGGAGTTTCTCCTACTTGGTTTTATTCCTCTTTTAAGCGCTTTGTGTGAATGTTTGAGGTTGAATGAGGCCGTGAGGGGCCGTTTTGATCGGTTCAAGCTTGGGGCAAGAGATCATTCAGATTACAGGCCATGTGGGCCGGTCGTGGCTGTCACGAACTGTGTGGGTTCCTAGTTGTGCAATTGTGTGAAAAATGTGTGCTTTGATGTGTATGAGGCCGGAATCGGTCGAGAAATACGGGCTCACAAAGTGAACCGATAAATTTGTCTTGATAGGAACAGTAACCTAGGGTTTTACTGTTCCCGAAACAGTGTTCTCAAAAATATATTTTTGTGAAAATATGTGTTTGGTCGAGTGATTTAAATTAAATTGCTCGTGTTTGATCGATAGCCAAAGTAGGCTAATTTTGATGAATGAATGAATTACATGACATGATTGTGTGAATTGAATGCTTTGTAATATATGCATATTTATATATTACATGTGAATTAGACTATATTGGAATTGGCATACATGCATTCCATATGCCTTCAGAACATCCTAGGACCTGGAGTTAGTGCATGAGATGATCTAGAAAATGTTCGGAGGGTAGTCTAAAATGTGTGAAGAATTATGTCGGAGGGTAGTCAAATGAAAAATATCAATGCGTCGGGCGGTCCGATTGACCATACATCGGAGGAATTAGTCCTGAAATAATATATAATCATCGGGTAGGCCCAATTGATATACATCGGAGGGTAGTCCACAAACAAATAATATATCAATCGTCGGAGCGGCCCAATTGATATACATCGAAGTGTAGTCCACAAATAAATAATATATCAATCGTCGGAGCGGCCCAATTGATATATCTCGGAGGGTAGTCCACTAAATATAACATCAGAGATGGTCCACAATTTATAACATCGGAGGGTAGTCCACAAATAAAACATAATATTCTCATACGAGGCTTAGGCGAGTGTGAGGGAGTCGGTGAGGACTCGGGATCTAAGTTGGTCATGTAGACATTCAAGTAGGATCATGCATTTGCTTGAATGTGTGTTAAGTGGAACACGCAGCATGGGTGGTGAGTGGCCCACTTAGAGGCGATTCTCTCTTGAGCATTAGCTCCTTGTCGTGGACCCCTTTTTTTCGGTGCGAGGAGGCGTGCGAGGAGGCGGCTCGTCTGAAGTGGGTTCTAGAAAGCGGGAATGTAGCTTTAATTGGTTTTACATGTATTCAGAACTCTTTAAGTTTAATATATGTATGGTTTTAAAGTGAAAATAATGTAACTCTTATGTATAGAGATGTATAGTTGGATTCATAGTTGGTATGCATATTGAGAATTGTTTATGGGCCCAAGTGGCCATATTGGATATATATATTGGATTATATTGGACTGCTTGGGACAGGTTTCTTACAGGTGTTTCATTTGGGTAGAGCTCACGTCTGAAAGGAGACTACGCGAATTTTGAAGTAGGCGTCGGGTAACCCGACATCCACTTGTAATCCGCGAGGTTGACGGGTAGTCAACGGACCCCGAGTTTGGGGTGTCTGGCTTGTTATCCCGAGAGCATAGGTATGCGAATACCTAGGAGCTCAGGTTTGAGTATCCATCTACTAAATTGGTTTGATGTGGAGTATAGGTATATGGAAACCTAGAGATTGAGGACTTGGGCTTAGGTCGTAGTCGTGTAAGAACATCACCACTAGGTGTGGTTCGATGTTGAGTTTAGGTATGGGATTACCTAGGAAAATCACGGGACAAAACTAGGACACTACATGCACGTGTGTTGATGTGTTTTGTGTGATTTGGTGGTGTGTGTGTTTGGTGTGCATTACATGTTTCATGTGTTGAAGTTACATGTGCTTGGTGAATTCTTGCACATGTGGATGTATGAAAATATTTAGAAAATATTTGGGTGTACGATGTACAAAAAGCGGAACAAAAGAAGAAATAAAATAAATTGGAATAAATTTATTTGGTTTAGAGGAGTGAAGAAAATTCAATTTTTAGGTTTACGGTGTAAGCGAAGAAAATTAAATAAAATAAATTTACTAAATTTATTTGGGTTGTTGGAAAATGAGAAGAAATTTTAAAGCAAGGAAAATAAATTTTATAAATTTATTTGGTTAAGAGAGGAAAATTTTCTAGGATTTTACAAGGTGTGAAATTGAAGAAAAGTGAAGAAAATAAATTTTTATAAATTTATTTGAGTGTCCAAGAAAAAAAAAAAGATTTTTAGTGATTTTTCCAGCTGCTGGAAATAATTGGAAATGAGTGGAAATGAATAATGGAAAAAAAAAAAAATGTGTTGCACGTTGGATGGGCTCTTATGATGTGCAAGGAGAGGATTATATGTTGCAATACAATCAGTGTATTGCAAGTTGGGAAGGCTGGTTTAGGCTAGAAAATGTCTTGCAGTATAGTGGGATTGTATTGCAAGGAAGGCTTAAAGTAAAGGAAGTGTATTCTGTCAGTCATTGTATTGCATAGAAAACCCCGAGAATAGTGGAAAATTGTATTGCAATACACTATATTGTGTGCCGAGAGAAGAAGACTTGGAGGGGTTGGATTTGGTTCAATACCTTTGGAGTGTATTGCAATAAGCAGTGGGTTGGCTAAGAGCGTATTGCGTCTGGGTTTAGTGGCTAGTGTATTGCAACATAGAGCTAGCCCCAATTTGGCCATCATAATACACGAGAGGTGTATTGTAGTGAGGCGAGGCTTGGAGAATTGGCGGGTTTGTATGTAATACACATAGTGTATTGTGATAAAGTAGCTAGTAGAGTGGGCAAGTATCACGATCTGATTGTGCAGCGCAGGCAGCGCGACACAGCCACGGGGGCCGCAGCGCCTGCGCGCGACACGGCGGGGCGCCTCTGGCTGGGTCCGGCCGCGACACGGCCCGGGACCGGCCTGATCTGACCGCACGCGTGCGCCATGCCCTCCCCAGGCGTGCGGTGCGCGCTGGGCGGTACCAACTAGACGGTAGGTCTTGTGCACCCAGGCTTGGTTTCCGACTGGTTTTCGACTCGGTGATGTTTGTGAGTCACCGTTTGGACCCGGTTCATGAACACTGTTCATCACAAAATTTCTCGAAATTTTTTTTTAATTGAATAAAATAAAATAAAATAAAATCAAATCAAATAAATTTGATGGAAAGGTACCGAAAAATAAATTTTCAAAATAGTACTGAAAATAAGAGGCCCGCGTTGAACGATATTTCCCAAATGCAAAATTGATTCATATCTGAAGGATTATGTGTATGATTAGTGTCTCGAGGCCGTGTTTATGTCTTAGAATCTTGTATTGTATTTAACTACCATTTGAAATGGGATTGCGCGGTAGTTGCGTGGAAACTATAATGCATGGTGTAATGTGTATAGGAAAAGGGTGAATGCTAAGGTTAGGAACTATGACCTTAGGGATTTGGATCTTGAAATGAACAAAGCTTAGAATTTTATTGGAAATAAATGAATTAGTGGTTTGGTGGGTGCCACTTAGAAAATGAGCAGGGTGGAGTTCATGGTTGTCAGAAATCATTAAAGATAATGAAGCATCTTCATTACTAGTTAGACTGAAATGAAAATTAAATGATTCTTGTTGCCATGTTAATTGTGTAAATGGCTAGTGAGGACGAGGACGTAGAGGGGCGTCCCTTGCGGGAGGGCCTTGGTCGGGCTACCACCGACATTTGACCAGCCGGCATTTGATCCCGTGAACTGTAGAGGCGGGTAGGTATTGCGGCCATTTGCTATGGCACAGAGCTTCTTAGCATAGCAAGTAGTCGGAGATCCTAGTAACCCCGAGAGGTTTGGAGCATCATCCTTAGGCATTCCTGAGGGAGGGCCAGATGTTGACCAGACCATTGGTTTATGCGGTCGAGAAGGTGTTAGAGGCCATGGGATTACCCTTGACTTCCTGCAAGATTAGACTAGCTGCGTTCTAGCTAGAGAATGAGGCCCAAATATGGTGGAAATGGGCAAGGACCTCTAGAGACCTTAGAGGAGCCTTAGTATTTGAGTTATCCCCTAGGGATTTGGGCGAGAATAGGGATGATATGTCGAGGTTGCGAGTTGGAGATCTTGGGGACTCTACTCACAGTGGACCTGAGGATCATGGACATGTCAGAGTCCGACGTCATCCACAGGAATGGATGGCGGCGACTTACGGGGTGGTGCTCGATTATGGCGTAGGAGGATTACCGCCTATGGGTGATGCTCGTGTAGTATTTCGGGGGACAGGATGACATTTGCCCCGAGACAATATCACAGTCCAAGTGTCGAGGAGACGGAGTTAAGCGGGTTGGCTAGCGAGCCCTAGAAGACGGAGGAACGGACTTGGAGTCTACCTTAGGTAGTGTGCGAGTATGTGGATGTTTTTCCAGATGAGCTACCTGGACTACCTCCATATAGGGATGTAGACTTCGGTATCGAGTTACAGCCTGGTACTTCACCCATCTCTATGACTCTGTATAGGATGGCACTAGTTGAGTTGCGGAACTCGAGTCAGTTCACAGGAGCTATTGGAATGAAGGGTTCGTAAGGCAGAACTTGCTTCACCATGGGGCCCTCGGGTCAAATTTGTGAAAAGAAGGATAAGACCCTTGATGTGCATTGACTAGGCGGTTGGACCAAGGTTACGATCAAGAATCGGTGCCCATTACGAAAGTTGGCGATTTGTTGTCAGTTAAGGGGCGAGTCTACTCTAAGATAGACCTTCGTAGTTACCATCGGTGAGGTTAGAGACTCTGAGATATCCTAAGGCGGCGATTTAGGGCGGCGATTATGGGCACTTTGAGTTCTGGTGATGCCCTTCGGTTGTGAATGCGCGGTAGCATTCATGGATCTCATGCATAGGATGTTCCAGCCTATTTAGATCGAGTTTGTTGCGGTCTTCGTGGATGACATTTTGTGCTCTCCCCAATCCCGGTGGGAGCATGAGGATCAGCGGAGGGGATCGTGTAACAATTGTTGAGAGACCATCGGTATGCATCAAGTTCGTGGTGCAAGTTTTGGCTTCTTGGTGAGATTTTGGGACACGTGGTGTCAACACCGGGAGTGTCGGTCGACCTAGAAGGTTGAGGCGTGAATTAGGAGACCAAATGTCGATCTTGAATCACATAGTTTCTTGGGATTGGCTGGGTATTACAGGAGATTCGAGAATAGGCTAAAGTTGTCCATTCGGGGCAGAATTGTAGGATTTCGCCTACGGGACATAGACTCCATGGTTGGGGCGGCCCTGACCATAGAGAGAGAGATTGAGGATACTTGAAACACTTGGGATACGGGTGTTGGTAGCAAGAGGGAGGATCAGCCTTCTTCTAGTTCGGGGAAGAGGCAGAAGACTTCTTCTTCACACTAGTTTTAGGACTAGGGCCAGGATTGAGCATGAGTGATGGGATTGCCCCAGAGACAGGGATCCCAAGACTTTGGGACAATGCAGTCCCAGTTACCTGTAGAACAGGAGAGTATACACAATTCATTCCTGCATACAGTGAGGTTAGAGGAACCGATTCGATTTCGGGTGCTATATAAGCACTTCGGCAACACGAGATGGGCGGAGGGCGGAGGTGTGGAGTCGAAGTCGAGGGCGAATCGAGTTTCCTGACGAAGTGTGGGTGGACACCAAGTTGGTAGGCGTATTGGTTGTTGATGTGGGCTTGACATGGATGAGTTAACAACCATCGGGTTGTCGATAGTGAGACTATATGGGTTTGTCATACCTACGATGCGGCGTGGATTTGGGCTTAGAGGTTAAGGCCTTTAGAGAAGCCAGGTATAGATGTTCTTCCCTAGGATGTGGGGTGAGAGTTGACCTGATAAGTCGAGATTATGAGTGAGAGATCTCGGATCGCTCATGGTGAGTGAGGGTTGAGTTTGTCTTTAGGACTACGTCCAATGAAGACTCATAGTTCGATTCAGTAAATGAAGAGTAATAAAAGTGTGTTGGGCAAAGCAAGAAGGGCAGACTTAGAGTTGAGTGATAGGAGTCGAGGGTGACTCGAGGTTTGGATACCCCTTTGGAAATTACATTGGGTGTCGTTGAGCTGGCAAGGGCTTGATAAATGGATGTCATTCATGACATGGACTAGATTGACAGTCCATTGGATTGTCAACGATTGTGACCTTGGAGAGGTTAGAGTTTACACTGTGAGGTTGTGTAGGGTTACGTGTTGTATGGATTACATACGGTGTTAGAGGACATGTCGCGAGCATACGTCCCGGATCATAAGGGGTAGAGGATTAATCGTCTTAGCGGAATTCTCGCCTACAACAATAGTTATCAAAGGAAAGACAATGGCACCATATGAGCATTGTATGGGAGCCATGTAGATCACCGCTATGTTGCACCGAGGTGGAGAGAGCCCCATCACCGGGTCCCGACCGGAGACACTCGAAGGTGAGCTTGATATGATGAAGCGCCTTCTCACTACCAGAGCCGCAAGAGCTTCGCGCCGATGTGTTTGTGTCCGCCGCCTTTCGAGATACTCGAGAGGGTAGGGCAATCGCTTGCATACCTGTTGGCATTACCGCCCGCCATGTCGTGTCCACGAGGTGTTTCACGCTCCACGCCCGGAATATACCCGATCCACTACGCGTGGATCGGGGATGACGAGGTTGACAACGCGATGGACCTTCGAGGAGGGACCAAAGGTGCATTGTTGATAGCCGCGGATCGTGTTTGGCGATGCAAGACCGTGAGACTAGTGAGAGAGTACTATAGAGGCACTATGGAGTGAAGGAGTACACGGGAGCCGAGACACGACGCGCCACCCCATCCCTTCATGAGTACGAAGGCAATGAGTTTAGTCGCTTAAAATTTAAAACGACCGTTTACATGCATGGTGTATGCGCTACACATGCATGTGCTTGATAGTGATTGTCTTGAATTTCGGACGAAATTCTTTTAAGCGAGTGGAGAATGTAAGACCCAAGAAATTCCAATTTCTCGAAAATGGCAAAATCGTACTTCACGTACAAAATTGTAATTTCGGGTTAAAATCCATAATTTATTCTATAGATCTCGGATGATGAAACCATTTGCAATCGGTTGGAATCGCTCAAATCTAGCTAAGAAGACGTGAAAATTTCGTCGAGTTCCGGTGACAATGAGCTCCATATCGCTTCGAGGCATCGGTTCGTGCCAGAACGATTTTGGTTGTGACAAAAGTCATATATAACACGTACTCATGCGCCATAAGTGGTATGAGTAGAGAAATGATGAAAATGAACGGCCGAGATAGTGCCGACTATCAATTCTGGTAAACGAAGGACATAACCGTCATTTTTGGAAATGTTTAAGTCACTAAATGACAAAACTTTGAATAGTGCTTCTTCTCCTACATTCTAAAGAACAAAAAAACGTGAATTTGGGGGAGAAGACTTCCAGTAGCCGACTTAGAGAATTTTTAGAGAGAGAACATCCCGCTTTCCGTAAATACGGCGATCCGACTGCTGGCGCTGCACAAGAGGGAGAATCGCCGACGCAAGAGGCCGCTGGCAACGGATTAGTGGAGTTTCCTCAAACTCCAAGAGGTAGGGGTTTCTCCCTACTTGGTTTTATTCCCTCTTTTAAGCACTTTGTGAATGTTTGAGTTGAATGAGGCCGTGAGGGGTCGTTTGATCGGTTCCAAAGCTTGGAACCGAGATGTTGGATTTCAAACTCCATGTGACAGCCGCGACCGCCCACTCGCCATGTGGGTTCCTAGTTGTGCAATTGTGTGAAAAATGTGTGCTTTGATGTGTATGAGGCCGGAATCGACCGAGAAATACGGGTTCACCAAGTGAACCGAGCAATTTGTCTCGATAGGGAACAAGAACTCCAGTTTTAACGTTCTCGAACAAGAAAAATTACAAAAATATATTTTTGTGAAAATATGTGTTTGGTCGAGGACGAATTAATTGCTCGTTTGATCATTAGCTCATGAGCTAATTTTGATGAATGAATGAGAATTTACATGACATGATTGTGTGAATTGAATGCTTGAAATATATGCATGTTCTATATTATTACATGTGAATTAGACTGTATTGGAATTGGCATACATGCATTCCATATGCACTGGAACATCCTAGGACTATAGGAGTTAGTGCATGAGATGAGTCTAGAGAAAATGGTTCGAAGGGTAGTCTAAAATATTAATTATCGGAGGGTAGTCGAAATGAAAAATATCAATCGTCGGAGCGGCCCAATTGATATACATCGGAGGGTAGTCCACAAACAAATAATATATCAATCGTCGGAGTGGCCCAATTGATATACATCGGAGGGTAGTCCACAAACAAATAATATATCAATCGTCGGAGCGGCCCAATTGATATACATCGGAGGATAGTCCACAAACAAATAATATATCAATCGTCGGAGCGGCCCAATTGATATATCTCGGAGGGTAGTCCACTAAATATAACATCGGAGATGGTCCACAATTTATAACATCGAAGGGTAGTCCACAAATAAAACATAATATTTCTTACACGAGGCTTAGTGAGTGTGAGGGAGTTAGTGAGGACTCGGATCTGAGTTGAGTCAAGGTGTAGACATTCAAGTAGGATCATGCATTTGCTTGAATGTGTGTTTAAATTGGAACATTGCAATACAGCACTTAGGTGTAGTGAGTAGCCCACTAGTGGCGATTCTCCTATCAGCATTAGCTCACCCCGCCGTGGGACCCCCTTTTCAGTACATGGAGCGTATGAGGAGACTCAGCCATCCCTAGAGGTACGAAGTTCTGTGAAGAAAGCCTAATGTGGCTTTGGTGGTTTTGCATGTATTAGAACTCTTAAGTTTAATATATGTATGGTTTAAGAGTGAAAATATTGTAACTCTTGTAACTATAGGATGTATAGTTGGATTCATAGTTGGTATGCATATTGAGAATTGTTTATGGGCCCAAGTGGCCGTATTGGATATATATTGGACTATATTGGATTGCTTGGGACAGGTTTCATGTAGGTGTTTCATTTGGGTAGAGCTGCACAGCGCGAGACTCGCCCGATTTTGAAGTGGCGCCGTAACCCGACATCCACTTGTATTCCGGGGGTTGACGGGTAGTCAACGGACTCCCGGGTTTTGGGGTGTCACAGCGACACATATTGTTATAATGCGACTTCCATTTTGTTGATATAGGTTGTAAAATTTTATGTTATCTTTAGTTGGAACATAAGGAAAGAAATACATCTGTTTTTTTCCATTTTATTCTTGTAAATATTATGAGAAAATAAAATTTAAACTCTAAAATTGCGATGGAGCATTGATTAACTCTAAAATGTAGTTTAAAGAACCAAATCAAATTAGTTGTTAGTTCTTGAATTACTTTATTAATACATTATAACTTCAAATTTTGTGAGTTAGTTGATACTTGTTATTTTATTATCTTTCAATCTTCTTGCGACTATCCTTACATTATCATGATATCTTGTAATTTAGAATGTTTTGTGACCATCTCCAACTAGAATCCCATATAGAGTAAACAATTATCTTTTTTTCCTTATAATTTTTTATTTTCTTTAAACATTTAAGTATTATTATGTTATGATTAATAAATGAACTTTTAGTGATAGACTTTAACCTGTTTTTTTATTGCACTGGAATAAAATTAAAAACTATCTAACTATTATGGTAAAATTTTATATATAAGTTGTTATTATCCATGTTTTATCACTTACAAACCTAAATATATTTTATTTTACTATTTGTGGTGTAGGAAAAGTTTGTAATTGATCTTACTCAAAATCATGTGAAGAAGGCCATCGAAAATAAAATGGTCGCAAGCCATGTAGAGAGCATATGAATAAGTGTCACAAGCATTTCAAGAAGTTCTCTAATAGTAGCCGAGGCAAAACAACATCCATATACATGTTAGTGATCAAAGGCAATGGATTGGTTATGTGGATAGATTTGAAGTTCGTAAAAAATTTCTGTGTGAAGTCTTCATCAAAATCTTGTTTGGTTTGATTTGCTATGTGAAACATGATAATATACTTTAATGTCAAATTTTGATTTTAACTTTATCACATAGCGGCGCTCAACATTGAACACCGAAAAATAGAATGAAGTTGCCTTTAATTACTCCAGGGGGATCACGATCCTTGTACAACATGTGGAAGAATTGGTAAAATTTAAAAACAATTCTCCAACTTTATTGATATTTCTAGAATTATTGATTATTATACTTCATCAATGATTTTCTATAGTTCAATGAGATATATCAACTTCATCTTCCTTCATAATTATCTTATCTCAATATTTTCGTTATTATATCACCTTATGAGACTTCACTACAAGAAAAATGAGAATTAGTGACGATTTTTAATATGGAAAATAAATTTTGTCGCTAAATATTTATATTAGCAACAAAATTTAAAATTGTCCTTAATATGTATTACATTCAATAGTTTGCATTGCACACAATTTATCGCCAATTATATTTCTTTTGATAAGAAATTTGTGTGAATAAATTATTAATAAGATAATATGTGACAACATTTGACATTCAGCAACAATTTTTTGCACAAAATATATTTTAGCAACAAAATATGTCATCACAATTTTACTATAAAATATTATAAATTTTAGAGACAAATTTTGTTTGTCATATTTATTGCTAGAACACAATGTTTTCATCTATAAATATTATGATTATTTTTTACTATATCAATAACTTAGACTAGATAATGTTATATAATGTTCAAATATATTTATTTTTGTAATTTTTAGCTCATATTTTTTATGAAATATAAATTTTTATTCCTTATAATAATATATTTGTGACGCCCCAAAACCGGTGTCTGCTGACAACCCGTGTTGACAACCCGTCAACCCGACACCACTCATAAAAAATCGGGCAGAGTCTCCTTTGTACGAAGAGCTCTACCCAAAATACAACCTGTCTCAACAATCAACAATGACCACACAGGGTGCATATGCAAGTAAAATAATGGCCACTCGCCCTCGCATCAATACTACAAAATACATCAACTATAGCGCAAGGTCAAGAAGCATGAATTACTTAATACAAACATATATTAAATTGAATCTAATACATGTTATATAACAATATCGAAGCCACAAGTCGTCTTTTTTCTAACACGCAGCCTCTAGTGAGTGCCGCCTTCCCGATCGCTCCCTATACCTGAAATAGTGATCCAATGACAGGGTGAGCAAAGCCCAGTAGTGATAATTTCCTACATGGGTTACTCCCTACCTAAGTGCACATGTCATGATAAACAATCATGATCCAGCACTGGTGCATGAACCTACTCAAATAAGTTATACTAGACCAACTTCATGTCCCGAATCCTCACCGACTTCACATATGCCTAAGCCGACGCGAGTAAAATATCCGCCTTTAAAACAAAAGATTTTGTTCTCGAAAACTCACTACCCAATGCCTGTGAAATACATCGATCATCCGAGGCAAATGTCGGATATTTCAAACAAAGCCATGGGTCCGGGCCTCCGAGATGAACCGTTGACAACTCTCCAAGGCAATTGATCGAAAATCTTCCGTTGAAATTCATTTCACAAACATTTTTGTTTTTGTTTCCATTTCATGTCATGCATTCACACCTAATATCTAGTTGCCCCAAAGGCATATGGAATGCATTATAAGTCAATTCCAAAATAATTTATGCTAATACACCACATGCATAAATTAACATAATTTACTTCACAAAGAATCATGTTATTCAATTTTCACATCAATAACACCAAAATTAGCTCACAGGCTAAATAGCAAACACAAGCAATTCATTTTGAATCACTTACAAAACACATTTTCACACCAAGAAAATCACATCATTATTCATGAACAAAGAAACCCCCTAAGTTACTCGTTTCACGGCCACCAAATTTGGGATTTTCTCCACTCTGGCTCAAAGTGGAGACCACCTACTCGGCTAAACTCGGCACCGACTCATCCCTAACCATAAACATGGCTCTTAGCCAAAGAATATCACAAGTAGGAAAAGATCTCTACCTCTTGGAGTTGTTGGAACTCCACCAAATCGTTGCCCACGCGTAGTCCTCGCCGCGTAGAGCAACTTTGCTTCTTGCTCCATCGAAAATCGACTGTCCGAATGGCCAGAAATCTAGAGAGAAGGAGCACACTCTCTCTCTAGAACTCAAATCTCACGCCCACTGCATCAACCCGTCCAGCCACTGCCCATTTTGTGCTCAAAATGAAGAAGATGACACTGTTCATCTTTCGTCTTATTATCATTAACAATTCCCATAATTCCTATCATGTTCCCCTTTTGTCTTGATTTTGACACTTAGCACAATCTCGGTCATTCATTCTCATCATCTCTCTAATCTTGCAACATGTGTCATAAGAGCATTAATGTGCGACTTCACATCACATGTCTTCTCAAAATCGCTTTATGACGCCCGACCAGGCCTCGAAAAACGCTAACTTCCGACCGCCTCAAATTGACGCAATTGACGTTATCTAGATTTCCCGAGATGATTCCAACGGTGAAATCCATTTCGTCATCCGAGATCTAAAAAAATTTCGGATTTTTACCAAAATTACAATTTTACCCTTGTTCAAAAAATTGGAATTTTCTCGGATCTTACAATATTAATTATAATCATGTGTATCTCTTGCATAAGGATGACACACAAGATAGATTTGAAATTGGGGTTATTCAAAAATAAATTTCATACCCATCTCATTTAGAAAAATTATATGGGTAGCAATGGGTCGAAAGTGAGTACGGGAAATTCCAAAGTTTAACATTATTTTAAATTACTTTTAATTTTGTTAGTTACAAGAAATACACACATTTTACAAATGATTAAAATGTTATATCGGTAACATTTTATAAAAAATATATCATTATTATTATTAAATAACAAAATAGAAATTAAATTAATTTCATTTTAAAATTTGTTTTTTATATAAAGGTGATGTGAATTAAAATAATACCCTATTTGCCTCAAGTTTTGAAAAAACTGTGAAACTTGTTAAAAGACCTCAAACTTAGATGCAAAAACCTAAACACGTCCTATTAAAGTCGATAGAGGAATTGGAAAAAACTCTCCTATTACCATCACTATCCTTAAATGGTTGGATTTTATATGTGAGGTTAAATGACCTTAAACTAGATTTTGATTGGTATGATCCTTTTTACATGGATTAAAGTCTTCAAAATATGAGTATGTTTGAGTGTAAAAAATCTTACACCATTGGTTTTGTTTATGACAACTTTGACATTGATTGATTATTGTAAACATTAATCTAAAATGTTGGTGTCTAAATTGTATTAAATATTTCTAAATTAATATATTATCAATAAAAGAATATTATGAAATTGAATTTTATGAAGAAATACTATGTGACATTATTGGCTAATTGTTTTCTTACCGACAATGTAAAACCCCAACCTGATTGAATGTTATAATAGTAGTTTTTGAACCGATGAGGTCTAAATGATAGAAACGTATGTAAATTTAAGACTTAACGTCCGACGTCATTTCGGCTACGATGTGGAATTTTCGAAAAATTTCAAATCGAATGCCCTGGTTAAATAAGTGATTTTTCTTATTATATCCTGATGGAGGGGTTTGCAAAGGAATCTTAGAAGAAATTCCGCCTCATGACTTTGAACCGATATTGAAGAGTATCAGAGTATTTATTAACAAGGATTTCCTGATCGAATTGGGCTCGCGTTGAAATTTTTCGGAAATTGGGCCAAAATACTAAAATGTCCGTGAATATATCTTAGAGTCTAACAACCGAAACAGATAAACGGAAATCATGGATAGTTTCGTGCGATCCGAACGCACTGGATAATAATACGCTATTATCCCGATTCATTTTAATGATTTAACCGATTTTTACGATTTCAGAGTCTGAATCCAATGTGAAGGGATTTAATTAGTAGTTTCATGGCCACTGGAAGTTTAGACGACTATAGGATATTTTGACATTTAATCTCAGATAAAAGCAAAGATAAGGAAAACCGAGAGATAAAATCTACTATAAGGAGATATTTTCTGTGAGAGCCAATTAAAACCTTTCTTAATGACTAAGTTATGAATAAAATAATAGGTTAATGGATTTGTGATTCATTATAATGGACCAATGAGCTTCTTTGGTTCAAGGGTAATTTTGGCAAGTGTGAAAGGGCAATTTTGTCAAGTGTGAAGTAAAATCTAAATTTAAGAGATTAAGTTGGCTCAAAAAGGAGGAGAACCCGTAGGAGAGAAAGGAGAGGGAAGAAAAGAGAGAAAAGAAAGGAGAGAAAGGAGAAGCAAGAAGAAAAAGTGAAGGGCCAAGGTATGAGATGTGATTTTTCTCCTCATTCAAGATCTTCAAGTGATCTACAAGTGGAATCAAGAGAGAGGAGCTAAGGAAACCAAAAACAAGTAAGTTTTTAATGGTGGGAAAGGATTTTATGTTTTTCTATGTCTAATGCTTGACTTTTCTTGTATGGATGGTAGAATTGGGGTATTTGAGGATGAATGATGATGCTTGATAGAAATTGAGAAAGAAATGGATTAGGTTAGGGTTTGAAAATCAAGTGAGTGGAATGGTTAGGGTTTGATGTTGAATTTTGTATGATATGTTGAAATTGGAAGGGGGACATGAAATTGAGGTATTATGGAATAGTTGTAAAAGGAGAATGTTGGGTAAAGTAAAGGGAATGCTGTCAAAATTTCTGTAAAGCCCTGTTTTTATTTTTGGCCATAGATTGGGTTAGAATCATCCAAACAATTGATTCTAATTGGTAAAGAACCATAAGAGATAGGGCTAAAATGTATACAAGGGACCAAGAGCAAATCAGGCTCTAAGGCTCCTAAATACGGATTGAAAGGTGAGCCTGTGTAGCCTACTGATTTGCCTGTTTTGGGTATGCTGTAGTGTTTTGGCCATAAGTGGAGTTTCACTATCCAAATTGAGTGATTTAAAATTTGGTAAAATAGACTTCTAGGGGGGAAAAATTTATCTGAAGGAAGTTTAAGCAAATTGTAAAAACCCAAAGTGCCTGTGAAAATTTGTCAAAGTGGAGCTATGTGCAGATTCTGTTCTGCCAAACTGAGTCATCTGTTGTGCAGATTGTGTTATGTGGTTGAGGGACTTAGAGAAGGAATTTTAAATTGAAAATTTAAAGAGATGTCATTGGATATATAAAGGACTGATCTGGAGAGTTTCATAAATTTTGAAGACCGTTTGAATAATTTTTGAGTCATAAAGTCTATAGAGTATTGTTGGAAAAATGTTGGCCAAAATGAGTGGGTTTTTAGTGCTTAAGGGTAATTTGTTCATTTGGCTTTAAATGAATGTGTATGGTGGATTAAATGGGTGCTATGATTAATGTATAGTTGTGGTTTTCTTGAAAAAGGTGAAAAGGACTATCGGACGGAAACGGAATTCACTCGAAGCAAGCGATTGAGCGTGAACAAAGTGAGTGAAAAATGATATTTTTGAGAATTGAGTTTTTAAAAGTGAATATTTTAATGTTAAAACCAGTTGAATAAATTTTATAAATGTTAAGGCATAAGGAAATGTTTTATCTTGCATTGTTTTATCTTCTTGCATCAATGCATATATATTTATATGCGTATTGAATATGTATGCATATACTAAGGTATTATGAAAGTTTAAAAACGTTTAAAGAATGCATATGTGTTTTAATGATGTTAAAGGATTTAAATGTATTTATGTAAATGTAATGAAGAAATGTTTCTACCCATGTTACCCTAAACCCTAGTTAGGACTACAGGACTGATATCGTCAAGTACTTTAAGCGTAAGGATTTAGAGGGTAGTTATAGGTTACTAACCGAGGGAGGGAAATAGGTGTCTAGGAGTAATATCCTTACACGTGATAAAGTGCATGACTAACCCTAGCGCAAAGCCGTGAGTTTCTCCCAAGAACAGAGTGGTTATGGATCAATGTGATCACCCTCACCGTCGGTACTGAAACTCGTTTCGGTGTTTATTCCCGGGTTCCATCGTAAAGAAAGAAAGAAAGAAAGAAAGAAAGAAAGAAATAAATAAATAAAGAAAGCAAAGTTTACTTGCATAAATGTGTTTTTAAAGTATAAAATGGATTTTAAAATGCATAAGTATTTATTGAAAGAAAGTTTAAGGCATAAATGTTTATGTATAAATGGATTTTAATTGTATATATAAAAATATTTTGGTATACTGAAAATGTTATTTAATGAAAATGTACACTCACCGGGCTCCTTTAGCTCATTCTTTCTATATGTTTCAAAACATTTTCAGACCTGACGTGCAAGCACTATAGAGTCACTCCGGTAAAAGGAGCCTGAAATAATATGAGGACTTAAGACTGATTTCTTACTATATATAATTTTGCATATTGTTCATGTTGAATATTTTGTTACATATGTATATGTATAAAGGTTGAAAAGGAACTACGTGGGCTTTGATCCTCGTGGACGAGGTACGTAGCGGCTCACAAGTCCTACTAAGCCCAAAAATGTTTTGATAAAATGTGCATGGAATTTAAGAGGGTTTGAATGTTTTGATGATTTGAAGTAAACAAATGTATATGTATGTATATTGTGTTGATTGGGTTGTGGACTAGAAGTCCTACTATAAAGTATAAAATTGAAGTTTATAAGTGTTTTTAAATGCTGGACGTTTTGTAAATTTGGGAAAGTCCGAAAACACAGGAAATCTCCGCCAATTTTTCTGAAATCAAGTGTTTGAAAACAAAAGAAAAGAAAAAAGAAAAAAATTCTTTTATCACGGCCTCATTATTTTCAAAGATATGTTATATCAGGGTAAGGGTTCGCCCATGGATTTTATTTGACCTGCTTTAAGGAAAAAAGCCTATATCCATTGGAGGTGCATCGGAGGTCCCCCGGGTTCATGAGGTTAACCCGTTGGGATCCTTCAACGTGTACTGGCTTCACGCTTTGAAAATGTTATAAAGATTTGAAAATGGATTTTCAGTATGATTGTTTACGTTTTATTTTGTACTATGAATTATTTATGTGATTTAAAAATCATATATGCATTAGCATGACATATTAAATTTTTAATTACAAAGTGCGCTGTCGAGGCTCAATCCTGCCACTGTGAGAGCCTCAGCATTAAATGATCAATCGAAATAATTTTGGTGCTCTCATTTATAGGAAATAATACAGATCTTTTTAAGTTGAAGGTCTAGGCAAAAAAGGAGCCTCGACTTTAATTTCAAAGATTACATTTGGAGGATAAATAGTGAGTGAAAGATCATAACGTTGGAAAAGAAATTGTAGGCATGTGTGTAGAAGAGTCCCACTCATCATCAACACCTTAGGAGGAATATTAATGTAATGTAAAATTAGACTTGTCCAAATGGGAGTCTATCTCGTCTGAATGAAAATCATACTACTTCAACATGGAAATGACAATGTTCTACCAATTCAAACGATGATGAGCAATTAAAGGATGAGGACTGATATTTCGGAGGAATCAGTGTCAAGATGATTGTTGAAGAAAAAAAAAAGTTGAAGAAGACGATTCTAATGATAGATTAACATATAAAATGCATGATCTTATACATGATCTTGCACAATAAATTGTAGGATATGAGGTCCTTATTTCAAGAAATGCCACAAGTCATGTATTAAGAGAAGTTAGTCATGTATCATTGCTTGGAAAGTTGAATCCAAATGATAAAAGATAAACAAAAAAAAAAAAAAACTCAAAGGTCTCATATCATGGCTTGAAGAGGTTTGATGTAGGTTTTAGTCCGTAGATTCGACCACAAGAAGGCCGACACCATATTACCGCGACGGCAGTAGTAGAGGCCGCAATAGTGGATGAGAGGAGCATGGCTGAACCGCTACACATACCAAAGATTTAAAAACGGAGCCGGTCAACGTGGGTTCAGGGAGGTTCCAGTAAGCAATTAGGGTTTTATGGATTATTTATCTAAACCTCCAATTGAGTTATATTAAGGCTTTAGCTATTAAATTGACATGATTCTAGGTTGATTTTGCTAAGAAATTGAAAAGAAAGAAATTGTGAGATTATGGTGATTGTCAATTTAGGTCAACCTTTGGATGTTAATGGAAGTGATATGTTTGATTGGTTTGAAATTGATTTAATGACATTACTTGAAATGCCGAAGGAATTAATGGAATTAATGGAATTAAAAGTTAGAAGAAAATGAGATGAGAGGGTTAGGCCAAGAAAGGGTTTAATTGGAAATGCATTAATGATTTGGTTATAAATCAATGACATTAATAATTATCAAACATAATTTGTTGAAAGAAAATGGAAGGAATTGAAGAAATAATTATGAATGTGTGACATGCAGGATTTGACCACCTTAGAGAAGTATGGAAGTTGGTTTCCATTGATTTTAATCAAATGGAATTGATTAAATGCCCAATGGAATGTGTGTTAGAATTAATGTTTCAAGAAGAAGAATTGACAAGATTATAACGTAATTTTACAAGGTGAAGGGCATATGGGTTTTTTTCACTTTAAGGATGCTAATGGCTTGATTTAAGGCTTACAAAGATGTTGTCATGAGCCTTGATTTAATTGGAAGTGAATTGGATAAGTTGAGACTTCATGATGAGGATGTTCCCAAGACAAAATTCAGAACACGGTATGGGCATTTTGAGTTTCTAGTCAGGCCATTTTGACTTACGAATGCCCCCAAAATTAAGACGTATGGATCTCATGAATGTGGATTTTTAGGCCTTTACTTAGATCAGTTTGTTACCGTGTTTATTGACTCCATATATTGATCTATTCTGGCAAAGGGAGAAGAACATGCAAAGCACTTGAGGATAGTTCTCAAAACATTATGAACATCGGTTATATGGCTTAAACTTTAGTAGTGTCGCTTTTGGCTCGACAAGGTCGCCTTTTTTGGGACACATACTCCCAAAGGGGGTCTCGATCCGCAAAAAGGTCGGTTATATCGAATTGGAAACCCCTACGAAAGTGTTACAGATAAGGAGTTTCTCTGGCTCGCGTGGCACAACGTAAGTTCGTTGAGGGATTTTCTGGCTAGCCGCACCTTGACTAGATTGACAAGGAAAGAGGAACCGCTTTTTATGGTCGTGAGGTTTGTCACCGTGAGTTTCGACATGAACTGAAAAAGAGATTGACCTCAGTTCTAGTACTTACACTTCCATCGTAAGGTGATGGTTTTCAGCTAGGTCAGGATGCCCCTAAAGTGTGGTCTAGGTTGTGTATTACTGCAGAATGACAAGGTAATTGCATATGCTTCTAGGCAATTGAAGAAGCATGAACAGAATTATCCTACACACGACCTTGAGCTAGTAGCCGTAGTAATTGCCTTGTGGATATGGAGGCATTACTTATATGGAGTGCCTGTAGGATTTTTAAGGATCATAAGAGTCATAAAGATCCGTTTGCAGAAGGAACCGAACACGAGGCGCAGGGAGTATGGATTGAACCGATCATGATTATGAATGTACCATTGAATATCATCCCGAAAGCGCTTAACGCGGGTAGCAAGATGCTCTTAGTAGAAGACTCCATGAGTTCCCTATCGCACGTGAGTAGCCATGCATCTTCCTCGACTCATAGAATCGAGGTCCTCGTGCGAGACTGAACCGACGCATTCGTGGAGCACCGTTAGCCACATTCCAGCGTACATTCCGTGGTTGATAGAAAGGGATTGAGGTTTTATCTGTGATCCACAGATAGTGAAGTTAAAAGGTGAAGTAGAGTCCGCAACGAGGGATTTGTCATTGAGAGAGGATGGTACCGCGGGTCATGGGACAGAGGTCAGGTGTACCGATGGTAAGGATGTGAGGAGAGAGATTATGGAGGAAGCCCATTCCTCCGCTTATGCTATGCATCCGGGAAGCACAAAGATGTATCATACCCTAAAGGAACACTAATGGTGGAAAGGTATGAAGAGGGATATTGCAGAGTTCGTCTCCATATGTCTCATGTCGCAGGAAAGCCGAACATCGTAAGCCTGCAGACTATTACGCCACCCCCCGATTCCTCGCTGAAATGGGAGAGAATCACTATGGATTTTGTGGTAGGATCTCCACGTTGTCGGAATGGCCATGATACGATATATGGGTGATTGTAGACAGACCGACGTAAATAGCCTATTTCCTACCTATCGTGAATAGTGATTCATTGACAAGCTGGCCCAATTATAACGTTAGGAGAGATTATCGACCGCATGGTACGCCGCCCATTGTTTCGCATGCAGATCCTGTGTTTACCACGGCTCGGGGCTCCGCTTACGTAATGCCCTTGGCACTAAACTGCATTTTAGTACGGCTTTTCATCCACAGACATATGGCCAGTCTGAGAGGACTATACAGACTTTAGAGGATATGCTTAGGGGCATGTTCTGGAGCTTGGGAGGGAGTCGATAAATTCCATCTACCCCTGACGGAGTTCGCATACAATAAATGCTATCGACCGCAGACAGGTATGGCCCTTATGAGGCTCTTTATGGACGGAAATGTCAACTCCAGCCCCGTTGGGACGCAGGTAGGTGAAAAGGAAATTATAGGTCCGAAATTGTTCAAGTGACTTGTGATAAGATCAAAGTTATAAGGGATAGATCAAAATCTGCACAAGACCGACAAAAAGGCGCGGACAATCACCCGAGGGACCTAGAGTTCGAGGTAGGGGATATGGTGGCTTGAGGATTTCCTGCATGGAAGGGCGCATCAAGATTTGGGAAACGTGGGAAAGTTGGAGTTCACTCGATATATTGGGCCATACAGGATTGTTGAGAGGATCGGAGAGGGTATTGATCGAGTTGCCATCCGACCTCGACGCATTCACGATGTTTTCCATGTTTCTATGCTTCTCGCAAGTACATACTGCACCCTTCACATGTATTGACAGAAAACTCAAAGGGAAATATGTGTGAGAATTTGACATACGAAGAGGAACCAAGGCGGCATCCCCAATCGTCGAGACAAGTTCCGCTGAACAAGACTATTCGTCGGGTGAAGGGTATCAGGAGGAGTCATACCTGCAGGGAAAAAAAGCCACATGGGAGCACACTGAGGAGCGTGATGAAGAGGCATTATTCCCATCTCTTTGGATGTAGGTACGAATGTTTTGGTGAATTTCGGTGACTAAATTTTTATAAGGAGGCAGATTGTAAACCCCAACTTGATTGAATGTTATAATAGTAGTTTTTGAACTGATTTGAGGTCTAATGATAGAAACGAGGGTAGCTTAGAATTTAGAACGCCCTGACGCCATTTGACATGGATGTGGGAATTTTCAAAATTGTAAATCGAATGCCTCAAGAAATAGTGATTTTTCTTATTATATCCGGATGGAGGGGTTTGCAAAGGGAATTTTAAAAGAAATTTCATCTATGACTTTGAACTCGATATTTGCAAGAGACAGAGATTTAAGCTGAATAGTGATTCCTGACTAGAATTCGGCCGCTGAAATTTTCTAAATTGGGCCGAAAATTACGAAATGTCCAGAATATATCTTAGAGTCTAACGAAACTGGAAATCGTAGAGTGGAACGGAGTCCGCTTTTGATAGTTTCCAGCGATCCTTAACGATCTCGATAATAATACGCTATTATCCTGATTCGATTTTAATGACGGAATCCGATTTCGATGATTTCGTAGCCTGAATCCAATGTGAAGGATTTAATTCAAATATTTCATGGTCAATTTGAAGTTTAGACGACCATAGGATATTTTTGGACATTTAATCTGTGATAAAAGCAAGAGCAAGGAAAACCGAGATAAAATCTACTATAAGGAGATATTTTCTTGTGAGAGCCAATTAAACCTTTCTTAATGACTAAGTTATGAATAAAATAATAGGTTAATGGATTTGATTCATTATAATGGGCCAATGAGCTTCTTTTGGTTCATGGGTAATTTGGCAAGTGTGAAAGGGCAATTTTGTCAAGTGTGAAGTAAAATCTAAATTTAAGAGATTAAGTTGGCTCAAAAAGGAGGAGAACCCGTAGGAGAGAAAGGAGAGGGAAGAAAAGAGAGAAAAGAAAGGAGAGAAAGGAGAAGCAAGAAGAAAGTGAAGGGCCAAGGTATGAGATGTGATTTTTCTCCTCATTCAAGATCTCTCTCACATCTACAATAATCGCAGAGAGGAGCCAAGGAAACCAAAAACAAGTAAGTTTTAATGGTGTTGATTTTTATGTTTTCATGTCTAATGCTTTGATTTTCTTGTATGGATGGTAGAATTGGGGTATTTGAGGATGAATGATGATGCTTTTGATAGAAATTGAGAAAGAAATGGATTAGGTTAGGGTTTGAAAAATCAAGTGAGTGAATGGTTAGGGTTTGATGTTGAATTTTGTATGATATGTTGAAATTGGTTAGGATTTATGAAATTGAGGTATATGGAATAGTTGTAAAAGGAGAATGTTGCAAAGTAAAGGGAATGCTGTCAAAATTTCTGTAAAGCCCTGTTTTTTATTTTGGCCATAGATTGCTAGAATCATCCAAATGAATTGATTCTAATTGGTAAAGAACCATAATAGATAGGGCTAAAATGTATAGAAGGTACCAAGAGCAAATTGTGGTGTTTCAAGGCCCCAAATACGGACTGAAAGGTGAGCCCATAGCCTACTGATTTTGCTCTGTTTTGGGTATGGTTGTAGTGTTTTGGCCATAAGTGGAGTTTCACTCATCCAAATTGAGTGATTTAAAATTCTGGGTAAAATAGACTTCTAGGGGAAAAATTTATCTGAAGGAAGTTTAAGCAAATTGTAAACCCAAAGTGCCCAGAAAATTTGTCAAAGTGGAGCTATGTGCAGATTCTGTTCTGCCAAACTGAGTCATCTGTTGTGCAGATTGTGTTATGTGGTTGAGGGACTTAGAGAAGGAATTTTAAATTGAAAATTTAAAGATACATTATAAAGGACTGATCTGAGAGTTTCATAAATTTTGAAGACCGTTTGGATAATTTTTGAGTCATAAAGTCTATAGAGTATTGTTGGAAAAAGGTTGGCTAAATGAGTGGGTTTTTAGTGCTTAAGGGTAATTTGTTCATTTGGCTTTAAATGAATGTGTATGGTGGATTAAAATGGAAGTTATGATTAATGTGGAGAAGTTGTGGTTTTCTGAAAAAAGGTGAAGCGCGACTATCGGATTCGAAACGGGAATTCGACGGGAAGGTGTACCGATTGAGCGGTGAACAAAGTGAGTGAAAATGATATTTTGAGAATTGGAGTTTTAAAGTGAATGGTTTTAATGCTAAACTGAAAGTTTAATGTAAATTTTTATGTAAATGTTAAGGCATATGGAAATGTTTTATCTTGCATTGTTTTATTTTGCATCAATGCATATATTTATATGTGTATTGAATATGGCGCATATGTTAAGGTATTATGAAAGTTTAAAAATGTTTAAAGAATGCATATGTGTTTTAAATGATAAAGTAAAGGATTTAAATGTATTTATAAATGTATTTTGAAGAAATGTTTTGTTTGATGGTTACCCTAAACCCCCTATGACTGCAGGACTGAGCATCGTCAAGTACTTTAAGCGTAAGGATTTAGAGGGTAAAAGTTATAGGTTACTAACGAGGAGGGAAATAGGTGTCTAGAGTAATATCCTGCGACGATAAAGTGCTATGACTGGAACCTCATGCAAAGCGTGAGCTTCTCCGCAGTCAGAGTGGTTATGACTGAATGTGACTGCCCTCACCGTCAAGCATTCGAAACTGCTCGGGTGTGTTTATTCCCCGGGTTCCACGTAAAGAAAGAAAGAAAGAAAGAAAGAAAGAAATAAATAAATAAATAAATAAAGAAAGTTTACGGTACAAATGTTTAAAGTGCATAAATGGATTTTAAATGCATAAGTATTTATTGAAAGAAAGTTTAAGGCATAAATGTTTAAGGTATAAAATGGATTTTAATTGTATAAGTATGTATTATTTTGGTATATACTCAAAATGTTATTTTAATGAAAATGTACACTCACTGGGCTCCTTTAGCTCATTCTTTCTATATGTTTCAAAAACATTTTCAGACCCAAGACAAAAGGCCGATAGAGGTCACCTCAGGCAAGCAAGAGTCGAGCCATTGATGAGACGAAGACTGATTTCATTGTATATATAATTTGTATATTGTTCATGTTGAATATTTTGTTATGCATATATGTACATGTATATAAAGTTGAAAAGGAACTACGTGAGCTTTGATCCTCAAAGGGATCAGGTACGAGGCGGCCCGCTTAAGTCCTACTTCAAGCCAAAATGTTTTGATAAAAATGTGCATGGAATTTAAGAGGGTTTGAATGTTTTGATGATTTGAAGTAAACAAATGTATATGTATGTATATTGTGTTGATTGGTCGTGGACGAAGTCCTAATATGGAAAGTATATAAATTGAAGAGGTGCTTTAAATGCTTTTATCAGGTTTTGTAATTTGTAAAGTCCGAAAAATGAGGGAAACTCGCTAATTTTTCCTGGTAAATCCAAGTGTTTGGAAAAAAACAAAGAAAGAAAAAGAAAAAATTTATCACTTCGCCCGCATTATTTTCAAAGATATGTTAAGGATTGTGAAGGGTCTTTATTCCATGGACTATTTGATCTGCATAAGTTTTATATCCACTGATGCCTGGAGGTCCCCGTTCATGAGGTTAATCCGGTCGATCCTTCGCATAACATTCATTCTCTTATTTTATTTGTGGTTACTTGTCTATTTCACAGATTTAATATAACAAATTGAGTTGTAAATTCAACACCTTTGTTATAAAAATAACATAACCTATTAATTTTATTCCAGTTACTAAATAAAACATGATTTACAAAGAAATATAACACTCATCAATCTCTAATATATTGAGATATTTGATTTTTCCTTCATCAATTGTAAATATACAAGTGAACCAAAATTGTGTGCAAACAAAAAATCATATCTAAGTAAAATACAACGAAGTTGATTATAAGATATAAATGATTTCGTTTTTGAGATAACTATCAAAAAAAGCATACTATAATGAATACCAATTTTAAATATTTTGTCCGCTATTTCATCATGTTGACATTTAAATTTATACCACTAAATATCTAACATTTCATATGTCAATATTCCACATTTTTGTGGTGTTTTATTACAAGTTATTAAACTACTTTGAATCAAAATCACTCATGAAAGTTTATTATCACCCTCAATTGTATCTTCTTTCCCTCTATTGACCCTTCGTGGTCATAATTGAAACCAAAAGTCAAATACAAGCCTGTATGCGAGACTACAAATTTGTCTCGCAATTTCATCAGATAAACAATAGATGTTAACATACATCGATTATCATAACTCATTATTTACTCTCAAAATATCGAAAGCAATCATTATGGAAGAATTTTGAGTCTCAGGTCAAAGTGAACATCAAAAAAGACGATAGATTTCTTCGTGTTAGTTCACAAATGGGCCTCGCTTTTTAAATCGATTTACCAATCCTTATTTGCACCACCTTAAACCGCACTGGTGAATATCGTTTACAGTTGATTTCAAAACCATGCTGGCAAATATGATTTTTTAAAAAGTAAAAAGAATAGTTTTGCAATGTTTGAAAAAAAGTCTACATATGTATTTTTTTTTAATGAATTATTTTGACTCTAAACTCAAGAATTTTAGTAACTTGATACCAAATTTACATCCAATCTCTATCAATCTATGTAAGAAATATATATAGACTCATTTCTTTGTCTCCATTATTCTTAGTGATCATATAAAGAAAACAAATTCTAAATATGTTTGAAATCTCAATAAGATTTAGAAAGGAGATTAGGACAAAGTAAAATTATAATAAAAATCAAACCTGTAAATTCTGGATTTTTTTTTCATACTAATGAAATAAGAAAGCACCATTCTCAAAGTCTTCAACTACTCTTTCCATTTATATAGTCTTATCTTTTATTCATCTATACCTTAGTATTGATGAGTAAAACATGTTATATCTAATATCAAGTGAAATTCTCAACAAATTATTTACTAACCTACATTCTTATTTATTTGATGTTATACACACCAATATGGACTATTGGCTTTAAGAAATGGAATAAATATATTAGAATCAATTGCTTAATTAATTAACTTCTAGTTAAAGTCTAATTTTATTAGGAACAATCCCTTGAAGCTACGACATCAAAGTAGGCAATCTATGGACTCTTTATCAATCGAAGGAAATATTATATAATAGAACGAATTAAATTAAACCAAAATTTCACACATAAATTAATGAAATTCTGGAGAATTATAGGAACTCAAATAGAGATTGTTACTTGAGATACTTGAGCTATAAGAATTTCTTGCAATACTAAGTTGAATGAAATTATGTCATTCATCCCTATGCTAACTTAATCCACGTACAGAAAAATTATACTATATTCAAACTGATTTTAGTATGACTAAACTGGACTTGAATTCACAAAATAGAAAATTATATCTCGTTCAAACTAATTTTAGCATGACATCATCAAGAACCTTTTACCTTGCATGCTATATGCAAGACTTACAATTAAAACTAATGGTACAATTTGGATTATAAATATCCATACCTATATTTTCTCAACAATTAAATAAAGCTAAGTTAAAAAATTTATCTTGGAGAATAATCAATTTATTATACTTGTATTTTTATTGATGTTTACCTTAAAAAATATAATACAAAAAAACAGACAAACTTCATCGTTTCGTTTTCAAATATGTTTGTTCTATTTTCTTATATATGCTTGATATTGATGCAAGAGGAAAATACCATTCTCAAGTCTAGTTATATTTGTCAAGGAAATATATTTTTCAAAGGCTTCCTGAACATTTCAGAGAACGAAGGCGCGTAATCGAAATAAAGAAATTCAATCATGTCACGCCAAACAACTTTATAATATATTTGTGTAGCAAAGAGACATTAATAGTAATATCTCATTAAATGTGCGGCTAAAACCAATGGATATAGAACCTATAAAATATAAAAAGTTAAACCCAACTATACCTGTGGAGTCAGTTTAGCTCTAGTATCTGAATAGAATCCGTAAACCGCTTGGTTTATCCAACCAATTTGCGGACAAAGGCCCACCCCACCTATGAGAAGATGACTGTGAATGAGACGAAGAAAATTACTAGTTTTCCACAAAAAATTGTTCAATCGTGCATCATTGGAAAAATTAGAACACCTAATATCTTCAAGAAATATGTTTTATATCAAACCTAACTTATTACAACAAGCAAAATTATGTTCTTCTACACAAATATTCCCTCCACACGGCTGTTGTCTGCGATAAGGATAAATACTAATTGTTCATTAATCAATTGTTAAAAAACCCCATGACTTCAAAAACCCAGATAAGTTTGTTTTTCATAAATTAAAGTGGAAGTATTCTAATTTAGATGACAATTACATTTTCTAAAATATAAAATATCAAATTTTTTAAGGATATTAATGAGGGGCAGTGGGTTTGCTTCCACATTCACCTAACTTCATTATTAGCCACACTCAGATTATGTGTGAAACCCCGCTGAATCAACTTATCAGTTTCTAAGATAATAGTATCGCTTCCTCATATCAACAAATGACCTTGCATTTCTATCTTATATCATATATTTGTTTTTTTCTCGAATGATTCCTTCTTAAATGAAAAACTTGAGAAACCATAAACAATACTAAAATCAATCTATCGGCGTGTAGTATCAACATATCACTAAGTTAGTCTTTAACTAATGCAAATACATCGAGAAAAACATAAGAACAAGGAGAAGTATCGTATTTGATATTTTTATAAAGAAAAATGACTTTCTTCGGCTTCCTCGTATATAGTCACAAAACTGTCCTAGAACTCTTGTCAATATTCAAATATAAGGATAAATTTAAAACTGAGGGCAACTCTTTTATCTAGCATGATCATACAAGACAAAAAAATTATAATTGCCAATTAGAAGAAAATATTTATAAGAAATAGAATATAATGAGGAATTGATAACTTTATGATCAACTTCAATTGAGGGACTAAAGTGAGAGACAAGATACAATCACCTTTACTCACCATGCAAATCTCCCCACGCGAGCTCGTGCAAGGAAAGCGTGTCCACCAAATAAAACCAATCCAAATCTTTCTTTCTAATGTTAAAAATCCTACAATGAAAAGTGAAAAACAGAAAAACAAAATGAAACTGTGGAATATAAGCTCGACAACCGCAGACCTATTGTGGTGCAAGTTTGACATATGTATCACTGTGGGGTTGTTAAAACCAATATTCAGAAAGCTACAACTATGTAAAATGAGAAAAATATCTAAAAAGCTACAATATATCAAACATGTAGGTATTATTTTCTGCAGCTTCCAAAGTTTTGGGTCGTAAAGCGAAGTCGGGTTGATTCTTCAGCGTCATGCCAGATGTAAGATCTACACATTTTCTATAAAATAGATCTGAACCATAACCCTCATTCATTCCATAAAAAAAATTATAACAAATAGAGATTACCAGATAAGATTTTATGATGTTCATCACTGATGAATCCAAGTGACAGTATTTCATACTCGGTGAAGATGTTATTGAACGCGAGGTTACCAAAAATCAACTTGTCCGATCATATGAGATGCAGGAACAAAAGCCTTTATGGAGAAAAGGGCCACCCTAGAATCTTGAAGGCTTCCTCTGAGAAATGATTCAAATCCTTCTACACGATGAAGTTGGATTTTCCATAAGAGAGTTCATCCATAAGTGTTGAGGTTTTGTGTCATGGTGATAAGGGAGTGTTGACGGTGGTATCTCATACCTAAAAAATGAAATCATTATAGCTAGCATTATAGCCGCCTAGGGCCATTTTTAGAGACAATGGATGTGATGTAAGTGGATGTAAGGGTTTGGTGCAAAGGATATGAAACATCTTTTCTTTTCTTTTTTTGTTACTTCAATTAATATTAATGGACATTTATATTCTTATATTTGCACCATTTTGCCCAATGATAAATCCTCAGTCAGATTAGTGTACTTTCATAAAAAAAATAAATGACCTCATTTAATTTTAGTTTCTTTAATATATCAGAAATGTAATCATTCCTTTAAATTAAAAGATGTCACGCATATATATGAGACATATATATGAGGAGAGTATACATATATATAAGATATATATATATGTATATATATATATATAATCAAATTAAAATATTTGTTGTTATATTCACTCTCAAAAATATATCAATTATTTTCTTTCTCATAGGTACTTATGTACCAAATGATGGGAATTTAGCCTTGAATGAAATTGAGATCTATGATGCTCTGAATACAAAGAAATCTATTATATTTCTTAATATAGTTAACGTTTAAAGAATTCGATTTGCATTTAAAAATCCACCTCAAAAAATTTAAATCTTACTTCATCAAAATTTAGATTCCTATCAACATCCCACATTTCTGTCTTTTCTTTATTATCTATTCTTTTCTTTTTTTTTTACCATGACGCAAATGGAGTTCGTTTGACATACAAAATGTAAATATTAAAGTGATAAAAATACTTTTAATAAGATGATGGTGGCAATATTAAAAAAAGTTGAATAAGAATTATGCTAAAACATATAAATTTATATAGACCAAAATATAATTATTTTAAGATAAGAGGATGTTACAATATAGTTATGAAGAGATTAAGAACTAAACCATGACTTGATCGTTTATTGGGATTTGGATGTCTTGTTAGAACATAAAGAAAAATAATATTAATATACCATGAAAAAAACTCTATTTTTTAAATACATAATACTATATGTAGAACAAAAGAGATATAAAAACACTAAACAACATATCCTTCTCACTATTTATCTCAAAATAAGCTTCATGCTTATTTATGTATATATGAGTGGTATATATATATATATATATATATATATATATATATATATAGTATATATATATATATATATATATATAGGTAGAAAGAGAGTAGAGGTGAGAGGTGTATATATATATATATATGAGAAAGAGAGTATATATATGAAAGTATATATATGGTGTAATATTACCATGGTGCAACTCCTTATTTAAATATGAATACTATGTATGAACTAGGAAATAAAAACACTAAACAATATATCAAATTATTTTGTTCCCCAAATAGATCGTGCTTATATATATATATGGGGAGAGAGAGAGAGAGAGAGAAAGAAAGAAAGAGAGGTGGGGCTTTCTCATCCTTGAAACATATATTGAAATATAAACTTAAATTAAAATCAAAATTAAAAACACTAAATAAAATATCCTCCATTATTTGTCCTCAAAACAAGCTTCTCATGTTTTTTATAGAGAGTATATATATATATATATGAGGCAGGTGAAAGTATATATATATATATATATATATATATATATATATATATATAAAGTACATATAAAGAGAGAGAGAGATGGGTTAATCTCTTTGAAACTATATTGAAATATAAACTTAAATTATATAAAAATTAAATTTAAATAATATTAATTAAAAGTAATTTCATTAGATATTAAATAACTTTTCATAAATTTGAAATTTAAAGTTTTTTGAAAAGTATCATTTTTTGTAATTTTCATATATAAATTAATTTGCAAATTCATACTTTTAAATAAAAAGCAAAATAGTATTTTTATTTAAATATTTTGAGATGCATTTGGTGATGTTCTCATCAACATCATGAACATTAGTATCTTTAATTTCCATCTAAAATATTAAACTTAATTCCTTTTAGAACCGCTATGGTGGTCATAGGGTTATTATGACAGCGCAGTAAGTGGTAAACAACAATCCGATCATATAAATGTCTATATTTTTGAGAAATATTTTAATATTTTTCAATATATATAAAAACATGAATAATTCGCTTTTATTTATTCATTTTCTATGTTAAAATAGGTACATTATTTTGAATCGATGTGTCAACCATTCCTATACTAATTCTGGTCAAACCTTAAGAACATAAACAGCCCCTTTAAATGAAGGTATAGCATTATATGTTGTGTTATTTCAGACTAAAAAAATCTGAATAATGTACTGGTTTTAATGTTAAACATTAAAGGAGTTTTTTTTCTTGACACTGTGCGGGTCATGATGTTGAATGTAGAAAAGTTACTACCATTATTTCTATGGTATCACATGAGACTCTATTTCAAACTTCATCCTGCATGATGAATGTGGATGTTTAAGAGATGATGGGCATATGAGAGAAATGAGGAAGTAGCGAAAGGGATGAAAGACTTAGGAGTAACCAAGTCAGTCGAGTCGGTGTATTAGTGCATCAAAGTTGGGCTCTGGCTTTAAAGGAGTAGATTCGAAATCTACCATCTTTATTACGAAATGACAAAGTCATAGTTTGAGGCGCTCGCCGGCTCGCGAAATTTAACGAGCTCTTGCAACGATGTTTCGCTCAACTCATGCAGAATTTTAATAAATGAGTTTCCAGCCAGCTTCAACGCAGTTCACCTTCAATAGCTTCGTGAGTAGCCTCGGTTGCATATAAGCAAAACTTATTTAAAGGTGCATGTTTTATATAAAATAACCAAACATACAACTAAATTAAAAGATAAGACAATAAAAGTTTAATTACACCTGATTGAAGTTCAAGAGTTAAAATATTCATCATGTTCATTTATAGGAAAAATTTCCGTTGGGCATCGTAAGTCTTCTCCATGTTCACGGTAGTTATCCCAGGAAGTCCGTTCTGGCGAGCCTGTTTAACTGGTTGCTTTACAAGACTATTCACAGCCTCACATTTAGCCAAATGACGAGCTTCGAGTTTGAGGTGGTGTTTAAGAAAGTTTGGCTGCTTTAACTTATGGAGCTTCAAAATATTTTTTAGATCGCCCATTTAACTTAATAACCACTTCCAACAAGCTTTTAAATCTGGTCTAACTCCAAGCAATTCATGGCAAATTCCCCACTCGCATGTACCCCCAGTTGTTATAATTTTTTTATTTTTATATATTTTTATTTATCATTTTATCTTATTTACTCCTATTTATCTTTTGGGTTAGTTATTCCATGCTGCACGCTCTCAATTTTCATTTATTATACCGCTTTGATGATTCGTCAACTTATATGCAAAATTTGAGTAAATTCCGATCAACACTGTCACTTTCCTGGCACTTGCCTTTATCAAACCACGTAAGAAGATACTTAATGTGGGCCAATCAGAGAGTTTGTATCGTAGCATCCTGGCAGTTCCACTTCGAATACAAAACTATCTTTATTGCAAATGATCATGCCAAAAAATCCGACCATTCCAGATCTCGACGATCTAAAACCATTTGCACCGCTGAACGTCTCGCCGAAATTGAAGTAGCACGCAGAAAATTGCAATTTTCCGAGACGTCTGAATACCCACACGCTGGCGCGATCGCGTCGGCTACGTGAACCGATTACGCCGGTCGTAAAGGTATATAGCATGTACCGCTGCAATTGGCGGGCGCGGCGCGAGTAGAGGGAACAGATGAAAATGGACGGCCGAAAAGTGGGCGCAGTCGTGGAACATCAACTGGTAAAGAAGGACATAAACGTCATTTTTGGAAAGTTATCATGAATGGTATTAAAATGTGCTGAAAACATTCTCCATTTTAATTGAGCCAAAAACGTGAATTTGCTGGAGGAGTGACAGTAGATTAACAATGGTGATTCTAGAGAGAGTCTCGACTTCTCTCTAGATTTGTTTCATCGGACCAGATTGGATTTCCGACGGACGAAGGAAAACGTTCTACGCGGAGCGGCTGCAGCGTGGATTTACGAGTTTGCGAGTTTTGATAACTCCAGGTGGATTTGTGACGCCCCACAAAACTTGGGGTCGGGTTGGCCTGCCGTCGACCGCGGAATCTGAGTGGAGGTCGGGTTAAACCAGCTTTAGAAAATCGACGAGAGTCTCCTTTGTGCAGGAGCTCTACCCCAGATACATAACATAACTGTCCCAAAACAATCAATATATGCAATATACTATTCCCAACATGAGTAAAATTGCCTCTTGGGCTCATAAACCAATACTCATAAATCAATTATCATAACTATTCTTCAATTATCTCGATAATTCAATAGTTAATAACACTTTTTGTTTTTATCGACACATATTAAAATGCAATTCTAATACATGTGTGTCAAAAGTATCAAGCCACAAACCGGCTTCTTCAAAATCAAACCTCAAAGTAGGCTGTCTCCTCGAGCTCTACGTACTGAAAAATAAAGGGGGTCCCACGACCCGAAGTGAGCTAAAGCTCGATGGGAGAATCATGCAAGTGGGCTACTCACCACTAAGTGTATTACAATGCTCAAGTAAACACACACTCAAGTAAATACATGATCTACTTGAATGTCACATGGTCCACCCCATGTCACGAGTCCTCAGAGCTCACTCACACTTGCCTAAGCACGTATGAAAATAATCATTTTCAAAACAAAACTTGTTCTTGAAAATATACTCTACAGTATTCGGTAAAAGTATCAGGACTACCCTCCGAGGTGAATTGGTTGGTGAGCTTTCGAAACGATCCATGGTCCTCATCGAAATGATGGTGGCCCATCTCAGCCCAATTCTCGGAATATCATCTTTATTCCTTTCGCAACCATATAGTTTTATAAAAATACCTTGTCATGCGCTCACACTAACTCTAGGTTACCCGGTGCATGAAATGCATTATGTCATTTTCAAAACCATTTACAATATGACAATATGCATATTTTCAATCAACTACAATTCGCTCATGTAATTTAACGCATCACTCGTCATGATATGGCTCACTTGAGCAACTCATAATCATTTCAATGGCTTATAAGCAATTTAATTCCATGTAATTGTGTGCATTGAACTAACACATTAAAATAATGTCTTAGCCTATCTAGTTCCACACATATCAAGCCATTCGTTTCATACCATTTCAAGCACACAACACATGGACAATTCTATCCATTTCACACACCAAACCGGGACTATTTTACAGGTCCCGAGAAACGGAGTGGCTGTCCACGGGCAACCACTCATCTTATCGGTTCCAATTTTGAAACCGATTTCCATAATATTCCGGTCTCATGCATACCAACATATAGAATTTAATACAGATTCTAACACAACAGCCTGACGGTTTACGGTAGTACGGACAGCAGAATCTCAAAAATTCCCTGGTCGGTCCCATGTTTTGGGACCCGATCCTCTGACCCATTCGACCTTTTCCATACAAATACATGATTTAAAAGCCAAAAATTTCTGGAATTAAAGACACCCAGGCAGCCCACTAAATTTCTGGGCAGTCTCGTTAGCCTTGAATACCCGTCCCATGTTTTGGATCGATCAAACGGTTCCTCACTACCAAACCAACCGAAACACGAAAAACCTCAAACTGAATAAAACCAGCAGGGAGAAAACCCACCTCTGAAATGGCAAAACTGCAACCCGTGGCCCATCGCTGTAGCTCTGCCCGCATGCGAACGTTCCTCTCACACGAAGATCGCCAATCCAGCCTGACAGCCCCATCTTAGGGCAGGTTCGCTTCTCTCTGTGCCTCAAAAAACCTGCCATCTAAAAATGGCTCCTACGTTTTTGGTTTCCATTTTCGGGCGCTAAGATGAGCCACAAGCCGCTATTTTGTCTTTAGTCACTTAAATCAAATCTACACACCCATTACGCCCCTCTTTCCCGTATTCAAATTCCAGACTCATCTCTGGCCATCCATTTTCATCATTTCCTCTTACCATACCACTTGGCAGACAAGATGTTATATTGCATTGGCCGCATCGGGAAATCCCATTTACCAAGACTGGCACGCGACGCCGAAAAATCGCAATAATTCGACCGTTTTCGTAAAATTCAGCAATCTTACAAGATAAACGATTTCGAGACGATTCCAACGTATGATCTGTTTCGCCATTCGAGATCTAGAGAATTACCACAGATTTTTAACCTAACATGCATCTGTAATCGAATTACTTATTTGCCATTATTCCGTAAATTGAATTTCTTGCCCACAGATTTTCCTTACTGTGTTTATCTCCCATTTTGGCGCTTTTTACGACAAGCTTTGCACTGCGCCGAACGCTTTGATCGTCCTAAAACACGGACCGACCATGACTTTGTAAAACCCCAACCTTATCAACGTTATAATAAGTAGTTATCGAACCGATTCGGCGCTCAATGATGTGCTTGGTGGCGATTGTAATTTAACGTCTCTGATATCATTTGTACATGAAGAAAATTTTAAATCGTAAACGGAAGGCTCTAATGAATAGTGATTTTTGCGATGATCCGGAGTGGAGGGTTGTGGTGAGCTGGAAAATTCAGTTCCTACGACTTTAACCCATATTTGTGAAGATAATGAGACAGCTTGGTACATATTCCTGACCAAATTTGAGTCATAATAAATTTTTCGAAATTGAGTCGAAAATACTAAAAAGGTCCGGAATAAATCATAAAGACTTAACAAACTGAAATAAAGTGAAACTGAGTCCGCTTGGATAGTTTCCAGTGATTCAACGTAATTCGGGTTAATAATGCCATCGTCTGATTAACATCGACGAATGATTTCAGTCCCATTCTTGATTCTCAGAGTTCGAATTCATCACATGATTTAGTTAAAATATTTTATGTTCAAATTTAAATATAGACTAATTACAGAATATTTTGACATATAATTGATATAAAAGCAAAGAGGAAGCATGAACTTCCAGATAAAATTCGCAATTAGATATATTTAATCAGATACCTAATCAAAATCTTTCTTAATTGCCAAGCTTACGATTTAAATAATGGCAATGACTGTCTCATGGAATGTAATCACGGAGAAGCTTGGATAAAAGAGTAATTCACTTTAAACCAACCAATGATATTTTTTTCTAATAAGGGCACTTTTGGAATAATATTCTTAAAGTCAAAATTTGGGGGATTTAAGTGGCTCAAAAGAGGGATCACGTAGAGAGAGGTTGAAAGGAGAAAAGAGAGAAAAGAAAGGGAAGAAAGGAGAAAGAGGAGGAGAAAGGGTAGGGCAAAGTGGTAGAGGTAAATTTTTATTCTCTTTCAAGCTTCCATGTGAGCTCCAAGTGAATCAAGAAGAGAAGACAAGGGAAACCCAAGAAACAAGTAAGTTTTTCACAGAGAAAGTTATTTTTATGTTTTTCATGCCTAATGATTTGATTTTCTTGTATGGATGTTAAATTAGTGGCATTTAGGTTGAATGATGATGATTTTGAGATAAATTGAAATTTTTTTTTTTTTTTTTTTTTTTTTTTTTTTTTTTTTTTTTTTTTTTTTTTTTTTTTTTTTTTTTTTTTTTTTTTTTTTTTTTTTTTTTTTTTTTTTAAAAATGGATTAGATTAGGGTTTTGATAAATCAAGGAATGAATGGTTAGGTTTGATGTAGACTTGTGTGATATGTTGAAATGGGTATAATGCATCAGATTTAAGTGTTTAGAGTGAAAGAAAAATGGAAGAGAAACACAATTTGGTAAATTTTGGGCAGCAGTCTCGGTACACAGGAAACCCAGCTTGTTTTTGACTTCAGTTTTGGTATTTTGGCCAGTAACTGTCATATTTGTGATCGGAATTCGAGTGATTCAAAATTTGCAAATAGACTTCTAGGGGAAAAATTTATCTACAGGAAGTTCATGCAAATTGTAAAACTTAAAGTGCCCAGAAAATGGTTCAGTGGAGCTTGTGCAGACACCTCTGTTCTGCCAAACTGAGTTATTTGTTGTGCATTGTATTATATGGTTGAGGGCTTTAGAGACGGAATTCTAAATTGAATTAAAGAGATGTTATTTGATATATCAAGAACTGATCTGAGATTTCTATAAATTTTGAAGACCGCTTTGAATAATTTTTGAGTCATAAAGTCTATAGGTATGGTTGGAAAAAGGTTGGCCAAAATGAATGAGCGCTTTTAGTGCTTAAGGGTAATTTGTTCATTTGGCTTTAAATGAATGTGTATGGTGGATTAAATGGAAGCGGCATTAATGTATAGTTGTGATTTTCGGGAAAAGGGTGAAAAGGATGATCGGACGGGAACGGGAACTCAACGGAAAGCAAGCTTGAATTGAGCGGTGAACTCGAGTGAAAATGATATTTTGAGAATCGAGTTTCTTAAAGTTTAACTGGGCTTTAACGTTAAACTAAAGTTTAATTGTGAATTTTTATGTAAATGTTAAGGCATATGGAAATGTTTTATCTTACTGTTTTATCTTAGAACAAATGTATTATATTTATATGTGTATTAAATATGTATGCATATGTTCGATATTATGCAAAGTTTAAAAATGTGCAAAGAAAGTATATATATTTTTGCAATGATAAAGTATATCAATGTATTTATAAATGTATTTTTAAAGAATGTTTTAATGACGGTTACCTAAACTTCAGATCGTTATGATCGATATCGGGCCAAGTACTTAAGTCACAGGAAGATTTGTATAAGAAAGAGCAGTAAGCATTAATCGAGGGGTGGGAATAGGTTCAGAGTAATATCCTTTACACGCGATAAAGTACTATGACTGAACCCTATAAAGCGTGGAGTTTCTCCGCATCGTAGTGGTTAAGGACCGAACGCGACACCTCATCGCCAAGAACGAAATCGTTTCTCGCTGTGGTTTATTCCGTTCCATCAGCAGCCGAAAGAAAGAAATAAAGAAAGCAGAAAGCTTACGAATAATGTTTATATGTATAAAATGGATTTTAATGTATAAGCATATTGAAAGAAGTTTAAGGGGCATAATGTTAAAGATAAAATGGTATTTAAATATATAAGGCATTGCTGAAATAAAGCTTACAAAGAAGGTAAATGGATTTAAATGCATAAGTATTTATTAGAAAGTTGTCATGCATAAACGCCAAGTATAATTGATTTAATGATATAAGTATTTATTGAAAGAAAGCAGCGCATACAAACAAGTTTAATGAGAAATGGATTTTAATCAGAGGCATAGGCTATTTGGTATATACCAAATGTTATCTAAAACGAAATGTATACCACTCGGGCTCCTTAGTTTAGCTCTTCCATATGTTTCAAAATATTTTCAGGACCCAGACAGTGAGCCAGAGTAATTCTCCTCATACAGTGAGCTTTCCAGCCATCGAGAAGATTCATTTATGAACCTGTATTGTATAAATAGTTGCATATTTTATATGTTTAATAATTTATGCATCTGGTACATATGGAGATATTTGAAAATGAATTACTTAGGCGCTACTTAAGTCCCATTAAGCCCAAATTTTTTATACAAATGCATGAATTGGAAGAAGTTTAAAACGCTGAATGATTGAAATGAATAAAGGTATACGGTATATATATTTGGTTGATCGAAATATGACTATATCCTACAACTAAGTTGAAAATTTGAATATTAGAAGTGTTTTTAAATGCTTATGCGCGCATTGTAATTGGGAGTCCGAAACAGGAAACTCCGCCAATTTTCAAAATGCGTTTGAAAGAAAAAAAATTTATCACTGCTCCGCATTATTTTATAAAGATATGCTAAAGATCGAAGGGGTTCGCCCATGGATTTATTCACCGCTTTGAGAAAAGTTTCAGCGATCCATTGGAGGCCGGAGGTCCCCTTGCCCAGAGGTTAATCCGGCCGGTCCTTCAAATTTTCGATTTCGACGTGGCCGCGGATCGCCGTGAACTGGAAAAGCCGCCAGGTGGAAATCGTCATTAAAATGGCGTTCGAAGCGATAAAGGTTTCCGAATGGTTGTATGATCGGTCCCAAATATGGGACCAATCGATGCAAGGTTTTTCTTTTGAGCCAAGGTGCAAACAGTAGCCGCCGCGTGCTGCTCGGGGTGCTTTGTTGGAGGTGTTTTACAAATATATTCATGAGTATAGCACGCAGCAAGATTTAGACTGAATTGAATCGCATGCAGCGTTCTGGTTATGCACTGAAACAACTCCAGAATATAGGAAATCTATAATAGATGAGTCTAGAGAAACAATGTTCGAGGGTAAATAAAACGTAAATTATCTGGGAGGGTAGTCCAAATCAAATAATAATATATATCAACCGCTTCGGAGCGCCCATTGATGGCATTTATTCATCTATAGTCCATTAAACAAATATATATATCAATCGTCTGAGCGGCCCACCTCGATATATATTCATCGGAGGGCTGTCCACTATCAATATAATAATTCCTCATACCTATACTAAAGGAAATGCCGGCAGAAATGTTTAATTTTAACATTGCACTCGCACTTAGGTGGTGAGTAGCCCATCATACAGATTCTCCATCGAAACTTAAATTTCACCTCACGTGATCCCTTTACATTGCAGCGCATGGGAGTTGGCAATACCCTGTGAGTCGAGCGCCAGGAAGAAAGCTTCTGGGGCTGTGGCTTTGTTGGATGTTTACATGTAATAGAACTCCTTGCTTAATATATGTATTGTATAAGAGTAGTTTATTAACTCTCAAAACATCGTGGGATATAGCTCGATATGCATATCGAGCATCGTTATGAGCCCAAGGGCCATATTGACATATTGTATACTGACTGCTTAAATGCGATATGCAGTGTTTCTATGCCTGCAGAGCTCCCCGCACAAAGCGAGACTCCGCCTCGATTTTCAAAAACACAGCAAGAACCCACTCCACTTCAGATCATGGTCGACGGTAGTCAATCGACCGGTTTGGGGCGTCACAACCTGGTATCGAGCTTGTGCATACGCAAAGACCAGCAGCTCTGTCATATCCATCACCACAAGGTGGTATGGTGTGGAGTATAGGTTTATGGAACTCCATGGATAGAAAATTTGGGCTTAGGCCATGGTCGAGGAAGAGCACGCCCACTAGGTGGTTTGGATGTTCTAGCTATAGCAGATTGCCCAGAGAAAACACTAGATAAAATCACACTACGTGCACGTGTGTTGATGTGTTTTGTGATTTTTGTGAATCATTGGTGATTAAAAATGGTTTTGATTTGTGTAATGTGTTATAATGTCGGGTGCTTTGGTGATTAGCATACATAGATGAGTTAAGGTAATATTTGAGAAAATATTTTGGGTGTTTACAAAGGTGTAAATCTCAACTAAGAAATAAACAAAGTAAATTCAAGAATTTCATTTGGTTTAGAGGTGAAGAAATTTAATTTTTATGTTTTACATGTAAAGAACCACTAAAATTAAAATAAAATAAATTTTAACACCGACATCGGTTAAGTGAGAAGAAATTTTAAGTTTTCAAGAAAAATAAATTTTACTAAATTTATTTGATGGAATTGAAGAAAATAATTTTCATGATTTTACAAGTAGTAAAATCAAAGAAAATAGAAGGAAATGAATTTTTATAAACATTGAGTGAGAAAATTTTCAAGGGAAAATCGAAAGGAAAATAATTTATATAATTATTTGGTTATGAAGTGAGAAAATAATTTTCTAAGGTTTTATATGGGCAATATTTTAATAGTAATGGGGTTAAAATAAAATTTTATAAATTTATTTGAGTACTAAAGAGTATGGAAATTGATTTTAGTGGATTTTAGAGATTTTTCCAATTTTTGGAAATAAATGAAAAAAATAAAATCAAATAAAATCAACAAATTTTGATAAAATTTTTCGAAATAAAATTTTCAAATAAATTTTTGAAAATAAAATTTTGTTGAAAACAATATTTTAAACGAAATTGATTGCGATACACCGAGTTATGTATGATTAGTGTCTCTGGTCATGTTATGCTTTAGATATCGTATCGGGATTTAACTACCATTCAACGGTGATTGTGCAGAGCTGGGCATTTAAAATTATATGCATGGTGTGATGCGTGATAGAAAATGGGCGACGCTAAGGCCGAATTATGACCTTAGGGGATTCGTGCCGAACGAACAAGAGCCTAGAATTTTATAGAATTAAATGAATTAAGCGGTTGGAATTCTAGCACCACTTAGAAATGAATGGGTTATTCATGGTTGTCAAGTCTATTATAATCAGATTCGTGATTACGCCAATGACCGAAATGAAAATTAATCGATTTTGCTGCCGCGTTAATTGTGTAATGGTCAGGTAGAGGACGGGACGCAGCTGACATCCACACGGCAATCGTCGACACCATCGATAATCACCGCCACCGTAATCTGGCCTTGTAGAGGCTCGCAGCTGTGGTCGCTTATCAGACAAAGCAAGATAGCGGTAAATGTGAGACCTAGTAACCCTCTAGTATTTATATGACATCCTCCGGAGCACATTCACAGAGAGATCCGATAGTAGTCACCATTGGTTCATGCCAAACAGAAAGTGTTAGAGACATGGATTACCGACGCGACCGATTAGACTAATAAGGCTTCTAGCTGCAGAACGAGGCCCAAATGCGATGAAAGAACTAATTCTGCAGGACCTAGAGGAGCCGTTGAAAATGAGTTTCCAGGAAATTAGCTAATACAGTTCAGGTCAAGGTTGGCGAGTTGTGGTATCTCTCGCACTCTACCACAAATGACCTGGTGAATCATTGACATGTCAAAGCTCGAAGGCCATCCTGGCGATGGACTGGTCGATAAATTACGAGGATCGTTATCGACAGAGCGTAGAGGTTACCGCCATACACAGGACGGTACTGTGATGGTGTTTCGTGGGACAAACATGATATTTTTCCCGTGATAGTATAATGAGTCCAAGTGTCGTGATTAAGCACGGTCGGGCTAGTGAGCCTTACCTTAGAGAGACGAGGTGAGATCCAATGAAGAGTACCTCGAGAAGTTTTGGCATCGTGTGGATGTTTTCCAGATGAGCTACCTGGACTACCTCCGCATAGGGATGTGATTACCCCTGTAGCTGAGTTACACTGGTATATTCACTCCATCTCTATGACCCCTGATAGACAACACCACTAGTTGGCGAACTCCAGGTCAGCCGTGGAGCTAATGGACAAGGGGTTTGGGTGAGACCAGCTTCATCAGGCGCTCGTTCTAATTAAGGGCAAGGATGGGCAAGACCCTTCGACTATGCATTGACTACAAGCATTTGAACAAGGTTACGACCAAGCACCTGGCACTAATACCGAGGACTGATGATTTCATCGGATCGTTGAGAGGAAAAGAGTCTACCTAAGATAGACCTTCAGACCGGTTAACACGCCTGAGGTCAGGAGGCGATAACCTTAAGACGACGTTTAGGACGCGCTATGGGCACTTGTGTTACGTGATGCCCTTAGATTGATGAATGCGCCCAGCGCATTCATGACCTCATGCATAGGGGATCGCTCCAACCCTATTTAGATCGCCATTTAGTCTTCTTCATGGATGACATTCGATCTACCCCACGAGTGAGCATGAGTGTCACTTGAAATTGTTTCACAGTTTCGTTAAGAGACCATCTAACTAAGTTCAGTAAGTGCTAGTTTTGCCATCGAGGTGAGATTGGGACACGGAAATCTATGTCACACCTGTAGGCTAAGGCAATGATGAATCGGGAGAGATCTGATGTCAATCTTCAAGATACGTAGCTCGTGGACGCCGCATTACAGGAGATTTGAAAATGTATCAAGTCATTCATTCGGGATTATAGATTTGCCCGTGGATATGACTCCATGGTTGACGGCCTCACCATAGAGAGGTAATTGAGATACCTGAAGCACTCTAAGAGATGGGCAGTTAGTAACAAGAGGAGATCGCTTTCTCCTAGTTCTGGGAAGAGTGCGTAAGACTTCGCTTCACACTAGTTTCGTGGACTAGGGCCAGGATTGAGCATGAGTGACGGGAGTTCCCCAAAGATAGGGATCCAAAGACTTTGGGACAATCCAGCCCTGAAGCAAATGTAGAAACAAGAGAGAGCACAAATATCTCTACACCCGCACGGCCGAGAACTAGTTTCGCTTCGGGCTATGCTACACTTCCAACAACATAGACAGAAGCCGAGGCCGAGTGGGTCGTCGTGACGATCGGGTGGTTACGCAGCCAGACGCGTAGTGGACCTCTGTGGTGGTAGACCTATTATTGTTGATGTCGTTGACATGGATGAGTTGATAACCACTGGGTTGTCGTAATCGAGACCCCAGCAGGTTATCATACCCCACACGACATGGGACGGGGCTTGAGGCCAAGGCCTTTGCAGGCCAAGTATAGATGTTCTTCCCCTAGGATGTAGGTGAGAGTCAATTGATAGGCTCGAATTATGAGGAAAATTCCATTCTCGCTCATGGTGGAACCGGATCGTCATTGCCAGATGGCATAATTGCGCTCGGCATCAGATGGTCATTCACCACTCATGGTGAGTGTGGGTTCGAGTTGTCTTTAGGACTACGTCCAATGAAGACTCGTAGTTGAATCGAAATGTAAGAGCCGAGTGTAAGCCGAGGAGTTATGTAATCGAGATGAAACACCTTTGTCGGATATCAAACCAAACTTAGGGGTTAAGTGATAGAGTCGGAAGAGACTCGAAGTTACGGATACCCTTTGGAAATCGCATTGGGTGTTGAGCTAGAAAGAAGGGCTCGGTAAAGGATATATATGCATGGCATGGACAGGTTGCCAGTCCATTGGATTGTCGATGATTGTGACCTTGGAGGGACTAGCGTTTACACACACTAAGCAAGGGGTTGTGTAGGGTTACGTGTATTATATGGATTACATGCGGGTGTTAGAGGAGCGTTGCGAGCGTGTATATATGAATCCATAGGGTAGAGGATTAGTACCCCTTAGCGGGTCGCCTACAACTTAGCGGTTACGAGGGCGAGGTGTACGAATGGCACCATATGAGGCATTGTATGGGAGGACATGTAGGTTACCGTTAGGATGGACCAAGGCGGGTTGGGGATAGATTGAGTTGACCTTGATCGGACACTGAGGAGGGGACGGGGTGCGTGTTTGTAGCCGTGATCGGGTTTTGCGACGCAAGGCCGGTGAGGCTAGTGAGGAGTGCTGCTATAAGGCGGCCTTTGTGGGTGGAGGTCAGCGTGGGAGCACGAGGACACGATCACGGGCTACCTATCCTTCTTGTTTAGGGATAGTCGTGGTTCAAATCGTTTGAGATTTAAATGACTAGTTACATGCATGGTAGGTACACGTTGCATATGCATGTGAGTGATCAGGATTATCACAATTTGGAATGAAATTCACACAAGAGGAGAATGTAAGGCCGAGAAATTCAATTTACGGAATAGAGCTTGGCATTAATTTTGATTACAAAATTTTAATTGATTAAAAATCCGTAATTGTCTCTAAATCTAGATGTGAAAGCAGTTGTACACATTGAATCGTCTTACGAAATCTAGTTAACCACGTAAAATTTAGTAATTTTCAGGCGGTGTTCGGAATTTACGTTTTCGAGGAGGCATCGCGGTTCGAGTGCCGTAAATCGATTTTCGATGCGACCAGTACCATATAGCATGCTCATGTACCATAAGTGGTGTATGAGTAAATGATGAAAATGGACGGAGTCTTTAGAATATCAAATACAGTGAAGACATAAATGTCATTTTGGAAAGTTAATAAGTGAATGAGACAAAATTGTAAATAATGCTTCATCTCTCCATTTAGTGGGCAAAGCATTGAATTTGCTGGGTGACACAGTGGGTCCAACAATGGTGATCAGAGAGAGGAGTCTCGACTTGCTCTGATTTGGCTCATCGGACCGTTCGTTTCGAGACAAGAAGGAAGTTTCTCTGTGGACGACTCATGGACCCCCGGGTTTCTGGTTTTGACAACTCAAGAAGGTAGGATTTTCTCTACTTGTGTTTTATTTATTTTAAGGGTTTTTAAATCTTCCCGGTTAGTTTGAGGCCGTGAGGGCAGTTTGATGCGATCCCAAAACATGGGACGGGTGTGAAACAGAATTTTCTTTTGGGATTTTTAGGATGGCAAGTGACTGCCGGGCAAAATTAGGCTGTTTGTGTATGATGCATCATTAAATGCATGTTTGAGATGATAAAGGTGAGGAATGGGCGTATGGTCGAGTCCCAAATATGGGACAGAGATTGATCGAGGTTTTTCTTGAGCCAAGGGTGCGTATTAATTTGTTTTCATGGCTGTTTGGTGTGGTTTGTTAATTTGTGACAAATGCTTGCGATATCTTTGGGCCGGGAATAAGCCGTGGTGCGGTTCACTAAGTGAACCGATTGTTTTGTGATTTTGGAATAGTAGTAAGGGTTCCTGTGGAATAATCATTCTAAAAATATATATTTTAGAAAGTGCGTGTGGCCGAGAGGCAGTTTAGAATTGAAATTGCTGGTATATGATCATTAACCCAGTGAGCTAATTTTGATGGATTAAAGTTTATATATATCATATTCAGCAGTATATATTGCATGTGATTTAGCGGATGGGCGCATACATGGCTCCTTATGAACAACTTGAGACCTGGAATGTCACATGAGATGAGTCTAGAGAAACAAGGTTCGGAGGGTAGTCAAAAATGTAAATTATCGGAGGGTAGTCAAATCAAATAATATATATCAATAGTCAGATAGCTTGGGTGAAATATTTATTCATCCCGGAGGTAGTCCACAAACAAAATAATATATCGTCGTCGGACGAGCCCAATTGATATATATTCATGAGAGTTGTCCACTAATAATATAATAATTTCTCATCACGAGGCTTGGGCGAGTGTGAGTCGGTGAGGACTCAGGGATGCGAGTTGGTCAATAGACATTCAAAACAGGATCATGCATTTGCTTGAATGTGTGTTTAATTTGGAACATTACCTTGCACTTAGGTGGTGAGTAGCCCATTCTGATGATTCTCCCTCTGAAGCTTGCTAGCTCACCCCGTCGTGGGATCCCCTTTCACAGTGCGGGAGCGTGCGAGGTGAAGGCTAGATCCACAGAATTTGAGCGCTAGAAGAGCCCGAATGTGGCTTTGTTGATGTTTACATGTATTAGAACTCCTTAAGTTTAATATGTATTGTATAAAGTAAGTTTATTAACTCTTGAAACATTGGATATAGTTTGGATATGCATATTGATCTGTTGTGCCTGAGCCCAGTGGCCATATTGGACATATGTGTATATATTGAATTTGTTTAGGACGGTATATGCGAGGTTACGTGTTTAGGTAGAGCTCCTAGGTACAAGGGGCTACGCAGATTTTCCTAAAGTGGCGTCGGGTAACCCGACCTCCACTTGTATTCTGCGGGTTGACGGGTAGTCAACGGACCCCCGGGTTTTAGGGCGTCACATTATAGTACAAGGGTAGCAAAGAAGATGAAAGTGGTTGTCAGTTTTTTCAAAAAGTTAGTAGGCATGGAGAAGTTGGGAGCTATATTGCTAGGTGTAGAATAGGTGTATGGTGGATGTGTCGTTTGGTGGGTGTGTTGGAGTGTCTTTTCCAATGCAAAATGGTTTAGTCATTATGAGGATTTTTTTATTTTAAAAATTTTAGCAGTGCTCTCGATCGGAAGAATATGTTATATTATTTCACTTTGTGAAGTTTGTTGATAACTAAGTTCAATATAATCCTTTTGTCATCCCCATTTTCTATTTGCATTTTTAAATTCAAGATTCAAAACATGATTCAATTTTATTTTTTCATGTAGATAAATAAATAAATAAAAACTTCAAATAATATTTATTTTATTTTTACATTTATTTACTTTGTATATTACATTATAATATTTTATTATGATTGATCTCAGGCGTCTCTCACACTTATTAAATGATCAACTCTTTTAAAAATTAAAACTTATAAGATTTTGATTTAATATGAATATCATAACTTCAATTCTAACATCCAGTCGGATCTGATACCACTTATTGGAAAACCTCATGAACTCATCATCTATCCATATTGGTATGATATATCATTTTAGATTACAGAAATGTATGGTTTTGTTTTTGAAACTATACCACGAGGGCTTCGTATAAATAGGATGTTATCTGTACTTATAAACTTATAAGTCTTTCAATTTCTAACCGATGGGACATTGCTAGAGCAGGCTTGACAATCCTCCCCTCAAGCCAAGATTTCGCTTGACTACGTTAGAATTTTCACGTGAAATACCATACTGCTAGAATTTACATCATTTTATTCATTTTCAACCCACATAGTTAAGCCTTAACCAGGCTCAACACCATTTGTAATTACTCAAAATCTAATCCTTATAGATATTTTCTGTCTTTGAACCCAAGGGCTTTCCACGACTTTAAAACACGTCTATTAGGTTGAGATGGGTCATGACTTTAATCATACAAGATTGAGCTATTAAGTCGAGTGAATTTAATCTGTTATATCTTACCCTTTTATCACTTTAGCGGTATCTCAAAGAGGACATACTTTTTATTCTTAAAAATATACAAAAATATTTTAAAATAATTTTCTATATTTAATTATGTCGATTATAAAGAAAATATAATATAATAAATGTAAGTTAGAAAATTATAATATTTTAAATTATTTCGCTCATTTTAATGTCTGATTCGAGATAAATAAACTAGTTTTAAAGTAATAGATAAAAATTTATCTTTAACCTGTTCTTTTTTTCTTTTTCTTTTCTCTTCATCTATTTTCCTTTTTTTTTTTTGTATTTCTCATAAAAAATTTTGATAGCTAAATATGGTATTGATATTTTTAGAATTCTTTTGAGAAAAAGCAATTATTTTATAAAATGTTTTTTTAAAGGATAAATCCTTTTCTCTCTCTGTTTCTCTCTCCCTCGGTCTGATTCTCTATTTTCTAACATTTATTTGACTTTTCTTCCTTCCTTTCTCTTTTTTTGTTTTTTTGTTTTTTTTTTTTAAAAGTTTGGATACATAGCTCATATTGTGCCATATATCCATCCCTTATTATAATCCGTTTCTGTTCCGAAACAATTTATTTATTTTCAATTCAATCTATTTTAAATGAACTTAGCTCAAGTCATTTCCTGACTTTCAAGATTTTGATAAAAATCTAATCCACAGAATCCTTGACGACATTATCCAAAAATCGTAAAATATTTGATTGTCTCGAGTCGAAAAACGCACCCAAGGTCCTTTGGATTTCACGAGATGAATAAGCGGCCTTGATCTATTTCATCATCTGAGATCTATAAATTATTTTAGGATTTCCTAAATTATTTTGATAATTATTATTATTATTATTATTATTATTTTACTATTAAACCTGAAAAATACTAATTTTCGGGTTTTGGTTACTATGTTCACTTAAATTTTTTGATTTTTTTTTGTATTTCTCATAAAATTTTTGATAGCTAAATAGTATTGATATTTTTAGAATTCTTTTGAAAAACAATTATTTTATAAAATCTTCTTTAAGGAATCATTTTTCTATATAGTTCTATACAATCGATTATCTTTTCTAACATTTATTTGACTTTTCCTTCTTCCTTTCTCTTTTTTTGTTTTTGTTTTAAGTTTGGATACGGCTGCATTCGCCATATATTCATCTCTCATTCGAGTTTATTTCTTTTCTGAAACAATTTATTTATTTTCAATTCAATTTATTTTAAATGAACTTAGTTCAAGTCATTTCCTGACTTCCAAGATTTTGATAAAAATCTCATTCCTGGAGTCACTGATGACTTATCATCCAGAAAATCGTAAAAATATTGAAACATCTCGAAATTCGACAAAACTTACAGGTATTAGTTTCCCTTGAGATGAATCAACGGCAGCAGGTCCATTTATCATCGAGATCTAAAATTTTTGAACTTTTAAGATTATTCTAATAATTATTGTTATTATTATTATTATTATTATTATTTTACTATTTTCACAATTACTAATTTTTGGTTTTTGATTTTATGCTCTTAAAATTTTTTGATTTTTTTGTATTTCTCATACTTTTGATAATAAATATAGTATTGATATTTTAAAATTCTTTGAAAAAAATCATTTATAAAATGTTTTAAAGGAGAATCCTTTTCTCTCTCCGTTTCTCTCTCTCCCTGCAATCTGTGATTATCTCTTTTAACATTTATTTGAAACTTTTCTTCAGCCATTTCTCTTATTTTTTGTTTTTTTACTTTTCTTCCTTCCTTTCTCTTTTTTTTTTTTTGTTTGTTTTTTTTAAAGTTTGGATACATAGTTCACATTACGTATATTCATCTCTTATTGATCGGGTTTAATTAAAAATAATTTATTTATTTTTAATTTAATTTATTTTAAATGAAGCTTTAGGCTGAAATCATTCGACTTCCAAGATTTTGATAAAAATCTAATCTATAAAATCGCGATGACTTGTATCTGTCTCAAAAAATCGTAAAAATATTACAATTGTCAAATTAATGAAACTTTTACGGGTAATTGGATTTCCGCGAGATGAATCAACGAAGTGGAATCCATTTCATCATAAAGATCTCAAAAATTTTAGGCTTTCTGAATTATTCTGATTAAGTTATTATTATTATTACTATTGTATGATTTTACTAAAAATTACTAATTTTCTAGTTTTACAAATATAATTGTAATATTGTCAAAAGTCTGGAGGAAAAGATAATTTTTTCTAAATGAATCATTGAAAGTTTATATATATATATATATATATATATATATATATATATATATATATATATATATAGCATTAAAAGAACTTGCTAGTCAAGATGATAGGACCCAAGGAGCCTACTAAGTCAAGATAGGACCTAAAATGATAGTAGCCGTGTGATAGAAATTAGAAAATGAGAGAATGCTTCTATGTGATTAAAATAAAAAATAAGTACATCCTTAGTTTTTGAGGGGAGGTTGTCAGTTCTGGTCTTTTCGCCGTTGTCTTATCTAACTTTCCCTGTAATCTATTATTCCAATGTTGAACCCTCACCACCAAAATAATGCTTCATTCTTTCAAACGTGTCCTTCCGCTGCTCCCATCCATTTCATTTCCCTCTCTTGATTCTACCTTTCCTTTCCATTGTATTTTTGGAACTTCAAACACGATAGGGCTTGAATACTTTCAAGCGAAGAGAAAGGTAAGTGTTGGAAAATCTTTTATTGAATCTTGTTTCTTTTTTTTTTTTGATAAAATATTGAATCTTCTTTTTGTTTCATAATTAGATGAAAGAGATAATCTTTTGAGATTTTCTTTTAAATTTGTTCATTTTAAAGTTTCTTTTGATTTTCAATGGTTCTAGTTTTCTGTCATTTTAAACTGAAGGGAAAAGAATTGTTTTTCTAGAAAATTTTCTCTTTTATCTTTATTTAGAGTTGATAAATTATTTTTATTTGTCTACTCTTTTTAAAGTAGAAAATAAAGTGTCAGTTAAAATATATATATATATATATATATATATATATATATATATATATATATATATATATATATATATATATATAATAGTGTTTCCCGTTTATATTTTTAGATATGTTTATATTTCATTTTTATTTTTTTATAGTTTTAGAAAATTAAATATAGTAATTGAATGTATATCATGAAGGGATTTTTTTCTCTTTTATATTAATTTTGTTTTTATTCATATTCTAATAAATTTATATATTAGGCGGATTTGCTACAATTAATTCAATTATTTGATTATTCCATATAAAATGTAGAAAATATACACATGAATAATATACTGTTTTTATTGATTTGATTTATATTATTTAAATATATCCTCTTTATTTATAAATTTATAGAATAACTCATGTTAAGTGGTTGTATTTAAGAGAACCTTCAAAGGTAGAGGATGGAAATATTTTGTTAAACATACAAGGAGAATTTTTATAAAGGTTGATAGATGTTGATTGAAACATTATTTGAGTGTTATCGAATTTTTTTAGAAATGTTTGGACTTTTGAGAGATATCAGAACGCCTGTGTGCCTGGGTCCGGCACTACCTGGCTAACCTGGTGGAATAAAGGATGTCGGGTTACCCTGACTTCACGAGGTCCAAGGTAGTCTCCTTTGTACGAGGAGCTTCACCAAAAACAAGCACCGTATATACCTGTCTCAAACATCTAATAATATATACAATATATATCCAACATGCCACTGGGCCCACAAACAAGATCAATGTACATGCCAACTATGAAACCAACTATATACCCAATGGTTACAAGAGTTAATATTTTTACTCTTAAACAATACATATATTAAACTTAAAGAGTTCTAATACATGTACAATCATCAAAGCCACACCCGACTTTCTTCAAGACTCAACCTCTTGGACGAGCCGTCCCCTCGCACGCCCTGCATCTGTAGAAATAGCAACCTGACGACGGGTGAGCTAAAGCTCAAGAGGAGAATCGCCTCGCGGGCTACTCACCACCTAAGCGGCAAAGGCAATGTTCCAGCAAACACATTTCAAGCAAACTCAGATGATCCTACTTGAATGTCTACATGACCAACCGCATCCTGAAGTCCTCATCGATTTCTCACACTCGCCTAAGCCTCGTATGAGAATTATTATATTAGTGGACAACTCTTCCGATGAATATATATATATCAATTCAATACCCGACGATTGATATATATTATTTGTTTACGGATCACTCCTCCTACTTAATAAATATCAACCGCCGCTTCCGGACGTTGATATATATTATTGATTTGACTACCCTCCGATAATTTACATTTTGTGACTACCCGAACCTTGTTTAGACTCATCTCTGTCATGGTAGTCCCATATTCCTAGGATGTTCCAAAGGCATATGGAATGCATGGCGTCGGGCCCAATTTATCTAATCACATGCAAAGATATAACATGAATATATTCGCATAAAAATTAAATCACACAAAACATGTTATGTAATTATCATTTCACGCATCAAAATTAGCTCTCTCGGGCTAATGTTCAAATACAAGCAATTGACTGAATTACTTAACTAAACACATAATTTTAATACGAAATAAGAGCTCTTGAATATTGTTTCCTCGGGAATAGTGAAACCTCGGTTACTATTCCGAAAAGATCACAAATCAATCTGGCTCACTTAGTGAACCCGAAATTCACCCGCCATTCTACCACAATTCAATCAAAGACGATTTAACAATACAAACCCATCATTGTGAACTCAGAATACACGTGGGAGCAAACACCGTCGCCCATTTTTCTCCCAAAATTTTATCAATTCGGTCCCATGTTCGTGATCGATCAAACGGTTCTCACGCTCTCAAACAACCTAAACATCGACAAAACACTTAAAATAGGAATAAAACCCAAGTAGGAGAAATCCTACCTCTTGAGTTTGTCAAAACTCACAAATCCGGCAGATCACTGCTTCCTCCGCGTAGAGTAGTTCTCCTTCTTGTCCCGAAGACTGCCGACGGTTGGATTTTCCGAAAACTTAGAGAGAAGTTTTAGGTTCTCTCTCTAAAACCCATTTTCGTTTGGCTAATGGACCTTTTTTCTTTTTTTTTTTCCTCCTCCACGTTTTTGCTTTGGTTTTAATGAAGGAGAAGACGTCATCGCTCATTTAATCAAATTAAATACCAATTCCCTTCTTTCTCCGCTGACATTCGCGACTATCTCACCATCCATTTTCATCGCTTACTCATACCACTTATGGTACATGAGTACTTGTTATATGTGATTTCGCCGATCAAAATCGCTTACTCGCATTCTAAACGCTGATGCTCCTCGAAAAACGCGCGTCGACCCGGATCGCCTCGGAATATTACGAAATTTTGGCACGTACAACTGGATTTTTCGAGATGATTCCAACGGTGAACCGCCGCTATCTGAGTCTAGAGAATTAATTACGATTTTTAACCGTAATTACAATTTTGTAATCAAAATTATGATTTTGCCCTGGCTTCTCGTAAATCAATTTCTGTATTTTGCGCATACTAATTGTTACTGTGATGCGCTGGGTTTCCATTTAATTTGAACACTTTTGGGTGATGAATAAAAATGAATTTATCACCATTCTGAATTTTGGACATACTAGAAAAGAATGAAACAAAAATTAAATTAAAAGTAACAAAGATAATGATTAATAATTTGTATTGATTTATAAGATTTTTGAAATTGAACTTTGAAGAATCAAAGCTAAAAATAGAGATTAAGGAAATTAATTAATTAATTTATACTTTTGTGTGTGTATATATATATATATATATATATATATATATATATATATATATATATATATATATATAAATTCTTGATAAAAAATTAAAGTTTAGAAGGCTAAAAGTTGACAATCTTTAAATGAAAAATTGTGAAAAGTTTGATTTATCTTAATATTTTATATTGTAAATGAAGAGAGACCTTAATTGCCTAGAGTTTTATTCATAATAACATAAAAATATGAAAAAGAAAAGTCGACCTTCACTTCATTAGCCAGAAAAGCGGATGATAGTGTTTTTCACACACTGTGAGATGATAGTCTTTTTAAAAACATGGGAGGATAAGAACCTTCAAAATTACAAGATGAGTTGTGGATGATATAAATATAAGAGCCTGGTCATTTTAGATTATTGACACTAAAGAAAATGATGGAATAGTTCAATTGTTATGCAAATATAACTACTAAATACTACAACATAAGAATTTTTTTTTTTTTATCATTAGATCTCTTCTATTACAAAATTTCAATACTTATGTAATAATTTTTCGCCGCAGTAGTTCAAAGTCTTTTTAATTTTGTCTCATGAATTGGTTGTTTTGGATTTATTCTTTATCTCAAATATTAATATTATAGTCATAGTTTCTTGGATCTTGTAAACTAATATCCTCTTTGCTTGTTGTGTAGTTGTCTTTGTAGACTTATTGAATAGTTATTAGAGCAACTGGTCTTTTCATTCTCCATCAAGGTTAGTAATATTTGAACTCCATTTCTTCTTGTACTTGATTATATAATCAATAAATTGATTATTGACCTTAAGATTTCAAACTACTTCTTTTTATTCTTAATATATATATATATATATATATATATATATATATATAGTTATCATAATGATAAGATTTTAGAATATAAAAAGTACTTCATATCAACATTCAATGTAGTTTGCTTAGAAGTTGATATAATAAGTTTATATGTTTTTTTAAAAATTTTTAGATGATTTACATTAATTTGTCATAAGTATAGAAAAAACTTACAAACATTAATGGAATGAGGAAAGTAAGAATTTTGTATTTTCCTTCTATTTAATGTTAAAATAATAGGACCTTAACATTGTCCTTGTGTGTGATTATATTATACTAATGAACTGTTATAATGTTTATTCGCTTCTCTTGTTTCGTTGATATTTAATTCATATAGTTACCATTATAATGACTTATATTATTAGATGATAATCCTTGAGCTTTAATGATTTTTCCCTTCAATTTATTTATATTTTTAAAATTAATTATTCTTGATTTGCCTTATTTAATAATTCTTTAAATTGATATCATCTTAAGTCTTTATCGCTATTATTTAAGATCATAACTTAAAGATCTAATGCCACAAAGGATATTGTTTTTAGTGCATATACTTAACCAACCTACCATTAATGTGTTGATAGGATTACAAATGTGAAAATAGAATTTGCTTATGAGAAGCTGTTGACGCCTGGCTCTCATATATTCTTTCATTATAAACCACTAGCACTCACAAGTTCCTTAAGATTAAATGTAGAGTATGGTTTACCATAGCAAGACCATAAGGCATTATTGCCATCTAAATTATCTCATTTCTTTTCTTTCAGCATCTAATTTATAAATACATACATAACATATGTGTATATGTCTAAAAAATTTTTATGCCTACATCATTGGCAGGATGGTTTATCTAAGAAGATGAATAGAGTTGGATGCAACTTCAAAATAGACTATGTACGAGAATTTGTCGGGGAACATTTATTCAAGCGGCAAAATAATTTAACAGTGATAATAAACACGCTGCCCATGTAGACAATGTTCAAATGTAAGATTCCATGATTTGGTCATAATTGAACAACACCAATTAGATATGGGTTTTCGCAATTATATACAATGGATACATCATGGTGAAATATCGAGGTGTTTCACGCGCTCAAACTAGTATGCCAGTGATAAAGATGGGTGTACGAATGAAAACTATGTTGTGAGGATACAAACTTTTTTTGATGATGATATTATTGTCAAAAGACTAGTTTGAGCACGATGTCTAATTAACAAAGAAGCGTTTGACTAAATGAATAACATACCAGTCATGAAATGGGTAGAAATGGTGAAGAATATTGATAATTTGTTCATGGTCATAAGTTTTGTATCCGTGTTGTACTAAGTTCTCGACTTTTCTTTGAAAGCTGATGCATATACAGCTCAATCGATGGAGCCAACAAGTCATTTGACATGTTGCTCGACTGTCATTTTGATGCTTTCCTTAAATGGCAGGCATTCAAAATCATATTATGGACTCGAAGATGTTGCATGATTTTACTAGAGGCATTCATCTATGGATGCGGCATGATTGTGCATTATTTTGAAAGAGACAATGAGAAGCTCATAATTGTCATGTGTGTGTGAGCCAAGATATAAAAAAAGGGGAAAGATCTCTCAAAAGTGTTACGACATTTCTTCTGGTATTACCCAAGGTTACAAAGATTGTTTTTGTCACAGGTTACTACATTAGTTGATATGAGATGGCATAAGGAAAAAGACTACATGAAGATAGTATTAAGGCATCCGCATTCAAAGTATGGTAGCGATTTGATAATCAATATCCTGGTTTGCTCGGGGATGCTAGGAAATGTGAGGTTGGCCCCAACTCGATGGTCAACCACTTGGTACTATATAACAATTATAGTATGTGGCTCTGTTATCCTTTGTGCCATACAATATGCCAATTTGAAGTAAAAGTAGAAGGAAAGCTATGATGTTTATTACTTATTCCCCGGACCACAAGCTCCAGGTGTAAGGATATAGACGATACTTGCGCCTCTCTTGATAGATGAGCTAAAGAGCAGTGGCATGATGGTATCCATACGTCATTACGTCAAGCGAGATTATTTCGCATGCATGCTTCGTTTATTATGGACTATACATGACTCTTTCCTCGCTATGGAAGTTTGTCCGCTGAGCAATAAAGTAAAGCGTGCGCAGTGGTAAAGTAGCAAGGCTACTAAGTGAAATGTAAGGCAAAAGTATCACAAATGTCCTACTTGTAATGAAGACACATCAACAAGGCATCAGAAGCAAATTATGTTATATGGGTCGGCAGGGTGAGATTTTTACCTCTTGATCACAATCGAGTATGAGTCACAACATGACGGTAAGCTCGATCACCACCACCAAAGACGTTATCCGTGATGACATTTTAGTTAGGCTGTTGTCTCATGTTTGTACTGTAGACCCGTAAGCATATCAATAATACAAACAGGAAAAGAAAACGAGGGCCTCAAGAATTGAATTGGACAAGAAAGAGTATTTTTTGAGTTGGAGTACTGGTCACAACTCAAGATGAGACATAATATTGATGTGATGCATGTTGAGAAAAATGTTTGTGAAAGTGTTGAATACCTTATTGAATATTGTTGGGAAGACTAAAGATAATCGAAAAAGTCACTGCTTTGACTTAGTGCATATGAAGATAAAGGGGAATGAGTTACATCTTCAATTGAAAGGGGAATAAGTTATTAAAACCTCATGCATGTTATATTAATTAATTCTCGGTACAGAAGAGAGTTTTGTAAATTCCTTAATTAGTTAAGTTTCCGCATGGTTATGCAAACATATCAAGAAATGTAAACATTATGATGGGAAGATTTCTAGGTTAAAATCCCATCATTGTCATGTCTTACTTTGTTCCACTTCCTCCTCGTTGGTATTCTCGTCCTTATTTAAATAAGGATGTGTGATGTATTATTGAATTATCTCGGATTCTTTCAAAAGTTATGCTAAGACATTGTATGTCACCCCACTTAGAAAGACTTGAGTGAAGGAATTATTATATTGTGTAAACTTGAAAGATATTTCCTCCAACTTTCTTTGATATTATGATCCACTTGGTAGTACGTCGCTGAAGCTAAGCTTATCGGACCAAGAAGTTATCTGGATGTATCCATTTGAGAGTGTATTTCACCTACATTCAAATTTATCAAAAAAATAATGATATTTGTTTCATGTTACCATGACAAAAATTATTTATTTTTGTTTATTCTTGTTATTTAGAACCTAGCACATTAAAAAATATGCGAGAAATAGTTAGACCGTATGTCTATCATTTAAGATACACCTGTAAATGAAGCTTTAACGCTTTATCTTCAATGTACCTTCGTGGTATTGAAACAACGCCGAGTTGAAAGGAATGATGATAACGTAGAAAACAAGTTCGTGGTCATTTACCTTATTTTCACAACAAGCACCCACCACGTGGTGTGATAAATTAGTGCAACTCTCAAAGAAGAATCGAGAAGGCACATTGGTATGTCATAAATAATTGTCGAGTCGCAACCTTAGAGTAAGTTTATCTAATCTTGCACAAATTCTTTGTTTCAAATATTTGTGATATGTTAGAGGTCAGGTAATGGAACACTTTATTTACATTCTTTTTCAAACAATGCATATAACAGCACTGACGAGTTACAAAAGACATGTGTGTTTCAAATTTAGAGTTGGAACAAGAAAAGTCTTTCCAATGTGGCTTAAAGATCATGCTACAATTATAAATTTCATGTTTCATAATGATAAAGTTTATCTTTAAGAACAATACTTAATAAATTTCACTATTACGATGCGAGATATTCATCTTTTAAAGTAATCATTCAAGTCTCAATGAACTATATTCATCAGGCTGTGGACCGTATGCCTTCACCACATATACAGATATTGTAAATGAGTGCATTTTCATATCAAAGATCGTGAAGATCATCAATTACTCAAAAATAGTGGTATGTTTTGTGGTTACTACGGGGAGGATGTTAATTTTTATGGAGTTTAACGCTAACGTGGTGGAGTTAGATTATTTATTTGGGTATAAAGTCATCCTTTTCAAGTGTAAGTGGTTCGATACAAATAGCAAATATAAGAGAATACAACAAGATCCACATTTCACCATCATAGACATTAAATCTAATTTTTCAGCCAGAATGATCCACTGGCTTAGCCACTAAGCTCGCCAAGTGTTCTATCTCGATGATTGGCAAAAACACAAATTGGAAAGTTGTCCAAAAGGTAGTTCAATATAGACACTTGTGGGATATTTTAGAGAAGGATATTACTACCGGGGTTGACGGGAATTTGACGAGACAATCAAGATGATGCTTATCGCGAAACAGGTTTCATGTGATATTGAATGGTCATTCGACTAGATGATCAATTAGGTTGCAACGTTTTGATCGTATAGATGTTAATCCGTGGCAATAAATAATAACATTTTGTCTATGGAGATAGAAATGATGATGATGACTTCATTTTAGAAGATGTAATTGAAGAAGATATTAGTGTTGATAGTGCTAACAATGTGAGGAGTGGCTTTCGGGTGAAAGTGAGAGCGACTAAAACATGCAAGTATGATAATTAGTGATAGATGTTTTTCATTGTTATGTTTTACTAATTTATTTTTTATATATATATATATATATATATAGAGAGAGAGAGAGAGAGAGCAGTATATATATATATATATATATATAGAGAGAAAGAGAGAGAGAAAGGATATATATATATATATATATATATATAATATACCTTTGATTATACTCTATTATTTATTAATTATAGGTTATCACATTATTAATGACATCTTTATTTTTTGTATGCATATTAATAAAGATAGTTTGTAAATACTGGAAACAAGCACCGCCCACCAATCATTCCTAAGCTGCTAGAGGAGAAATTGAATTCAAACAAATTGATGTTGAACTAAATTAACTCATTCAAATATTTATATGACAAATTCCTTTAATGAGTTAATGATGTCAAATGAATATTTATAATTTAAAAGTTTGTCCGGCAGGGTAAGAAGAAGAAAAAACATATTCAAAGAGTTAGTGTCGATCAACACATCAAACGTCATGAATGCATTCTCCAATGGTACCGAACTGGCGGACATCTAAGGTTGGAGACCAACCTCACTTCGTGGAAACAGCTTTTGACACCGGTAAAGAAGTTGAAATATTTATACAATTTTTTCGGAATAAGTTTATATTAATTAACAAAGTGTAAGTCTTGTCAGAATTTAGGAGCAAGTGCGACTGGGCGGAAGGATCATGTGACAAAGCCCATAAAGGAGGTTAATAGCAACATAGAGTTGATTGGAACACTTCACAATGCACAAGTCAATGTGGGTTGTACTAGTCTCAACAAATTTACACGCAAGAATGTTAAATTGATTTAATTTTGAGTATTAAATAATTTTTTATATTTTTTGTAGATATATCAATGTTTAAGGTATAAAAAATATTGAACTTGTTGTCTTTATATAATTTACATTTATTATAAAAATTATTCATTTTATAATATATTTAGGTAGATGAAGTTGTTATGGTTTTAGCAAATGATTTCTTAATGTTAATTGATTGTGATAAGTTCTTAACATGCAACACATAAGATGAATGATAATGATAGTAAAAGAGGAGCCATATATAAGAGATATAAAGGTGTTGGGAATGTGGAGGACACTATAGCTAATGCAACATTGGAAGCCAATGGAATGCATGCTAGGTATAAAAATAACTCCACATGTAAGCATGTTGAACTAGTTTAATTGAATAAGTCACCTCATAATGTGGATTTTTGATTATTTTTTTAGTACTATATATAGACTTATTAATGCTAGAGCTATAAAATATCTCTTGAGTGACCATTTCAATATCATATGTTTGCTGATAATTTTTTGTAATTTTCTTTTAATGCTCGGTGTGCGGGGATGACTTGTGATAGTGACAAGGATTGATACAAATCGCCTATACAGATATTGGTAATGTAGATTACATACCAAGTGTTATCCTAAAATTGTAAGATTATATAAAACATAAAAATCTTAACAAGAATTCACAATAAGCATAATGAATTAGAAAATTCCACATTGAGTATGGTGAATTAGTTGCAATTAGATCGTCGAAGAAAAAAATTGAATTTTTCTTCTTACTCTTGTCGAGCGCCCCAAACCAGGAAGTCAGTTGACTACCCCGTCAGCACCACGAGAACATAAGTGGGTGTGGGTTGCCCGGCGCCACTTTAGAAAATCGGGCGAGTCTCCTTTGTGCGGGAGCTCTACTTAAATACAATTCTTGTATAAAACACATATCGCATCCCGAAACGATCAAATATATCACGATATAATCGACATGGGTAAAAATGCCTCTTGGGCTCATAAACCAATACTCATAAAACATACCAACTATTCTCAGTATCTCCCAATAATTCCTTAAGTTGATTTACACTTTATACAAGCATATATTAACATCTACAAGACTAATACATGTATGTCAAAAAAAAAAAAACATCAAGCCCTGGCAGAAGCTATTCAAAATGGATTGTCTTCTAGGCGCTCCTTGGCTTTTTGAATTATATAAAGGGATTTGACAAGGTGACTAAAAGCTCAATGGGAAATAAGCCTAAGTGGGCTACTCACCACTAAGTGAGTCACGTCTTCCGAAAATGTAATGACCAGTAAAGCATGATCTACTTGAATGTCTACATGATCACCATGTCACGAGTCTCAGGCTTCGCTCATGGCACTGGCAAGTGTATGAAGAAAATAATCATTTCAAAACAAAACTTTTGTTCTTGAAAATATGCTAAAAATGTTGGTACAAATATAGGACTACCCTCAGAAATTGAATTGGTTGGTGAGCTTTAAAGCAGTCATAGTCTCATCAAGTGATCTGTTGGCCCATCTCGGCCAATTCTCAGGAATATCATCTTTGAAATTCTTTCGCAAACATATCCGTTTTTACAAAAATACATTTGTCATGCACTCACACTAATTCTAGGCTACCAGTGCATATGAAAATCATTATACTATTTTCAAAATCATTTACAATATGTCAAGATGCATATTTTCAATCAACTATAATTACAGCATGTAATTCCAACACATCAAGCATCACCCAATTTAGCTCAATTGAGCTGATTCAATTTTATTCCCATTCCTATACATACACAATTCATTCATATAATTGTGACCTCATCTTAATCCTCATTAAACATTAGCCCTGTGATTTCTACACCCACACCCATTTGAAACCATTCAGATTCCACCCAATTTTCATGCCAAAATACATGGGCCTTTATGGCCATTTCACACAAACCGGGACTGTTTTTACAGTCCCAAAACGAAATCCACGGGCAGCCACACTTCACCGGTTCCTATGGTGGTTTGATTTCATTAATTCAGTCTCCTAATCACCAAAGCATAATTTATTCATTCCAGTTATCTGCAAACAACCCAAATTCAGTCTATTAAAGGAGTGGGCTGTCCACGGGCAGCCCCTCATCTACATCGGTTCAATTTTTGAAGCCGTTTAATAAATGTCCGGTCTTTGTTAAGCGAGCATGGTTTAAAGCTTAATTTTGGTGGTCAAAACACCCGAACAGCCCACTGATTTTCTGGGCTTCCACAGTTAATCCTAAAAGTCTCAAAATTCCACAATTCAAGTCCCATGTTTTGGGACGATCATGGCCCAATCCCGGCATTTTTCCATACATTGCATGCATTTTAGTAAAATCTGAATTTACAAGACTGACAGCCCACAATTTTCTGGGCAGTCACGGAGGTGAGAAAAATCACCAAAATTCCTAACAATTGGTCCCGTGTTTTTAAGGACAGTCAAGCAACCCCTCACGGCCTCAAACCAATAAAAACATGGAAAAAACCCTACTTGAAAATGGGAATAAAACGCAAGTGAGGAGAAAATCCTACCTCTTGGGTTATCAGCTTCGCAATTCAGGGTCCGCAGCGTGGCACGCTCCGGCGTAGAGCGTTTCCCCTTCTTTCTCGAGTAGGCGCGATTAAAGTCTCGTATTTCTAGAGAGGAAGTAAATCTCTCTCTAAAAACCTCTCAACCATGGAAGCCACTGCATCTCCTCTTTTGTCAATCCCACGTTTTGCCTTGGCTCATTTAAGAGATGAAGACTATTTGCTAATTTGTCTTTTGTGACTTAAAAAATCAAATCTCTAAATGACATATACGTGACCCTGCACCTCGGATTTGATTTTTCGCGTACTATCTCGGCGTCCATTTCATCATTTCTCTACTCATACCACTTATGGTACGCGAGTCACATCTTATATACGCCTTTAAATGCATCGAAAAGCATTCTGACTTTGAAATCGTATCTTATCGAAAAGCGTGTAAGTGCATTTGTCTCTAGGAAAATTACGAGAATTTTACGTGTAACTTCGATTTGCGAACGATTCCAACGGTACAATCCGTTTCGTCATCAGAGGTCTAGAGAATTAATTACGGACTTTTAACCGTGTATTTAATTTATAATCCAAAATTACGATTTGCCCTTATTCAGTGGAATTTCTCGGGTCTTCATTCTCCCTCCTTAAAATTTGATAAAATTCTATGCACATACCTACCCAACCATATGCATATATATAACCTTACCTAACTCCAAGACCATGTCGGGTATGATAACTCTGATTAAAGGTCAAATTCTTAACAGCAGATGGTTGTCATCTCATCCATGTAAACAGGCATCAACAACCAACATGTCTACCACACAAAGTTCCACCGCTTCGTATGCTTAACTCATGATCACACAGAAAAGTCAAATCTCTCCCTCACCTTCTGGGAAGGAATTTTCCATCATGTCTGACTTTTCTAAAGAGGCTTCAAACCTCACAATAACAATTTGTGAAGCATATCAGAACTAAACCTCTCTTACCAAGATGCATTAATGAATGAACATGATGCATCAACTTTAAACACTAAGCTAGTGACAATTGCGAGAGTAGAGACGTACCACCATGTCAGGCTAATGGGCGTGCAGTCTTTGTACCATGTGAGATCTGCGCACTCTAAGGTGATCTAGCCACTCATATCGAAATTTGGCGGCAATGTGCTCGTCATGCGCAGCGACTGAACTCTCGGCCTGCGAATCCGTGGTCGACCTCGGCCTATGCTCTGACTACGGCCTGGCCGTGCGAAGTACTGATGCTAGGCATCCACCGGATGATATCGATCCTCGACCCATACTAGGGTATGGAAGATAGCGCGGCCACTCTGTCCCACGAGTTGGTAGATGCACTGTCTGAACATCGGGATCCCTGTCTCTGGGGGCAATCCCTCCTCATATGTCCGGGCTGCTAGCAATGGTAGCATACCATCGCATCTGACCATGACCCTCGCTCGCCTCGCTGATGATTGGGGCGAAGTGTCCCTTAACGCCACAGGTTCCACGCCTTGATGGACAATCCGTCCCGAAAGTGTCAGTGGCCTTGAAATAACACATCATCGCCTTGCGACTATTGTCCCATAATCTTGGCCTTAGTCACATTGACCTCATTTTGTCTGGATATTCTTGTGAAGCGAGTCTTGCTTCTTTCTCGGATTGGAAGAAGATGGGTCTTCCTTCCTCTTAGTGCCAACACTTACCATATCTTGGATGCCTCTCATGTCATCCACTCCTCCATCTCACTGAGTGGAGGCGATGTCGTCCCAGCGGCCCGAAGGTCGCTGGCCCAGCCTGTCTCATATTGCACATGCGTGCGATGCGGTAGCTGCGATCCCATGGCCTCGATGAGACTGTTGTTCCAGCCGTAATTTGGTCGATTGTCGGTGGTGCGACGGCGCCACGTGGACGACCTCGGCGTCCTTGCCCTCTACCTGCCATCTACACAATCAACATGGCGATCGACCAAACATATCTGATATCTCCAAGGCATAAACACAGCCTTGAGACACTAATCATACACATAGCTCAGTGTATACGCAACCAATTTTGCATTTAAAATATTGGTTTTCAACAAAATTTTATTTTCAAAAATTTCATTTTTGAAAATTTTATTTTTCGAAAATTTTATCAAATTTATTTGATTTTTTCCCTTTTTTTTTTTTTTTTTCATTTCTTTGACCCTTTGAAGCTAAAAAAATATATTATTATTTTCTTTCATTTTCCAGTACCCCAATAAATTTATTAAAATTTATTTCATCTATATTATTATTATTATTATTATTATTTTTTTCATTCCCTAACAAACCAAATAAATTGCTTAAATTTATTTTACTTATTTTCTTGTTCCAGTTTACACATTGTAAACTCCAAGGTTTGTTTTCCAACATCTTTATGTGCTATCACCTAAGCACACAAACATCCATCACATACAACATGTCATACAAATTCATCAATCACATGATCACACACAAAACACACATCTTAGTGTTTAGTTTTGTTAGTGCCTTTCTAGGTAATCTCATACTATTCTCAACATCGAACCACCACTAGTGGCGATGTTCTTGCTGAACTATGACCTAAGCACAATTCCTCAATCTATAGGTTTCCATATACCTATACTCCACATTCTAAGACATTAGCCTAAACCCGAGTCCCTCGAGCCACAGGTAGCAGTTTACCTATGCTCATTCTGTTTGTGGCCCGGCTTAGGGGTCAGTTGACTACTCGTCGACACAACGGAACATAAGTGGGTGTCGGGTTGCCAGCCTTTCACTTTAGAAAATCGGCGGTCTCTCCTTTGTGGGAGGCTCTACCCAAATACAATTCTTGTATAAAACACATATCTGTCCCCGAACAATCCAATATATGCGATATAGTCGACATGGGTAAAAATACCTCTTGGGCTCGTAAACCTTGATACTCGCTAAAAACATACCAACTATTCTCAATTATCTCTGATAATTCCACTTAGTTGATTTACACTTTATACAAACATATATTAACATACACAAGACTAATACATGTATGTCCAAAAAAACATCAAATACAAGCGGCTTCTTCAAAATGGATTGTCTTCTCGGCGCTCCTTGTACCTGAATTATAAAGGGTCCCACGGCGGGGTGAGCTAAAGCTGGTGGGAGAATACTCGCCCAAGTGGGCTACTCACCACACAGGAGTCTTTGATCTGTGATGCTCAGTAAACACACTCAGTAAAAAACATGATCCTACTTGAATGTCTGCATGATCACCCCATGTCACGAGTCCTCATGAAGCTCACTCGCTACAACCATTGAGAAAATAATCATTTTGAAAACAAAACTTTTGTTCTTGAAAATATACTAAAGAAAATATTAAATTTTACAAATGAGACTACCTCAGAAATTAGATTGGTTGGTGAAACTTTTCGAACGATCATGGTCCTCATCAGGAAGTGATCACGGTGGCCCATCTCTGACTAATTCTCAGAATATCATCCTTTGAAAAATTCCTTTCGCAAACATATCCGTTTTTACAAAAATATGCTTGTCATACTCACACCTAATTCTAGGCTACAGTGCATATGAAAATGCATTATGCCATTTCAAAATCATTTACACAATATGTCAAGATGCATATTTTCAATCAACTATATAATTATGTAATTCCAACACATCAAGCATCACCCAATTTAGCTCAATTGAAGCGATTCATAATTTTATTCGATGGCCTATCACATTACACAATTATATTCCATATAATTGTGACCTCGTCTCTTAATCCTCATTAAACATTAGCCTGTGATTTCTACACCCACACCAACTCAAGCCATTCAGATTCCACGATTTTCATGCCAAAATACATGGGCCTTTATGGCCATTTCACACAAACCCGGGACTGTTTTTACAGTCCCAAAACAAAGCAAGTGGGCTGTCCCGCGGGCAGCCAACGCTTCTACCGGTTATCTTGATGGGAGACGTTTCCGTCTCCCAATTCCCGATCTCTAATCACCCAAAGCATAATTTATTCATTAAATTATCTGAAACAGCAATTCAGTCCACAAAACTTGGGATGGGCTGTCCGGGCCAGCCCCACTTTCATCTGCTCGATTCAATTTTGAAACCGATTTCCATAATATTCAGTCTTTATTCACTTCAAGCATGGTTTAAAGCAATTTGGTGAATTAAACACCCAAACAGCCCACTGATTTTACGGGCTTCACGGATTATTTTATCCTAAAGTCTCTTTCCAAAATTTAATTCAAGTCCCATGTTTTGGGACCGATCAAGCGGCCCAATCCCGGCATTTTTCCATACAAACACATGCATTTTAATGCAAAATCTGGAGTACAAGACCCCCCGAGCAGCCCCTGTTTTTCTGGGCAGTCACGGAGGTGAGAAAAATCTAAAAAATTCCTAACAATTCGGTCCCATGTTTGGGACCGATCAAGCCAACCCCTCACGACCTCGAGCCCGACGAAACATGGAAACCCTTGAAATGGGAATAAAACGCAAGTAGGAAAATCCTACCTCTTGGGTTGTCCAAAAAGCTTCGCAATTCCGGGGTCACGCGTGCTTTGCTCACGCGTAGAGCGTTTCCCTTCTTTCTGCAGGCCGACGACGGTCAGATCTCGTATTTCTAGAGAGAAGCCCACTCTCTCTCTAAAAACCTCTCAACCATGGAAGCCACTGCATCTCCTCTTTTGTCAATCACGTTTTTGCCTTGGCTCATTTAAGGAGATGAAGACTATTTGCTAATTTGTCTTTTGTGACTTAAAAAATCAAATCTCTAAATGACATGTATGTCCCTCTTTCTCAGATTTGATTTTCGGCACTATCTCGGCCGTCCATTTTCATCATTTCTCTACTCATACCACTTATGGTACATGAGTACATACTATATGCGCCTTTCGTCGCATCGAAGCGTTCTGGCTTTTTTGAGAAATGCTATGCCTCAGCGTGTAAATTGAAACGTCTCGGAAAATTAAGTACTGCGTGTTAACTAGATTCGAGACGATTCATGAGTACAATCTGTTTCATCATCCGAGGTCTAAGAAATTGATGCAGTTTTTAACCGTAATTACAATTTTTGTAATTAAAATTACGATTTTGCCCTTATTCGAAATTGGAATTTCTCGGGTCTTACAGCTACCATAGACTTGCAATTGAAGCAATGTTGACATTAAAGAAATAGTTACTTTTATTTTCGAATATATTGGAATATAATTAAAATTATGAACTTTGGTGTGTATATTTAACAAGTTTATTTTTTTAAATGAATTACATGTGATAATTAATTATTATAATTTTCTAATGTTTAGCTCAAAGAATGACTCGTAGTTATAGTCGAACAATCAGTGTAGATGAAGTCATGCAGGTCGAGGAATGTAGAGGGATACTGCCAAACCCGTACAACATTGAGCCTGAGTCGGATGCCTTCCTATCCCGATAACACCCCTACCATGAGGATGGCGATTCTACCCTTTGGTAAGATATTAGATTTAGCTTATTAGACATATTATTAATACTTGTTATATCTTAAATATGTCTAATCTATACATTTGGTTTAATGATGTTACTCTAAATTATTAATTAGAATTGTTTTAAGTTGAACTAAAAATATATTAATTAATGATTGATATAATGTAGTCACCATAAACATTTGAAAGTTTAAGGTATGAATAGATATATTTCTATGCATGTTGAATTAACTTATGGAGAACATGATAACAATTGCTATGACAACATTTTATTTTTTTAAAACAACAATTTATATGAACTAATTAATTTTAATTGTGAATGTATAGAACGTAAGAAATTTCGAGGAGATACTCGAGGTGTTGGGACTGACAAATTGATTCAAGCCAATGGAAATCGTCCACTTCGTGGGGTTGAAATTAAACCAGAATATAATACTCCAACCGGTGTCAATAGTAGTAGAATGAAATCGGAGATAGGGACCATTGTAAGAGAAACTATGCACCATTGGATGTTGAGAAGTGGAAGTAGAATTATATCAGAGTGATAAAGTTTTCATGATGGAGAATGTGCGAATGATGTTTAAGATATTCATAATTTGATATATGGTTGTTTAATTATTTTTATTTCACTCTCATGTTAATAATGTGATTAAATTTATATCACTATTGAAATGCACATATAGTATATGTAAGCCTAAACATGTATATGAACAAAAGAGGACCTTTTTGTTCATATTGATTTAAAATTTGCACGCTTTGATGGTGTTAAAATTGTTTGTTGTTGATATCATATGAGTGTAATACTTTTTACACATTATTATCATTTTTGTTATCATTATTATTTTATAATCGACTTCCATTTTTGTTGACTATAGGTTGTAAAATTTTATGTTATCTTTAGTTTGAACATATAGAAAAGTACATTCTTGTTTTTTTCCATTTATTCGATGTAAATATTACTGAAAGCTGAATTTAAACTCTAAGAGTGCGATGGGCATTGATTCTTTCTAAATGTAGTTTAAAGGGCAAATCAAATCAGTTGTTAGTCCTTGAATTACTTTATTAATACATTCTTCAAATTTGGCGAGTTAGTGATACTTGTTATTTTATTATCTTTTCCAATCTTCTTAGACTATCATACATTTTCATGATATCTTGTAATTTAGAATGTTTTGTGACCATCTCGACTAAGGCTCCCATATAGAGTAAACAATTATCTTTTTTTCCTTATAATTTTTTTATTTTCTCTAAGCATTTAAGTATTATTATGTTATGATTAATAAATGAACTTTAGTGATAGACTTAACCTTGTTTGTTTATTGTGACTTGGAATAAAATTAAAAACTATCTAACTATTATGGTAAAATTTTTATATATAAGTTATTTATTATCCATGTTTTATCATACAAACCCTAAATATATTTTATTTTACTATTTGTGGTGTAGGAAAAGTTTATGGTGATCTTACTCAAAATCATGTGAAAGAAGGCCAGCTTCAAAATAAAATGGCTGCAAGGTATAGAGAGCATAGGAGTAAGTGTCACAAGCATTTCAAGAAGTTCTCAATAGTAGCTGAGGCAAAACAACATCCATATAAACATGTTAGTGATCAAAGGCAATGGGATTGGTTATGTGATAGATTTGCCTCGGAAAAATTTCAGGTGAAGTCTTCATCAAAATCTTGTTTGGTTTGATTTGCTATGTGAAACATGATAATATACTTTAATGCTGAAATTTTGATTTTAACTTTTAATCATATAGCGGCGCTCAACATTGAACATCGAAAATAGAATGAAGTTGCCTTTTACTCATCAAGGGGGATCACGATCCTTTGTACAACATGTGGAAGAATTGGTAAAATTTAAAAAACAATTCTCCAACTTTAGTAAATACTTCTAGAATTAATATTGATTATTATACTTACGTGATGATTTTCTATAGTTCAATGAGATATAACTTTCATCTTCCTTCATAATTATCTTATCTCAATATTTTTCGTTATTATATTGAATCTTTTATGAGACTTAATATTGCCCATTACATCTTTTTATGTTTGGTTGTCAAGTACTTTGCACATCTAAAGTATTCTTGAGTTATCAAAAACTATGGTGCATGTTATTGCAATTCTATGCATTAAGATTTAGTGTGAGTGAAAATTTTGAATATTCTTCTGCTTGCATGTCTTGTTTAGCCTTAAATTTAATGTTTATTTACAAAATAAATGTATGTCTAAACAATGACAATTATGTTGAAGTTGTAATACATGTCTTGTTTACCCTTGAATTTAATGTTATTTATAAAGTAAGTGTATTTCTATACAATAACCACTATGTTAAATTGAAATAGGATAACATTTGTTTCTATAATAAAAGTTTTATGTTATATACATAACTTTTTATATACAATGTCCATAATATTTATAGCAAGGATGTATTTTTGATATTATATGTAGAGGTGAATTTAAGGCAATCAAATTGAATTCTTAAAGTTGAAATTTGATTGTTTTATATCATTGATGATATCTTATAATATTTTAATAAATAGATGGTTACCAACTTAAGTATGTGTCGAGGTATTTTTATATATTTAACTATTTTCCTTTACAATAGATATTGTGACTTGTAAGAATTTATAATATACATTTTTTATACAAAACACATACATTTGTTTCTTTCTTCGTAAGTGAATCAATTTATTATAAGAATTCTAGTTTTGGCTTGAAAAAAATAATAATATAACAAAAATTATATTGAAATACAATATCAAAGAATGACTTTACATTACTGTGAATAACAAATACAAATATGGTTATTAATAAAAGATATTTCACCAGGTTCTTGCTAATTGTGATTGTAATGGATGCAAATTTATTTGAAGATTTTAACTAGTCTATTATTTCTTAAATTATATTCATATTGTTTACTTATTTTTCATATTGTTATTTAGGCACGACTTCTTTGAATGACACCGGGCGAATAGAACTTTTCAAGTTAATGCATTGGACTTCAGAGAATGGTTGGGTAAACCAAGAAGCACAAACTTCTTTTGTGAGTTTTCTTTAGAAATCTTGTACTTCTTTATTTATTTGACAATTCATGAACTTATTTGTAATTTTAATTACATTACTATTAACAATTGTTTTTCAAATTAGAATTTTGTGATGTTCACTTGATGATTTGCAAATGTTACATAAGCCCATTACATTAGTTTTATTAATTTTTTTTTATTCTATGTATAGTAGAAAAATTTATAAACATGCTATTGAAATGGATCTAAACCTTCAAGAATTATATTACTCATAAGAACATGCTATAAAACTTGTATGATATGTACTCCAAATATTTAATTTTTCTTTGTCTTTGTAGGAAAGAATGTTAGAGTTGCAAGCAACCCGGTGAAGAGTGGTCAAGCCTTATGAGGGCGATATATGTGTTCAAGTCTTGGGCTCAGATCTGGGATATATTATTAAAGGCCTAGGTCCTTGGCCCTAAACCACCCCATCCTAAATCAAGATACGGACATGCTAAGTCATCGAGAGATAGAATTGGAGAAAGAGCTTAAAGCAATAAGAGAGCTCATACAAAGTCAAGAGACTTGAATCCGACACCAACAATCCCAAATATATTAGTTAACTAGCTTTGTTAGTGAAATGCGTCGGCATGCATCAAAGATCAGAAGCTCGGAAGTTCATCTCCTTCCTACATGATACAACGTTCGTAGTTCCTAATCACACTTTATGGATATCATAAAACTTGGTTTTATTTTTGGGGACATTATCTCTTTTGGCATGTATATATGGTTTTGTTTTTGGGACATTCATCTCCTTCTCTTCATATAACTCATGGATTCTGCAGCATACTTTATGGATACCAAACCACTTGGTTTTGTGTTTTAGGGGAAATTATCTCTTCTTGACATGTATATATAGTTTTGCTTTTTTGGGGACATTATATCTCCTTGACATGTATTTATGGTACATTAGATGCTGCAGTTTTTTGGATGTGATCATATTTTGCATGTGTTAGTTTCACTTTTCTTTTAGTTTTAGAAGTTATTTCATTTTACAAATGTGGATATTAGTCTATACTATTTCCTTATGTTATCATATTTTGTACAGGTGCTAGTCTTCAACTTTTCTTTTACTTTTGAATTTTTATAATATTATTTTTTATAATCATGGATACTAATTGGTACAATTTGTCCTTATGTATGAATTTCTTGTATTTGATGGAATACTATAAGTATGTATTAAAACTATGACATAAGTATTGATGAATACTATAAATTATGTGTTAGAACTATGACATAATTTACTTATTCATTTTGTAATTTTTGATTATTAATCTATAATAAATTCAACCACAGTTGTTTATACTTTATTATATTTTATAATTTTAATTCTTGAAAAATGTAATTTAATATTTATGATGAAAATAAAGTATTATTATTATTGAACTTTGTGGATTTTATTATTTGAAAATCAAAGCTTCATAAATAAAGTTTACTATTTTATTTTATTATTGTATTATTATTATTATTATTATATAAAGCAAAGCTTCTTAAATAAGTTTGCAGTCAAAATCTATTTAGCAACAAAATTATAATTTTCATTGTTGTAATATGCATTTAATTTAGCAACAAATTAACTCATAATTAGAATTTTTGGCAACAAAATTTTAAATATTTAACAACGAAAAATTTTTGTCAAAAATATTGTGGAACAATAAAAAATTATGTCTCTATAAGGTATTAGAAACGAAATATTTTATTTGTTGCGAAAACCTTTCGCGACGAGGATAAGGCGACGTCCCTAAAACAAAAATATTTTCGTTGCAAATTAGTTTTTGTGACAATATTAATCCTTTGGCTACAAAATAATTACGTTGCTAATTACCATATTTCTTGTAGTGGGCCATAATCCAATACTCATAAATATACTAACTATATACAATAGTTACAAGAGTTAAAATTTTACTCTTATACAACACAAATTAAAATCTAAAATTCTAATACATGTAGTACATCACAAAACCAAAGTACAACCGGCTTTTTTTTTTTCTTCTAAAAGCGCCTCTAGGATGGTAGTCTCCCAGTGCGCTCTTTGTGCACACGAAGGAGAATAAATTCCCACGACGAGGTGAGCTATCGCTCAGTAGTGGAATCACCCTAAATGGGCTACTCTCCACCTAAGTGCATATGCAATGCTCCAAAATAAAACACACATTCAAGCAAATTTATGATTCTACTTGAATGTCTGCATATTCTCTCGAATCCGAGTCCTCACCATTTCTCACCTTCGCCTAAGCCTTGTATGAAATTATTGTTTTGTTAGTGGACAACCCTCCGATGTATATATATCAATTGCGGAGGCCGCTCAAACTTGATTGATATATTATTTTACAATGGACTACCCTGGAGTGGATATCAATTGGGCGCTCGTGATTGTTATTTTTAATTTGGACTACCCTCCGATAATTAACATTTTTAGTCTACCCTCCGAACCATTTTCTCTAGACTCATCTCATGCACTCACTCCTATAGTCCTAGGGTGTTCCAGTGCATATGGAATGCATGTATGCCAATTCCAATACAGTCTAATTTACATGCAAATATATAAACATGAATATATTCACATAAAAATTTAATCACACAATCATGTTATGTAATTATCATTTCAAACATCAAAATTAGCTCACTTGGGCTAATGATCAAACACAAGCAATTCGATTTGAATTACTTAGGCAAACACATATTTTCACAAAATTTATTTTGTGAAGTCAGCATTTCGAGGAGCAATTAAAACCCTCGTTCTTGTTCTATCCCAAACCTAATTATCGGTTCACTTTACAGCCGACGGAAGTATTTCGACCATTCCGGCCTCCATCAAACCAATACATGATTTATGGAACCATTCATGCACATTTAGCCCAAACGGTCAGTAGACGTCACGGACTGTTAGTGGAATCTCAAATCCAAGCATTTAGGTTTCCAAGGTTTGGGCAGATCGAATGGCTTAGTTCGAGGCCTCGACAGCCAGAAACATTTACATAGTACTTGACAAGAATAAACCCAAGTAGGGAAGAACCCCTACCTCTCGGAGTTTGAGAAAACTCCACAAATCTGGTACCCGCACGAAGCCCTCTCCGCGTAGAGCATTTCTCCCTCTTGTCTGAGAAGATTGCCGGCGGTGAGGATCGTCGCATTTCTAGAAGGAAGACTCTCATTTAGAACTTAAGAAAATCAACCACTTGATCTCCCTTTACTATACTTTCAGTTTTCTCTTCTTTTCATTTGGAAGACAAGTCACTATTCTATTTGTCTTAGTGAAACCCCAGCAAAATCCCAAAATGCCTATTATGTCCTTGTTTCAGGTTTGACATTGGCCTTTACCTCCGGTAGTCCGTTTTAAATCATTCTACACTCATGCCACTTATGGCACATGATACTATTATATGTGACTTTTCGTTAACATTCGAAAATGGATTTCTGACGCTCGAATCTGCGATACTCGAAAAGCGATGTCCTTCGACTACTCTCGAGAATTTTACGTGCTAAATTTAGATTTCGCGAGACGATTCGGCCCGATTTGTCCGTTTTGTCATCCGATATCTAGAGAATAAATTTGATTTTAGCGGAAATAACAATTTGTAATCAAAATTCACGATTTTCTTGCCTTTTTAGAAATTGGAATTTCTCGAGTGCTATTCTCCCACCATTAAGGAATTTAGTCGAAATTATGAAACGAAACACAATTACTCACATGCATATGCAACAAGCACTCTACCATGCATGTAAACAGTCATTTAAATTTTAACGACTGAACCGCATACCTTCATCCCTAAACAAGAAAGGATAGGTGGCCAGCATCGTGTCCTCGCGCTCCCACGTTGACTCCTCCACTCCATGGTGCCTCCGTAGCACCCTCGCTAGCCTCACGGTCTTCGCGTCATAAAGACACGATCCACGACATTATCGACCATGCGCCTTGGTCCCTCCTCGAGAAGGTCCATCGTATTGAAGCTCAATCGTCCCGATCCACCACATGAAATTTGGATGCGGAGTATATTTAGAGCATGGAGCGTGGAACACCTCGTGGACACCTAACATCTTTGGGTGGTAACGCCCGACCAGTGCGCAGCGGTGCCTACCCTCTCGAGTATCTCGAAGGGCCCGATAAACCTCGGCGATGGCTTCAGCGCTTCAGGAACCTGGCCACTCTCTCGTGGCATCACCTTAGAAGAGGCGTGATCCTGACCTCGAACTCTAAGGGTCGACGTCGCCCGTCTGCATAGCTCTTTGCGGCTCAGGCCGTGAGAGAAGGCTATTTGTCGTATCAAACTCACCTTCTCGGTGTCTCTGTCCAGTCGGGGACCGATTGATGGAGCTCTCTCCCACCTCGGTCAAACATAATGGCGACTGCATGGCCTCCCATATAGTGCCTCGTGGGTGCCATCGTATACTAAACGATGCTTGTTGTTGTAGGCGAATTCCACTAAGGGCAAATGCTCTCAATTTTGCCTTTATGATCCGGGGTAGCATGCTGCGTAGCATGTCTCTAATACACAATATGAGTCCTCTCGGTGACCATGCCCGAGGGTGGAATGTCTTGTGCTCATGGTCGTGGTGTGCCCGTATCCTTTTGGAAACTCTTCCCGAGGTGTGTAAACCTCGGGTCCCTGCTCCAGGCACTATGGATATTGAATGAGGTTGCTCCATGTAGCCGGACTATCTCACGAATGTATAACCGGCAGAGTCTCTCCAAGGCGAAGGTCATCCATAAGCTAGAAAATGTCTTAGACTTAGTGAGCCGGTCCACTATCACCCATATTGCATCATGCTTGCTGCGTGCGTAGCGAAGTGCGGGTCACAAAGTCATAGTGACGTGCTCCCACTTCCGCTCGACCACCTCCAATAGTTTGAAGTAGCCACCAATTAACCGGTGTTCGACCTTGACCTGGCGACATTGAGACATCGTCGAGAACGAGTCCCTACGTGTCTGCCGTCCCACTCGATAGTCTGCGTGAAGATCCTGGTACATCTTCGTGCGACGGATGCACTTCAAATCGAAATGGAGTGAAACTCCTTGAGAATCTCTTCTCTCAAATGAATGCAGCTAGGGAACCACTGCGAGTCCCCTATATCGAACTACCATCTACGTGAGCGGTCCGACCCTGTCACGCGTGCACGGCGCCTCGGTCACGATGGACATCTCTGCGTCCACATAGCGGGACTCGATCACTGCGCTTTCGATAGAGCGGTGTAGCCACTAAACTCCCAGTACCTGACCACACTTGTTGTCTTGTAGTCAATGTCCCATAGTCTCGAGCATCCGCCACTCCCGAGAAGCTATACTAGCCAATGCTCCTCGTGACTTCCGACTGAGTGCATCAACCACCACATTTGCCTTACCGGGATTGTAATGCAAAGTGAAGTCATAATCCTCTAGGAACTCCATTCATCTGCGTTACCTCATGTTGAGGTCCCGCTGCATGAAAATATACTTCAGACTTTTATGGTCTAAGTACACCTCGAACTCCTCGCCGTATAAGTAGTGGCTGCAAATCTTGAGAGCGAAGACTACGCGGCTTGATTCCATGTCGTGTGTGGGAGGTAATTAATACCTGCTCGTGATTCTTATTTGTAGGGAACCATAAGCTACACCCTGGGTGCATCAAAACACATCCCAATCCGACCCTCGAGGCATCACAGCCACTTGTGTACCCTGTCCCCTGTCTAGGAACTATCGAGATGGGCTGGGAGGCTGAGTAAGTCTCCTCTTGACTCTGCAAGGAATGCCTCCTCGCATCGGTCATCCCATCAAACTTGACACTCCTTGGGTCAACCCTAGTCACCAGGTCTTCGCTATCTGGAGAAATCACCGATGAATCTCACATAATACGGTAATCCCAAGAAGGCTTCACGATATCTCGAGGCGGCCCGGCCTCTCTGACTCATCGGCTGCCTCGACCTTCTGGGTCGGCGACCTTCTTGATGTTGACACCACGTGTCCCAAAATCTCACCTCGATGGCGAACTTCGCACTTACTAAACTTGGCGTACAGGTGATGGTCTCGTATGGCTGCCAAAGCGATCCTCAAGTGATACTCATGCTCCGCTCATTTGCAGAGATTAGATCAGAGATGTCATCATGAAATTTCTGACGGCCCGATCTAAATAGGGTTGGAATATCACAACCATGAGATCCGTGAATCTTCTTTGGCGCATTCATCAATCGAAGAGCATCACCGTAAACTCAAAGTGCCCATACTTGGCGTCGCGCTATCTTGGGGATATCGTATCCTAACCCTGACCCGATGGTAACGGTCGCGAGTCTATCTTAGGTAGACTTGGCTCACCAGTCGAAACAATCGTCGATCACCATTGTGTGCAGATTCTTGATCGTAGCCCGGTTCAATTATCGGTAATCAATGCGATCGGGTCTTGTCCTTCTTCTTCGCAAGAAATGAAACCAGGGCGCCCGTGGTGAAAGTGCTCGGTCTAATGAACCCTTGTCCAGTAGCTCCACATGTAGTGTTGGACTACGAGTTCTATGACTCAGCTGATTGCCATCTGTGCGGAGTCATAGAGATGGGTGAAGTACCAGGGTGTAACTCGATACCGAAGTCTACATCCCTATGTGGAGGTAGTCCAGGTAGCTCATCCGGAAAAACATCCACATACTCGCATACTACTCGAGGGGTAGATCTAGAGAGTCACGGTCTACCATAGATCCTGCAGAGGTAAGGCACTTCTTGACCGTAAGTATCCCTGACATGCGGACTCCTTATGCATGCGGGGTAAAATATAAATGCTTGTCCCCACAGAAATACCACACGAGAGTAAGTCTGCGTGTGGCGGTAACTCTCTACCTCACAATCAATAACAACCACAGCCAAGGCTGTCGACCAATCCATCCCCCGAGGATGACATCGAACTCGACATATCCATGATCCTCGGGTCCATTTACATGAGTAGAGTCCTCTCCGGGATCTCCAGCTCTTGGCTCTCGACATATCATCCTTATTCTCACCTAATCCCCTAGGGAAAACTCACGTACAACGGCTCCTTTAAGGTCTCAACCTACAAGCCCAACTCTCTCTCTATGGTCAAGGTTCTCCCAACCATGGAATCCATATCTTGTAGGCGAGAGAGTCCTGATCACGGCGAATGGGCGACTTCGGTCCATTCTCGATCCTCTAACCTTGGCCAAATTTGTGGCCACGTAATCATCAACAAATCGGGCTAGCTCTGTGAACCTAGTCACATAATCCATCACAGTCATCGTCCCCTGCTTCAACTCTAGGAACTCCTGAGCTTTCGCAATCTCTGGAAAGTACGTACCCATGAACAGCTCCTGAAATTCTGCCCATGTCATCGCCTCTAGGTCTCTAGAGGTCCTTGCCCATTTCCACTATATTTGGGCCTCACCCTCTAGCTGGAACGCAGCTAGTCTAATCCAGGTCGCGTTAGAGGTAATCTCCATAGCCTCTAACACCTTCTCAATCTGCATGAACCAATGGTGCATACCGTGGACCTCATCCCCCTGCCAGATATCGGAGGATGATGCGCCTAAACCTACGGAGGTTACAGGATCTTCTTGTCTACCTGTATGCTAGCTGCTTGCGATCTTTCATTGCTTTCACCCTACGACCTCAGCGAGCTTGTAATCATATCTGGTTGGTCGAATGTCGGTGGTGCGACCGTGCCAGTGGGCGTCTACGTCTCGTCCTCTCTGTCATCTGCTTGATTAACATGGCAATTAAATCTCAATCTGAGTATCTACAGGCATAAACACGTACAGGACACTAATCATACACTTAAATCGATTGTATATGAGTCAATTTTTTTTTACCACATGAGCGGTGCTCATGAGCGGTGTCGCGAGCGATTAATGAAACATTGACCACTAAGCGATTGCCTTTGTCACCTGTGGCCCGGGTTAGGTGCACAATGTGCACACACCGAGCGGTCGGCGCGCAACGGCGGCGGGTTGCCCCATGTGGTAGGCGTGCTGCGCGCCTGTTTCTTAAGCTGGTCCGCGCGTATCGCGCGCGCGGCCGGAGGCGGTCGCGGCTCGTCGCGGCGGTGGCGGCGTAAGTGCCCGGTCGTGGGCGCGTATCCGACCTCTTCCCTTACCCGATACAGAGCGGTCGCGACATCGTTCCAGGTCGCGACCTCTTAGAAGCTAGCCCATGTCGCGACATCAAATTGGTGTCGTGACACCGCTTCTCTGCCCTGCGGCTTCTCACGCCCTGCCGCGCCCGTATCGCGACATCCGTGATATGCGACGTAAGCTGCTGCTCGTACGCATTATCATGACCTACCGCCCAATCGATGTCGCGACATCAAGCCCCTAACCATTACTTGCCACCCGCATTATCGCACGCTTTGCGACCTCGAAGATGATGTCGCGACATCAAATACTCAGCCCCATCTGTTATGTCGCGACGCGACGGTGTATCGCGGCCTCTCTGTCTAGCCCGAGGTCGCGTGCCCGGTGGTGGCGGCTGCTGCCCTTCTTGCGACCGCCCGCCTGCGCTGTTTGTCACGACCGATCTAGGTCACGACCCGGTAGCTGGAATTTGGCGTAGCCATTCCAGCTTCTGCACAGCGGGAGTAGCCTTTCTTCTCTAGATCACCGATAGCCTAACTACTTACTATTTTCCCCTCTCACCATATAATTTGAAGGTAGCCCATCCGGTTACACCTGATTTTTTTTTTTTTTTTTCATATGCGCTCTTTGGAAAATACCCCGGAAAAAAATATATTCATTTTTTTTCATCTTCCCGGAACGCAAATTAAATTTATAAAAATATATTTTATTCACTTTTCTTCAATTTTACAACTTGTAAAACCTTAGAAAATTATTTTCTTCAATTCTCATCCAATAAATTTATTAAAAATTTATTTTTCTTCATTTTCTTTTCCAGTTTTGTACACTGTACCACTCAAAATATTTTCTAAAATATTTTCTACACATCCATGTGCTAATCACCAAGCACACATAATGTCGATCACACATCACCGCAAACCGCAGTATAAGCATACCATACACCTGATAATCAACAAAATCACCTACAAAACACTTCAACACACGTGCACGTAAGTGTCTAGTTTTGTCAGAAGTGATTTCCTAGGTAATCTCATACCTATGCCTGTGAACCACTGGTGGTGATGTCCTTACACCTCAGACTATGGCTAAGCCCCGAATCCCACCGAGCCCCAGGTAAGCTTAGTATGCACAGGAGAACACGTCTGTTGTGACGCCCGCCACAGGGTCCATTGACTACCGGAATCAACTGCGAATACGATGAATGTTGGGTTAGACGCCACTTGGTGTCCGAGGCGATCTCCTTTGTACGAAGAGCTCTGCCCCGAATCCTGATTACTTACATTACATGTCGAAACAGCAATCCACATGAGTAGAAACGGCCTCTTGGGCCCGTAATCAATACTCATAAACATACTAACTATATCTGATAGTTACAAGAGTTTAAATTTTCTTATACAACACATATTAAAATCTAAAATTCTAATACATGTAGTACATCCTGAAACCAAAGCCCGCAACCCGGCTTTCTTCTAAAGCGGCCTCTAGGATGGCCGATCTCACCGTGCTCTGTGCACGAAGAATAAATTCCCACAGCGGGGTGAGCTATCGCTCGTAGTGGAATCACCTAAATGGGCTACTCTCCACCCTAAGTGCATATCACGATACTCCAAAATAAAGCTACACATTCATAAACAAATTCATGATCTGCCAGATGTCTACATGACTCAACTTCAGGATCCAGAATTATCGCAGAGCTCTCTCACACTCGCCTAAGCCTTGTATGAGAATTATTGTTTTGTTAGTGGACAACCCTCCGATGTATATATATCAATTGGGCCGCTCCGACGATTGATATTTTTAATTTGGACTACCCTCCGATAATTAACATTTTTAGACTACCCTCCGAACCATTTTCTCTAGACTCATCTCATGTACTCACTCCTATAGTCCTAGGTTGTTCCAGTGCATATGGAATGCATGTATGCCAATTCTAATACAGTCTAATTTACATGCAAATATATAAACATGAATATATTCACATAAAAATTTAATCACACAATCATGTTATGTAATTATCATTTCAAACATCAAAATTAGCTCACTTGGGCTAATGATCAAACACAAGCAATTCGATTTGAATTACTTGACCAACACATATTTTCACAAATTTTATTTTGTGAAGTCACTGTTTTGGGAACAGTAAAACCCTCGTTTACTGTTCCTATCAAACACAAATTATCGGTTCACTTTGTGAACCGTATTTCTCGGCCATTTCCGGCCTCCATCAAACCAATACATGATTTATGGAACCATTCATCACATTTAACTAAGCAGTCCGTAAGAAGCGTCACGATTCGTGGGTCTCAAATCCAAACATTTCGGTTCCAAGGTTGGAGCGGAGTCAAATGTTGTTCAAGGCCTCAACCAAACACATTTACATAGTACTTGAAACAAAAGAATAAACCCGAGGCGGGAAGCCCCTACCTCTCGGAGTTTAGGAAAACTCCCTAAATCGCAGTACCCACGTGAAGCCCTACTCGCGTGAGCAATTCTCACTTTACTTGTCCATTGCAAACGGTCGGATAAGGCGTCCGCATTTCTAGAGAGAAGGAAGACTCTCTCTCACTAGAACTTAAGAAAATCAGCCACTTGATCTCCCTTTCTCCCTTTCCCACGTTTTTCTCTTCTTTTCATTTGGAGAAGACAAGTCACTATTCCTATTTTGTCTTCTAGTGACTTAAATAAATCGAAAATGCATTATAATACATCGTTTCAGTTTTGACATTATTCTACTTATTTAGTCGGAATTTCGTCGTTTACTCATGTACTTATGGCATGATGCTGTTATATGTGACTTTCGTTGCGCCGAAAATCGTTTCACGGCACGAGAAATGTGATGCCTCGGCGTGTCCTTTCAGACTATCTCGAAATTTTACGGTTTTGCGTGCTAGCTAGATTTGGCGGGAGCGATTCGACGGTTGCAATCCGTTTCGTCATCGATATCTAGAGAATGAAATTTTACGGATTTTTGCCGAAATAACAATTTGTAATCAAAATTACGATTTTGCCCTTTTTCGAAGTGGAATTTCTCGGTCTTAAATCAAATCTATGTCGATGACTTAGATTTTCCATTGTTTTGATCAAGAGAGGAGGCTATGTAGGGAACAAATATAAAGTTATATTAATAAGAAATTTTCTTTTCTATTCATACTGAGGTTTCCTTAGAAAAATTACCCTTATACCCTTATTTTAATTTAAAGAAATACATATATTTTTCTATCCTTAAAAAAATTATATGTTTATCATTGGCATAGAGAGATATATATATATATATATACCCTTATATATATATATATATATATATATATATATATATATATATATATATATATACTCTCTCTTTCTCTTCTCTATATATATATATAATGTATTTGTAAAATGAATAGATGTCAGGAAAAAAAAGCAGGGCATGATATACCTTTCTTTGAGTAAAACGGGCATGATATATCTTTCTTTAGGTTTCTTCAAGCGGTAGCGACAAAGGGCTTGCACCTCCATAAAGGGTAAAAGGTGCGGAATGGTGAGTGTAAGATTAGGTATTGCTTTGGAACAATTTCACCTTCAATATTTGAGGTGAATCCTTATAAGCCAGGTGTGACATAAGAGCGGACATGAGTGAAGCGGCTCCCGCCTCTCGGAGCATTGTGCGTCTTTGAGCCCATCCACAATGACTAGCGACGCCTTCTGACATCTCCATCCACACCACACTTATCATCTCCCGTTTCTTCCAACTCCGTTTCAGTTTCTTCTTGACAAGCTTTACATACCTCGAATAACACCTGACTTGCTTTTTATCTCCTTTCGCTTAGTGGAGCTCGATTTTGTTTCTTCAAGCAATAATGCGCAAGCTTTCTTTACATTAGATATGGAATTTGCGCCTTATTTCTTTGGGAAAATCTTTTAACCTCGAACAAGTGTCTCAGCTCTAAACTCCCTATCGCTTTTGGCGGCATGGATGGACACATGACTAGCGAATTTGTATATACTCAGAACGTAAATTTTATTTTGCATCTTCTTTGATTTGGGATGAGGGTCTTCATCATCATCATAGTAGCTAAAGAGATTGGTAGCGATAATATGCGAAGAGGATCTTTGTGATCGAATTCTACATCGACTACACTCCCGACAGAGTTTTCTACTAATGAATCCCCACTTTTGTAATCACATAATCACCCATATGTTTTGGTAAGCAGGATCCTGTGGACATGGTTGTCATCTCTAGAGGAGGAAGGCGTAGATGGAGCTCCTCCCGTGCAATCCCTTTCTCCTGAGTCGCCATACCGAGTACCTCTCGAAAATTTGTTCTGTCGAAAGAAGGCTGGCCAACCTCATGATCGAACTTGGTTTTGTTTACGACGAGGAATCGATTAAGTGTTACGTGCCATGCTTCCTAAGGCCATCTCTTGCCACTTTCGTCGATGATGGAAAGGAGGTAATGGCTCGGTGGAATCAATTAGTCGACGGGGTATACTTTCTCTTGCTGTGCATAACGAGCAATGCTCAGGTGAGGACAAAATCAACATCCACGATAAGCGTAAATCGAGAAAAATAGCTCACGAGTAGCGATGTAAGTAATGTTGTGCTCCAACATTTGAGAGCTTTCATGCATCGATGAAAGAAAATTTGAAGGCCACTAATTAGAAATAATGGACAAGAAGCGAGCAGTTCGGAGAAAGATGCACAACGGAGATAAACCCCTGGCAGCCTTGGTGTAGAGCACATCATAGAAGAAGCTAAGCTCGCCTACGACTTTAGATACCTCGTCGATGACACATGATGATGCCCTCACTCCTCTGTTGGTCCTCAATGCGAGGATGAGGCCCGGCATATAGATGTCTCAGTGTGCATCTTGAATAACAAGTAAGCCTCATTAATATATTTTCTACCCCAAGAGTAATGTAGTGCCATGATCACTTAGTCGATAATAGGTTGGAGTCAGTGCCTGCAGCTAGTACCAATGGTTTCTTTCTTGGTTCAGCATTTGTATGTTGGGATCATATTTCTTCCGCAATTCCGCATAATCGGGTCCGGGATCAGGCTGGGAGCAATGCATCTCAGAAGGATTGCGCGCGGAACCTTTGAAACCAGTCCTCTCTGCCTTGATAATTCCGATACGAACATTGGAATGGGCCGAATGAGAGCGGAAGGTTCTACTGGTCCATGACCTCGAGGAAACACGTAAAAAGCCACTGACTTGGACCTGCAGCCCGAGCAAGTGCCTTAACCACAATTCATTATCCTGCAAGAGTCGGCGGTGATTGTACGGGGCCTCAGGTGTAGAGGAGAAAGCGGTGCCCAAAATGCCATGAGGGTATGATTTGGATCCATATCATCATGTTTCCCTTCGAATCTCCTAATTGGTGAGGGTACCAAGGGATCTTGCCGCCACCAGTCTGTGAACAAATGTCTGTAGACAAACCAGGATTCGTCCAAATACGCCACTATGAACTTTCGTGGTTCTTTGAAGGATGGTGAGACGATTTGCGGGGAAGAGGCTTACTAGCACCATCGTAGTGGCTCCACCATCCCAGGGTTTTACCGCCGCGTTTGGGAATATCTCCATTTTACTCTGGGTGCAACCACTCTTCCTTGCCGCGGTGGTCACAAAAAACACTAAATCCGGGGAACAACGATAGTTTTCAAAAATCATCGAGGCAAAGGGTTTGTTTGATTCTTTGTTTTTTGAAAATTGTTTTCTATATTCCTAAAAAACAGAAAGGTATTAAACATAAAAAAGGACCAGCGAAAACCGTTTGGTTCATAGTTTTTTTTGTTATGAAAACACAAAAAACATTAAATTCAAATAATAAAACCAGTTTTCAAAGAACACAAAAATGGCGTTCTCTGAGTTTTCAAAAACTGTTTTCATGAATAGTTTTCAAAAGTAGGACTAAACATGCCCTTAGTTTCTTGTTTTTGAAAATTGTTTTCGTTCTCAAAAACCAAGAGAACAAGGAAAATAGGAGAACACATTTAGTTCCTAGTTTTTTTGGTTTTGAAAACATACAGGAGAACACTAAATTAAGAAAAGCGAAAGAGCAGGTTTTTAGAGAATACAAAATGGTGTTATGTGTGTTTTCAACGGTTGTTTTCATGAACTTGATTTTTCAAAAACATGAACTTGACATACCCTTAGGTTCTTGTTTTGAAAATTGTTTTATATTCTCAAAAACAAAGAGAACACGTTTTGGTTCATAGTTTTCTGTTATGTAAAAACCTGACTTAAATTAAGGCAAGACATCCGGGGAATGGAGGTCCCTGAGTTCTAGCCTAATTGGGGACAATTTAATTACTACATTGTAACAAATTCTTTGTCTAGTAATTGAGAGATGCTGCCACTGCTTGTAGTTTTCTCGTTGCGAGGGGATTTGAATTTCCCGAATGAGGCGTCATCTTTGATATCAAAGCATCGAAACTATCAATCTTATTTTCAAGATTGTCATTTACTTATAGTATTTGGACACATCAAAATACAATTGTCCCACACCTCTCTTATATGAGGCGAGTTCCTTTCGTGGTTAGAAATGATTCTAGCAAAAACTCTGAAATGAATTGCAAATTGTTTTAACGAATGGAAAAGATTGGAATAATCGTATTGGAATATTTAGAACCATAGAAATCAAGTAGTATTTAAAAGGATTCAACCTAACCTCTTTCTTGTCATTGAGAAGCTACTATAGCACTTTCAAAAACTTTGCAAGATCATTTGAAGACCACCATCATCACTTAAGTGAAGGTTATATAAGAGCTCTCGAATGATGGAAAAATGGATTCATTGGATTCCCCATCTATGATGAATTCGAGTTAAATTTTGATGATTCGAGGATAGATGAAGCACTAGTGCTTTTAGGATGGGTCATTAGAGACTCAAATGGTATTATAAAGATGGCTGGATGCAAGCATTTAGGCAAGTCCTCTATAATTGTTATAGAATGCATAACATTAAGAGATGAGATTTTAGCTGCCAAAAGAGTGGTTACTCAAATTTAGAGATTGAAGGTGACTCCAAGATTCTATTAGATTGCTATAATAAAAGTATTAATATCCCTAGTTCTATTATATTATTAATGGAGAGGATTCTTGGAGATTATCTTATGATATGAACATCTATGAATTACAAACATGTCTTTAGAGAAGCAAATAGAATTGTTGATTGTTTGGCAAAGGTATTAGTATTCTGATTCAAAATTTGGTTGTCTAATTTCCTAGGATGTTACTAGCATTAGTTGTGAAAGAAGATTATTGGAGTCTCTATCTAATCGTATGTGTAGGGCCATTTGTTTTTATTTTTTTCCTATATATAAAAAAAAACAAAGTGCTTAGTTGTCAAAAAAAAAAAAAAAAAAAAAAGGATAATAGAATAGTTTTTAGAAAACACTAAAATGAGTGTTTTGGTATTTTCAAAAATGTTTTTTAAGATCATATTTTAAAAACAAGAACCAACAGGATCCCAAAATCATGTGTTGTGTTTTCAAAACTATTCTCAAGAACAGTTTTCAAAGCATAAAACAAAATAGGCATCAAATGCCTTTAGACATGTTTTCCATACTAATTTAGATTAAATAACATAAAATAGCTTTTTTTTCTTTTTTTAGATTCATTACTTGATGCATCCCGGTGTTTGGGAATTTGGGTTTTTTCTTTCCCAAAAAAAAAAAAAAAAAAGTCTTTAAGGCACTTTTTGAATATGTTGCCTAGTAATTTAAGGAGGACTTGAATAAATCGTTGGCATTGGCTCCTTGAGGCTCTTTTGTGTCGCGAGTTGCAAGTCCCTTCTTGGTGTGTGTTTATAAGTAGCAAAAATAGAGTTTAGTAGATAATATGAGCAAGTGATGGAGGGCAGGAGTTCTTGGTCACACTAAGTAGTAATTCTTTATTTCGTTATAATATAAGCATCTTTCTTTTCTTTTTCATTTGTTCCCTATTTTGCTTTATGCAGAATTTGTTAGCAATTATGTGCTCTTGGGTCCCACTTAGTATTCTCAAATTTATAATAAATATAATTTATTATAAGAAGCAGTTATTATAATAAAATATAATTTCTATTATGCTGAACGGTTATTTATAATAAATATAATTTATTATATGAACAGTTATTCCTTGATGGAATGGGTTTTAAGGTTTTCTCTTTGAGACTTTTACATACAAAATATTTTTCATATAATATTTTGAATCTCTGAGAACGAGAGAAAGAAAGAATTTTTCCTATTCTTTGGTTTTTCTCTAGAAGTGTTCTAAGGTCGAGTTCTACGTCGATTCATTGTGCCCACACACATCCATACCACCCCTGAGGATAGATCTGGAAGATCGGACGAGTGCAATTCTTGTCGTAGATTGAATGGTGTAGATCAGTTAGGATTGCGTCTTTATTCTTTGTAGATACGGTGTAAATTCTTTAGTTGGTGGCTGATCTAGAAGTCTAGTTGACGGATGCAAATCTACATAGGTAATTTTATTTAATATTGAATTGAAGGGAAAGAAACACCACAGTGAAGCATGGATCTAACAATATGATTAAACATGGCCCGTAATGCAAGATTGGCCCAAGCCCGACTACCTGGCCAGCAGATTCACGAATCCACGTCAACAGGCACTCTAGATCAGCTTCCTGCTCAACAATACCGTCGAATCTATAACGACTGCCAGCTCACACGTCGATCGAGTGCTTTGTCTTTCAGTCTATCACCGAGTAATATGGGTGTGTGAAGCTATGTCGAAACGTAGGCAATCTTAAGCACTTAGAAAAAAAAAACCAAAGAACAGAAAATTACTTTACTTTCTACTCTTTTATTTGCCTATTCTGGCATGTATGGCTTTATATATTCTCGGCTTCATATTATTCCATCAGAAATAACTATTCATATAATATATCAAACCTATTTTATTATAAATAACCCCGTTCATATAATATAAATTATATTTATTATAAATAACGTTCTTATAATAAATTATATTTATATAAATTTGAGAATACTGGAATGAGACGAAAACATAATGTAACATTCATTTGCTCTTGAGAGTACAAACTTGAGCATAAGCGAAACCGTGTAACCAACTTTTGTGTTACATGGTTCCATTCTTGATATGAGCTCAGCCACTTTCCACACGAGCTAACTGGGGATCCCGGTATTATTAATTAAGGCTCACTTATGGTACAAATGATTATCTAATCGGATACCCTTTCAGCTAAAGGCAGGGATTGAACTCAAAATTGACATATTGATATATATTCATTTCCTCCATTGTAAAATATCGATAATTAATATTCATTGGCGCCAGCACGGCATTATCTGGCACGAGGATAGATGCGGAAAGTCGGACGGTGGGAATGCGTCATGGTGGGCCCGGTGTAGATCGTTGGTTGCGCGTCTTTGTTCTTGTAGATCGTGATGTAAATTGCTGGTTGTTGTGATCTAGAAGTCTGGTGTGGTCACCAAATCTACATAGGTAATTTTATTTAATATTGAATTTTAGATCTGATTTGCATGTTTAATCCTTATTGCTAGATCATGCTTATTTGTGTCATTTTCACCAATTATCTACTCGGTCAGGGTGTATTCCTGAAGTCGAATATATGACAATTTTAGCGATACTTGAGTTGCAATTTTGATATGATAATTTTTAGTGATGAATAATTTTTCATATTTTCCAAAAATTTCTATCTTCATTACGCCTTGTTCATGGGAGCTAATAATGTATATAAAGTGGTACCTTTGAAACATGTCTCAATCCTTAGGATTATAAGGCACATGAGAGATTAGTGTGCTCTAAAATGATGATGAGACTATTTCTTTACATGGAAAATGTGTTTTTTACTTAAGTATTTCTAATAAATTAAAAACTATTTTCATTAAGTATTCTAAAAAAGAAGCATGTATAATTTTTTATTGTAAACATCTAAGTAATTCTTTTAATATTTTACTGTTAATTCTTTGTCGAATGAGTTTTCTTTTGAAATAATTTTCCTAAAAGTGTTTTTTTGAAGGATCATCAATGAATGTTTATCTAAAAAACACCACATACACATGATTTTCAATATAATAAATGATTTTTTATTTATATTAAAAATATTTGCTATATTTTATCGAATTCTTTATACTTTTTCAAAACATATTGTTAAAACTAAAAGTAATGTATTGAATCAGTAGCAAACTCACTGAATAATTAGTGAGATGAATCATTGCTCAAAAACTAAAAAGAAAAAGAAAAAGAAGATTTGCTGGGAACAAGGAAAGCACCCGAACCAGTTTCTCTTTTTCTTTTCCATAATTTTGGCATTTTTTTCTTTGTCCCTTTGGAATTTTCTTTAACCGGATGGAAGGGATAGCCCCGTCCCAAAGTTTGGGTTAGGTCTTGATGGAGGGACTCTCCAAATCAGTTTCTTTATTCATGATAACTTTGTTTGCAAGATTAACTTAGAAGGTGGCACCTGAAATATAGAAGAAGACCCGAGGTGAACTGATGATGTACTAAACGAGAAAAATGAAAATGAAAATACTTGTTAGGATTTGATTTCTATACTAATTGTCTTTGAGTCCACTTTGTGTGGGCTGGACCAATAGGCTAAGCCGTGTTTGATTTTTTTTTTTTTTTTTTGAAAAAAAAAAGGGAAAAAGCAAATCACATGAAGAAGAGTGTCAGGACGATGGCAAATGGCAGAGGGAGGCGGTATTGAGAGAGAAAGAAAACAGGGGTTGGGGTTTTGATTTTCTTATAAGATGGAAGGTCAAACAATATTAGTTTTGGCTCAAATTTGACATAGTGACTCCTTGCAAGGTGCTCTTCAATAATAGAGATTTTGATTTTTGGTTAGCTCTCCACAATACCCATTTCGACATTCTTCATTTTGGTGAAATATTTCATCTTTTCTCTTGATTGATCCATCATTGGGTTGATGTTTGTTGTTTTGGTGTTCCAAGAATGATATTTTTGATGTATTGTTGTTATGAGCCTCTAAATTTCTTGTTAGAGAACTTTGTGTAAACCATTATTGTCATTGTTGAAATAGTGGAAGTTTAAGTGGCCTATGGGTCCCATGGTTTTTTACCCTTTTTATTTGAGGGTTTTCTACGTAAAAATTGTTGTCTCATTGTGGTTGATTTATTCTTGCTTGGTTGGCTTTGTTGTTGGATTAATTGTTTGTTGAACTTATTTTTGGCACATAAAGAGGGAGAGGTCATTTCCGATGAATAAGTCAATAAAAGTATGGAGATTAGTGTTTGGGAATTTGGGTTTTTTATCGAGTCGCATTTAAGGTTTCCCTTTTTACTTTTTTGTTTTACGCTTTAAAATAAAACAAAAATAAGTGGCGACTCCAAACCATTTTCTAAAAATGGTTTTTCAAAAATAAAAAACGAGTCTCGCCTTTTTAAGTGGGAAATGCATAATAGCCAAAAATGCGGGTCCACAAAATGGCGACTCCACTAGGGACAATGAGGGTCAAGCTTGAATACAAATTAGGAAAAATGTGGAGTTTGATTGGTTGATTGATAAATACTTCTTTTTGTGCTTTTTGTGTATAGCACATTGAGAGTTTTGACTAGTTGATTGTATCTTTCATATGTTTGATTGTTGTATCATTAGTATTGGTTGGTTGACTTCATCGGTTGATTCTTCTGTTCATCTTGTTATGTCACTTGCTTCTCATTGTTTGTTATATACTCACCATGTCATCTTATACTCCTCGCCGTTAATAATGTAGATATGGATGATGTACCTGTAGCTTTACATATTTGTTTGTTGCATGGTACATTTCTCACGCATGATTCATATGCGCGTACATGTGGGGCGTACATGTATCCCATAACTCAAACTCTAGTCTCGGTTGACTTTGTGTCTCTTGGTTTTGTGTTTGTAGTTGGAGACTTGTTGCTCCTTGCTTTCTTTTCGACCGAGCTAGTGACTAGGAGTAAGGTCTAATGATGGGCTATATCTATGATTGGGAGCATTTTAGGCGGGGCCTGACATTTCATGTATCATTTTAATAAATAATTTGACATATGATTTATAACCAATTTTTAATTGAATGTGAATAGTTTGTATTTTGTTATTGCACTTGTAACGCCCCAAAACCTGGGGGTGTTGACTACCCGTCAACCCGTAGAAATATCTACACGTCTCATATCGCGAGACCCATATCTAAATAAAAATGGCCTCTTGGGCCTATAAACCAATACTCATCAAAATATATTCCAACTATATACAATAGTTTCAAGAGTTAATAAATCACTCTTACCAAACATATATCAAAAGTTTACAATTTTAATACATGTTAAACCAAAAACCATCAAAGCCACAACCCGACTTTTTCTTCAGAAATGGAAAGCCTGATGGTAGGCTTCTCAAAGCGCCCCCCTGTACCTGAAATAATATTCCCTCGACAAGGTGAGCTATCGCCCAATAGTGGAATTACCCTAAATGGGTTACTCCCCACCTATGTGCATATGCAATGATCCAATGTAAACACACACTCAAGTAAATACGTGATCCTGCAGATATGCATCTTTGGCTTGAGTATGCCGAGTCATAGAGCTCCCTCACACTTGCCTAAGCCATGTATGAGAAAACACCGTTTTCAAAACAAAACTGTTGTTCTTGAAAACACACTACCGAATTTCGGTAAAAATATAGGACTACCCTCCGAGGCGAATGTGTTTGAAGACAGCCTTCCAAAACAATATGGGCTCCTACGTGTGTAATTGTAGGACCATCTCCCAACACCATTCTCCGGAAAATCATCCATTGAAATTCTTTTCGTAACCATGTTCGTTTTTATTTTCTTTTCATGTCATGCTACACTTTCCCTAATTTCTAGAGTTACCAAGTTGCATATGAAATGCATTACTCTAATTTCAACACAATTTATACAACGCATGCCAATACATCATCATGCATATATTGACATAAATTAAAGCACGACAACATGTTACTCTATTTTAATCAATAACATCAATTATGCAATATTCTCAAATTTGCACTCAAACGACATGTTATTCAATGTTTATCAACTGTTAAGAGACCAAATGATGTATATGTGAAAATATGGCCAAGGGAGTGAATGTGGTAAATACTCAAAAAAACTGATTTGAAACAAAAGTAATTATACTCAAAAACTGAAATGAAAAGTATTACCAACACTCGGCCCCTTTCCATGAAGTCTGCAGGTCATACAAGTAATAAAGTGGACTCTAGGGTCGGGATATCGTACCACGGGTTGGAGTTCTCAATTGGAATTTGATCACCCGAATTACAAAGGGCTCTTCTTTATTTAGGCGACGAGTAGGATGTGAATAAAATCAATTTGTAATTGAAACAAAAACTGATTTAAAACTAATCCTAAAAAATCTACCAAATAAACAACTACTTAATTCTAAAGGTATGAAAGAGAAGTCACTAGGGATGGGAATAATTGTTTACAAAACAGTTTGCATTTCCTTGAAAGTCTGACATTTGTAGGAGTTGAATCTTTGGTTGTCAAGAGCAATGTAGTATAGCTTGGATTTCTCCATACACCATACATTTCACTGGTTGAGATCCATATTCCTTTTCGGGACAAATCGGTCTAAATAGCTACTTGTAAAAAATTTGTGGCACTCTTTAAGATTTGATTGTTTTAACTGATACTTCACAACCATTTCTTGGGATGAAGGAATTCTTGCCTCCATAGACAAGACCATGCAAGCCTTCTCCAATGTAATTGGTATCTCGTCCTTAGTCTAATAAAATTTTCTATACCCTTGATTAGATCTTTGCCCTAACACGGGATCAAGATCCTTTCATCGGACTAAGGAGAAACCTCGATCAAGCCCAAATTGATATATCATCTAATTAATCCTCACATGAGTAAATTAGTGATGCATCGAGTAATTTCAGAGTTCATTAGTTCCAGAGATATTAGTCTAACAGCACCCTGAGAAGTTACGACTCTTTACTCTCGGGAATCTCCATCTACTGTGTCCTCGGAGGGCCTCCTTTGGAAACCGAGCAAAGATCTGACTCTTTTGGGTATAAGCTACTAATGTCAGGAGCAATTCATTATATGAACAGTACCAACTATATAAATTCAGTATTCAAATCCACAAAATAAGCGAAAAACTGCAAATACGAATGTTCGACAATTAAGCCCCAACCCTAGAGGGTGTTTAATGTTCCATTCTTGAATTCCAATCATCATGTCGACAAAGTAAGAAAATGAAGAAAGAAATCAAGAAAGAAAAACCCGATTTGAGCTTAAATCTTCGCCTCGGCTTGATAAATAAATTGAATATACGAGTACGGCACGAAATCTCTTGATAAAAATAAAAATACGCTTTTAAAACTATTCTAAGATCTATTAAAAATAAAAATACGCAGCAAAAACTAAGAAAATGACCGAGTTTAAGAGAGAGCCATGAGAGAGAGAAAATCCTAGATTTTAGCTTCAATCTTTTGTGCGAACCTTAGTGAAATCTGAATCTCTATTATACGACACGAAGTCTCTTCAATAGAAACAAAAATGCGCTCTCAAAAGCTGCTCTCGAATCTAAAAATAAAATCTCTGTGAAAAGCTGGAAAATGGGCAGTCTAGAGAGAACCCCAGAGAGAGAGACTCTCGATCTTCCCATGCCTCTTTACCTAAAAAGCAGTATATATATATGGTCTTAGGGTGGAAATGGGCTTGAAATTAGGTGAAAACTCAATTTTCGGCCTTTTTTCAAGTTCTTTGCGGATTTAAATTACGTAACCAATTTTGATGTCAGCGACACAACTGATGTCGGCGACATAACTTTGATGTCGGCGACATCGTCTGGTCGCGGCGCATCATTTCGCTGGTTGACTGCTTATGTATGACATCCAGTTGCGACATCCGGTTGTTCCTTGGTTATTTCGCGCCGCGACATGATTGTTCCTAGTGCGCTTCTGTAACCGGCGACATCGATTCGCGACATGATTTATTCTTTGTTAGCTTCTATGTGACATCGATTTGTGTTTCATCGAGATTTATTCTTTTGTTACCGGCTTCTATGTGAGCATCGAGTTCCACGACATCAGTTGTTCGTTGTGCGCTTCCTATGTCGCGACATGTTCACAGTCGCGACATACTTTCACGACAGCAACTATTTTCTTCTCCAACATCGGGGCCGCCTTTGCCGTTTTAACTTCGGTTTGGCGTGTAGTACTCGTTGGAAAGCTCTTTGAATAGCAGAATGCAGTCAGGAGAAGTTTAGGCCATTTGATGTTCCAGATGGTACAGAAAAATTCATCTTTCCAGTGGTGCGCTATGAGACTCGATTGACTCTTCTTTTTGGAAGTATATTGCTCATTTCTTGCCAAATCGCGCTTTCATCAATAATCCTACAAACAAGTTTAGAGAAATTTTATGAGTTTTTACATGAATATGGATATAAATTGCACAAAATAGCATGTGGAATGAACTCAAAACATAGATGAGTTTTGCACAAATCAATAACCCATTCTAAATTAGCTAAAGCGAACTATACACTATTCCATTTCAATGGCCTACACTATTATATTTTTATATAATTGTGGCTCATGTTAACACATTCATGCATTAACCTATTAATTTCTTTAATCAACCAACTCAAGCCATTCACTTCAAACAATTTCAAGCACACAACACGTGGACGTTTTTGGTAAATTCATATGAGCGAAGTTGTTTTTTGCGGTCGAAAGCGAACGATGAGAATTTTGTCGGTAGGTAACCCGCTCAACCTTTATCGGTTCCACTTTGTGGGCAGAATTCCATAACCATTTCGGTCTTATACACGCGAAACATAATTTATTGTATAAATTGTGAAACAACGCAAACAGTCCACATTGTCGCGGGCATCTAAGCAGTTCAAAAATTTCCACATTTCGGTTCCAAGTTTTTAGGCCCGATCAAGGAAATATTACTCACGTCAAATCAACTCAAGCATCACAAAACACTTAAATCAAGAGTAAACCAAGTAGGAAGCCCTACCTCACGAGTTTGTCAAAAACTCCAGCTTAGAAGTGCCCGCAGCGTAGTGTCGCGCAGCAAGGTAACTTTCCTTCTTGGCAGAAGCGTCTGACGGTCGGGAACACTTCTCGAATCCTAGAGATAAGTTGCTCTCTCTAGTCTCAATTTTTGAAATATGAACTCTCCCTCACTCACTACACATTTCCTGCCCAAAAATGGAGAAGAAGCTCTCCTTTTGTCTCTCACTTTGCCACATGTCAAGCTCTAATTGGTGGATAGGATTTCTTATCCACTCAACCCAACCACTTTGACTTTTTCTACTTGATATGGCATCATGCCAGTGCGGCGTGGGCTACCTTGAGCTCCGGATTGATTGAACCTGTACTTGACACGTGGCTGCTTGTGTGCCACTCAAAGATGTGCCAAGTGTCCTTGATTCGTTTCATAAAAAGCGTTAAATTCCAAAATATCTCGGTGTGAAAATCGGCGTGATAGCTAGATTTCGCGAGATGATTCCAATGGTAAAAATGCATTTCGTCATCAGGAATCTGAAAAATTTTGGATTTTTACGAAGTACGATTTTGTCTTTTCAGAAGGTAACAAATTTTCTCGGGTCTTCTGACGCTAACATTGTTTCCCGATTGGTAATGACTTGCTTGTGCTCGTCAAGTGCGCATTTTCATCCCGGGCTTTGCTTGATTATTTATTTATATATGTCTTACATGATTTTGTATTGTTATTGCTTATCTTCGGTATTCATTAGTTGATTAGTCAAGCGTAATTTTCTTTAGGGCAGGCTTTAGCGGCTTAGAGAGTATTTACGCTTCCACTCGCACCTTCACAGATAAATACAGCCTAACCACAGAACCTAGACTTGGTTTTCCTAGACCTGCCTTTTCTTATCAAGAGTTACATTTAGGGTTTTTCTTTCTTATTTTGTTTTCCCCCTTTAAAATGAAACAAAAATAAGTGGCTACAAAGTACGCATGCTCGTATCTCTATTTAGAGTTTGTTAGCTTCCTCTACCACCCATTGAGAGACTTTGTCTGAGCCGGATTCGAGTTAACATGACCACATCTCCAGAGGGCCTGATACATATGCTCACAGGTGGTTGAGCCAGTTGCATTGTTTTCTCTGAGGATGACTTACCTCGGGTTGGACACGCTCGACCTTGCATATATCGGAGTTGGTTGTTTAGGTCATCGTGTTCCATCTCTGTCCCTCTTGGAAACTGATGGATGCGCCCTAAATGTATGTCCACTTGCCTTTTCACAATTGCTTTCTAGGATATGGGCCCACATGTTTTAAACCATCTACTACGAGATAGTGAGGAAACGCAGCGGTACTGTGCGAGAGGTGATGGGCACCTTGACTCGGGCGTGAGTGCGGGCCACCCAGTTTTCAGGTTCTGTTTTGTTTGAGGATCCACTGTATCGCTAACCTGCTCTTGATACCATGGATTCATAGTCTTGGCGTTGTCATCTTCCCTTCATTTGAAGTGAAGTTCTTCATGATGGTCAAGTGATCACTATTTCATCTACGGGGAGGGGCACATTTAACCACGGGCAATTGTGGAGATTTAGCCATGGGGTGATGGTTGCTTATGGCCGGATCGCACCGTGATCTGATTTGTGGAAGCCCAGGGATTTTGGAGATTGAGGTACATGTCATTTGATCAGCATAGCAGCCCGGTCGTTTTGGACATGATGAGGAGCATGTCGTACATGCCTCATTTGGGTTTAGGGTGTAGATCAGGCGACGGGCCGGCGTGGTGTGGCAAAATATACGCTGTAATGCGCGCAGTGCTGCGTGGCCCCAAGTATTATAGTGTACCCGATGAGTACGGATATCGATCCACTGGTGCGAGGTGGGTTGAATACAAAAGATTTGCTTTTTTAGATATTCTTGAATAAGCATTATTGTGAAGAAGTCAAATTGTGTGAAGTTCAGCTAAACTCTTGATCATAATGATCTTTGTATATTGAAGACTAGGGTGATGTTTCCCCTATCACTTTGATGAATTATTTATTAAAGATGATATTATTCAATGTATTTATAACTGTTTGGTGGTGGCGGGGAGATCTTTACTTCAAGATATCCTCTCTGGGAATATATCTTTATTTCGTGAAGGCCAGAGTTAGTGTATCTCTACCCGACTCGGTATTCGAAAGCGCTTAAATATTCTACCACTCGTACCACCTTCGAGGATCGGAATATCTCTAATGCTTAAGATCATTGAAAATTTTACTCTACTCGAGATCATGAATATCCTCATCTCTGAATCTGGATCTCCCGGTATGATTATGCTAATGTTGGCGGACATCACCATGTAAAATGAATTATAGATATGGCGGATTGAAACAATTTAATACTTCAAATGGAATAATATAAATTACTAATCTTTCAATCCATGAAAATATGACGGGGTTCAGCGACGCCTAGATATAATCTAGAACATCTTGACTGACCTAATGTAGCGTATACCAAACCCTTGATTATTGTGGAAAGCGAAGAAAGATATAAATCACGGGCTCTTCTTCCATATCGATGTCGTTGCGGCTCTGATTTCCGTTCCCTAGTCCGCACGTTTCCCGATACCTCCAAATCTACGCCTCTATTTGCTTTTAATGCTAGAAGCGGGACTCGCCTTGACGTCGCGGCTGCCGGCGTCGCGACGTTGAGGCTGTCAGCGGCGTTGAAACTGTTGACACGCGATGGTTGACGATGCTCGCGGCGTTGGGGCGTCACGGCGATGGGGGCGTCGTGGCGTTGGTGCCTGCTGACGTTCTAGACATCTTCATCTGATACGCTATGCAACCGGTGCCCGAGCAGTGCCTTTTTGCTCCATGCACGCATCCACTTTTTAATCCGCCAGTAGGTATCGACCTGAAAAAACTATGAAATTAAATATAAAATAAAGCGTGAAAATGAAGGCGCGGGTGTAATATGAGTGTTTTAGGCACTCATCACACCCCAAACTTAATTTCTTGCTTGTCCCCGAGCAAGAACGATTCTAAACTCTAACTTACCGCTCTATGTACTAAAGTCTAACTGCAGAGGGTGGTGATGCATCTTTGAAAAGTAGGATCGAGTGGGCCAGAGCTCATTCTTTGGCGTTTTTGTTTGAAGTTCACGGGATGCACGGTGTTAAACTTCGGAAGAACTAGGTTGAAATAGGTAAAAGTGACTAGTGCCGCCAAATTCATCAGTAAATTCAATAGCAACTCCCCGGGACATACATGCGTCAGACTGAATGACCTCTAGTACATACCTAGGTTAGAGCACTAAACTTGAGCTCGACTCACCTATTTGGAAGAAGCTAGCTAAGAAAGGATAAAACCTTTCCTTTTATTCATACGAAATATCTAAATATTTCTAAATACCCTAAAATGAAAGACCTAGTGCCAAGAGGTTTTAGATGAGTGTTCTGTAGCGGGGATCCATTGGTGACTCCTTTGATTGTTTAGTTAGGGCACGGTCATTAAATTCCCTTCAAACTTCACCCCGAACCTCAGCCAAACTCAAAAGCCCTAGGTTGTAGAATGATCCATCTTACGTCCCATGTAGCGAGCGGTGAAGTCAATGACTCGACCAGGTTGGCTTAGGGCATTAGGCTGAAGGCCCCTCGGATGTGCCGGGATTCGATTGGATTACCACTTGTTCCTAATTCATGCGCATATATATTTTATTTTTTTTTTTGTTTTATTTTTTATTTTTTGTATTTTTATTTTTTTTTGTTAGGGCTCAATGGCAATCCTCTTTTGATTAGGTGTCCCATCCCATAGATAGTTCAGAGCTCTGGGGTTGTCGAGCTTTAGTAGTGAGTGCCGGCTTTTGTCATACTGAAGGTCATTAGTGTGTGAATGTAGTAGGGTCATTGAAATGGTTTCTTGACTGCCGGAGTGGTTCAACAAGGCTTCCTCACCTGTTCAAACCTAATTCACAGGGCATCAAACATCATATGCATCGTTTCCCATGCCCTTGAGTGGTTGGTCGAAAATTGATCTTTGACTCACAACATGGCACACATCTGTGGCTTGACCTACATGTATTACTTCATTATAGAGATGAACTAACACAAACATAAGAAGAATTAACACATGAACCACACCAAAAACTCAATATTCTAAGATGGGCGGAGTCCACAAAATAAACTACGTATAGAAATGTAAAACCGCTACCTGAAATATTAACATGGAATGAAAATGAGCGACTGACACTTCAACGTAAAGACAGAATGCGCAAGAGCAGGGTATGCTTACCCCCGAACAAGATATCCGATGTCCTCCTTGGCAATGGAAGAACATTGAAATTTGAAGAGATCTCCCCAGTGATGCTGGTGGTGGCGACGGTGGTGACTGTGGTGGAAGCGAAGGCCCCGAGCAAGGCCGAGCTGGAGAAGGCGCTTCTTCTTGAAGAATAGTGGCTGGTTTGACCCGACCACGTCGCCGTCGTCGGGCGCCTCCATATCTGTGTGATGGGACGCTCGGTGCTCTGGGTCTCGTCCCGAATGCGTGGCCTTCCGGTAAGTGAGCCCACTTAGGGTCCTCTCGAGATCGGGTGAGGGATGGGGAGGGGCGTGTCACGCCCACAGCCCGGAGTCCGACCAGGTGCGAGTCGAACAGTCGGGACCCAGCGATACTATCTATCTTATCTATATCTTGTCTATATCCTTCTTTGTCTGGGACTCTCATTGACTGTTCTTTCGGAAGCTGTACTTGTACCTATGGATATACAAACAATTTACGTAATAACAAATCATTTTACATATACAAGAACTACCATAATTGGTGTCCGTCACAATCTATACACATATCTGAGTCCACTTTGCATCTTGTGCTATTTGCTATTACAAAACGGAAGTGCGGAAGCGTGGCGGTAGACTATCTCACGAGTGACTTGCTTCTTGATGTGGAATGTCACATCTTCTATCCTTGTCTTCGGCTTGTACCTACAACGATTGAACACCCGTGCTAAGCTTTACGGTTAGTGGGAACATAAGCATAGACTGACCACCGATGGCGTATCACAGAAGCTTATACATATGCATTATATATCCCAAACATATTTCTATAACATAATTCCTTATCATACATTATTCCTATTTCATGTCAATATTTTTCTATTTCATGTTCTATATCTTTAGCATATCCTTTACTTATGCTTTTTACGTATTCCTATTTCGAGTACTATCGTATTCCTATACTTGTCTGTGTTCATCTCTACGCACTTGTTATATGTCTTTTCGTGTTCCTATTCTTTGTCAAGTTACATAGCATGTCTCTAGTCTATGTATTTTCATCTTTCGATTCTATGTCTTTAGCCATTCTTTTGTACTATTACGTATATCATATCATTCATATCTATCACATACATTTATACGTTCTTATTCTATCATATACTTTGTGCTTTCGTATTCTTTTTGTGCTTTCTTTGTGATGACAAATAATGCTTTCATATTATATCTCTATTTTAGAGTATTACATAGGTTTCTATCTCATGGATTCATAAATCTCCCATAAGAGTATAATACTTATTCTTTTTACTATCATATCATATACTATCATCTTGTACTTTACTTCTTGCTCTTGTAGCGTCTATACTTTCATCGCATAAGCGGTGCGCTGTGCTTCTCATATCATGTCATATCGCATATACACTTTGCGTTTTTGCGTTTTCCTCACATTATAATTGGCATCCACGTGGTCGATGGTAAATCTCGTCATGTTGTCATTCGATGTGATGTGATTACACCTTTAATAGTATAGTCACTTTAGCCCATAAATTGACATTCATTACAGTTAGATAGGGAATCTCGTCTATAATGTTTGTCATTGATATGATATGAGCACATTGCTTTCATATATTGGCACTCCCCATGATTTTCATATCACATACTTTTCATATCTTTGTACTATTCCATATGCTTTTCGTATACTATGCTTTTCATATGGCTTTCCATTCTTCACTTTCATACTTGTACTATCGTATACTTTGCGTAGTTTGCAAGGTACGTAGGTACTCTGAGAGAGAGATTAATGCGAGTACATTCGACTCTTTACTTTTATTCTTTAATTGAGTCTTATCATATATCTGTTTATTTACCTAGACCAGTCATAAGAAATAGGTGGGACCTTGATACAATAAGTGCAGAAGGTACAATACGATGCGAGGTCTTAGTAGCGCAAGGAGTACCGAAGTACTAATCGAGTCTTGGGAGCACTAATCGCGAGTCATAAGTACTAATCGAGTCTTAGGAGCACTAATCGAGAATGCAAGTACTAGTCGGAATCTGGGAAGTACTAATCAGTACAGTACTAGTCGGGAATCACGAAGTACTAATCGAGTGTCGGGCACTAATCGAAAGTCTGAAGTACTAGTGGGAATCTCAGAGTACTAATCGGGAGTGCGGAGCGCTGTCGGGCGTCCGGCTTATTCATTCTTTGATCTAGGTAGTCATATGATCATATGTCTTTCATAACTCACGATGCATGTATCTTACTCACATTAATGTTCATGACATATTGCTTTTCATGTTCATGTTCCTGTTTCAGTTCGTTTTCATATTTCATATCTTTTGCTATCATTTAGTTTTGTCTTCATATCGTATATGTAAATCCTATCATTTACGTATTACTATCATGTCTTTATCTATTCATATACTTTCTATATTTCTATCATGTTCCATCTATTTGTTTATGCATGACAATCATATGTTCACATTGTATACTCTTATATTCATATGTGCACATCATTCGAATGTGTAGGCTATCATATCTTATGACATATCCTATCACATATCTTATCATATCTTATAACATACCTATCATCTTATGACATATCCACTATATTCCTTATCATATTCATGTTTTATGAACCCATCTGCCATAGCTGCATTTTCTATATTTTTCTTGTTTCATAGCTATTACATATAACACTTCATATATGAAGTATGATGTCTATGAGATCACACCTCATTCATATATTCCTCATTCCTACTATGTATCTAGTTTACTTGGAATTGGAATCAATCAATCGGATCATCGAATTCAAATTATGACATTTCGGTACCATTAGTCATTTTCACAAATTTTCTAGGAACAGTTTGTATTACCCATTTTCCGGGGTCTTAACTTCATATTTTGACCTATGTCCTTATACGCATTTAAAAGGTTAAGGTGCTAAGGGTTCTATTCATTTGGAATCATGGTCGAAAGAGACATCGAACTCGAAATTCATCCCAGAAACAACCGGGGACTTCTCTATGTTCCAACACTAAAACCCGGAGTTTGGTTTGCACATGGATTACTTCGAGTGGAATTTGGGCCACTTAGAGTCATAATTTGACGATGGCTATTTCTATATGGATGATGGTTCTGCTGACGTCTACTGTTGGCCCTTGAATCCCACTCCGTCGGATAATAAATGAGCAAGTTATGGCCAAAATACGACTGGTCAAAGCTGGAAGCAGGCGCGAGTTATGCTGCGACACATGTCCCCAGCACAGCCACCGGTACAAGTTAACCAAAACGACCAGAACGAAGTTGTGCGGTGCAAGTTCAGGTTGTACCCGGTACATGTCACGAAAATTGCCCCGAAATGTGTGTTTTTACGTTTTCCATATTTTTGATACCCACGTATCAACTCTATATTCCATATACAGCAAATAGAACGCTCAAATTCATCTTGACCTCTCTTTTCTACTCAAATCCTCTTTCACTTCTTATCTTCTAACAAAGACCTATCATGAATTACTTCAAAACCCATTTTATGGATCTAACCCATATAACCACAACATGTAGATTAGTTAGGGTTTATTCTTCTTCGATTACTTGCCCTTGGTATGAATCCATCCACGAAAGGATTTCATGTGCTTCTTGTCCTATACAGGTTTTACCAAACACTTTTAAGAATTCTAGAGGTTAGGAAGAAATCCTAACAAAACCCTAGGTTTTTGGGAACCAACTAATAACCATGCAATTGTATGGAAAACAATTCCAAGCTTTAAAAGCACATGTAGTTCCATACCTTAGTTTGGCTTTGCTTCTCTTCTCTTCTTCTCTTCCTCTTCCTCTTCCTCTTCTTCTTCTTCTCTCATTCTCTTCCTCTTCCTCTTCTTCTTCTTCTCTCATTCTCTTCCTCTTCTTCTCCCTTTTTGGCCTTCACGTTTTCTTCCCCTCTTTGGGAGACCAATTTTGGTCTTAAATCCAGCTTTAGTTAGGAGCCGTGTTTGGCCCCAGTCAAAAAACTCTGTTTTTTGACTTAAGTTTTTCCTATAATTTCATTTTGGTCCCCCCATTTCTCTTTTATCCCTATTCCATCTTTTCTATATTTGCTTTTAATCCCATCTCTTATTAAATTTCTATTTTGGCTTCCCATCTTTTGACTTTATTACCTTTGGGTCCTCAAGTGGTAAATTACATATTTACCCTTGGCTCCATTATTGATTCCGGGTCTCTCGTTTTATTTCCCGAAAATTTCCATTTAGCTTATAATATACCCTAAACAAGTGGCGCTAGGGTATATTTGAGGAGTGTTACAGGCGCCTCCGTAGAGGCTGCGGTAGTGAGTAGTGGTCGGAGGGGATGAGACGGGGGCCGGCAATGTCCTCACGGGTATCGCCCGAGGAGTCAACAGGCGATAGTCATGAAGCTCGTCCTCGTCAGAGGAGCTCATGGCTGGGAATCGTATGCCCCCTCAGTGCGAGGACACCCGGTTTTGTCCCTCTTGGCGAGATATGGCTTTAATGGGGTGTAGCACGTCTGCATTTGTCGTCGAGGAGCACCCGGCTCGTTTATAAGCAAAGATGAGGAAAGGGTGCCCAGTTCATTTAGCGTCCGGTTATGGAGGGGATAGCATCCTCGATAACCTACCCAACATCAAAGGTATAGCTCCTGGATGATGGCACATCGTTGACGGGGCACGCTTAGGCGTCACTTCACACCGCGTTCGTCGATCGAGATAAGACACGAAGCGTGATGGTGATGCCAGACCTTTGGAATAGGCGAGTGCTTGGCAGCGAAGTGCATGGCCACTCATTATTGATTTTCACTCACACCCGGCCATTGAGGAGTCAACTTTTAGATGATCTCGGGGTGTCGGGGTGCTTTCGTAGGCGGAGTCAGCGACTCCAGGAACATGGGCATAATCATAAAAGTGATTGATCGACTCGGCCTTTGATCGACCAAAAACACCCTACGCTCGCACCTTCTTAACTCGTGGGAGCGAGATTGGCGTAGAATCTCGCACCACACTCATCGCGGTGGATGAGGTGGTTGGTAAAGTACTTCGCTATCCCTTATGCGATTGTCTTCTGAAAAAGTCATCGAGGTGGTGAAAACCATATAAGCAATAAACGGCCCGGTTCTTGCAGATGGTGCCGAACCTATCGGTGGCACCCTCATTCACGAACCGCGTGACATCATAATTTGGGGTCGGGTCCTCGCCGGACCGACCCCGCTTGGTGGGCAATTTCTGCCTTTTTCCAGACATAGGAGGCAGGACTCGGATTGCTAGTAGGGTATGGCGAGGAAATAGCACCAATGTGGCACCCCCAACTGACCTAGACAATACAACAAACACTTACACTGCACTATATACCCTAAGGCTAAAGGAGCCAACTGAACAGCATACACAAGCCCAAAGGCGAGGGACACCTAACCACCCTAAACAAGACCGAAACTAGACCTAAGGAATTTGACTTGACCGAAAAAGGGACACCTACGTGCAGTGTGGTGAAGGGGAGGGGGGGCCAGTACAGTGGCTGGGAGTGTGGGCTGGTGGGGAATGTTCGTGTGTGGATGATTGCTGGTGGTGTGTAGCGAAGGTGTCGGAAGGCAAAAGCCTGGCCTCCGACCGGTGGGGAAGGTGATTCCGGCAAGGGGTGAGGTGTCTTGGTGGGCAGGGAATTCTAGGGTTCAGGCGAAACTGGATTAGGGTAAGAATAACAAATGAGGGGGATTTGGGCCTTAAGCAGGGCAACGTCGCGACGTTCGGGGCCACGTCGCGACGTTCCAGAGAGTAGGTTTTCCAACGTCGCGACGTGGGAAGCAACGTCGTGACGTTCCAGAGAATAGTAATAGCCAACGTCGCGACGTTGTATACCAACGTCGATGTTCCAGAGAGGTGCAAAACTAACATCGCGACGTTGGATATCAACGTCAGCGGCGTTCAGAGGAAAATATATCAAAATCGGCGTCGCGGCGTTAGGATCTCCGCGTCGCGGCGTTCGGCGCTACAAAAATCAGCGTCGCGGCGTTCGAGGAGAAGTTCAAAATCCCGCGTCGCGGCGTTCAGGATCTCTCGCGTCGTGGCGTTCGAGAGAAGGGTTCAAAATGACGTCGCGCGGCGGTATCAGCGTATGACGTTACTAACGGCGGCGTGAGAGTGCTTGTCGCGACGTTACAGAGATGGCTCAATAAGCACCAAAAATTCATCAAAGGTTGAAGGTAAAAGACATCATGATTATTGATCTACGGACCTACGTCATGCGCGCTACATTAGCGAATGATACCCGGTACTTTCGATCGTGGTCTATGATAGGCGGTCGAAAGAATCTACAGATTATGGAGGGAACATCAAAGCAAAAAAATTTAAAGCCAATAATGTAAACCATAGAAAGGAAAATTTTCAAGAAAACTTGGGTTGCTTCCCAAGAAGCGCTATGTTTAATGTCGTTAAGCTTGACTGACCCTAAAATCTCTGATGTCTTTCGAGGACCGAGAGCTCTTATAACCGCTCTGTGCCGTGCGATGCGGTCGGAGGAATAATCTGCTTTTCTGCATGGAACTCGCCTCCATAATACGGCTTCAACCGTTGGTTGGTGACTGTGAATGTGCCTTTCTCAGGATGTGTGACCTCTACCCCACCATGTGAAAAGACTTTGAAGTAGCGTAGAAAGGCTCGGACCATCCCCGAGACTGATTTTCACAGGAAGAGCTTTTCAGTGGGAATTAAACAAGAGAACTTGTTGTCCTGTCGTGAACTCCTTCCTGGTGATGTGTTTATCATGTCAGGCTTTTGTCTTTTCCTTGTAAATCTGGGCATTTTCATAAGCTTCGTTCCTGAATTCATCTAGTTCAGCTGAAGTACATGCTTGATCGCTTCTCACCGGCCCAGTACCGCTGTCCATATTCAGCTGGCAGGAGGTTGCCCGGTAGGCTCGTGCTCCCGGTCCCGCTGGAGATGGCAAGCTTTACCATACACACAAGTCACGAGCGACATACCCAAGGAGTTTTAAACAACGTACGAATATGCCGAGAGTGCATCTTGATCTTTTAGACCAATCATTAAAGGAGCGTGCTTGTCTTCTCAGAATAGACTTAATTTCTCGATTGACACCTCCATTTGCCGCGTTGGTATGGGTGATATCTGAGAGATGTGCGATGTGCACCCATACTTTTGTAAAACCTTATCAATCCCACCTTATTGCATAAATGGTACCATTATACGTGATCGATTTAGGGGTTCAAATCGTGAGAATATGTGTGGCTGCGAGAAGAAATTGAGCCACTACCTTGGCATCGTTAGTGCGGGTTGGAATTGCTTGACCGACGAGACATAGTCTACGCGATTTGATATCTGAGGTTGTTGTAAGATGGAAATGGTCCCATGAAATCCAGCGCCCCATAAGTCAAATAGCTCTGCTTCGAATGGGTGCATGGTGGTTCGTCCTTTTTAAATACCCCCGTTCGTTGACATTTTAATCACGTGTGAATCTGATGATGAGCATCTTTTAAATAAGGTAGGCCCGGTAGAGAAACTGGCCCGGGAACTTTGGCTGGCGTTAGATTTGGCCGCAAAATGTCCCTGCGGGGTAAAGAATGTGGCGGTGGTTTTAAAACCTTTGTTCATTTCATCCTCGGGCACACATCTCCGAATCACTTGGTTAGCCTTGATATGCATGAAGTTGGCTCCTCGATAGTAGTGTTTCAAGTGAGCGAAAACTGTTTTCTATTGATAGTTAAATTTCGGAGGACTACCTTGGCCGCAAATAATTCACATGTCGCAAACCATGGAACTACCCTCTTTGTCCTCGATAGCTAAGAGTTTCTCGTCGGAAGTCGTCATTCACTTGAACATCATCGCTTGCCCCCTTTAATCGTGAAAGATGATCGCCACTAGGTTCTGATGCCTTTCTTGTCTTCAATCTCAACATCGATTCTTGCGACAAAGAACCCACGGATTAATCTAGGTTTGGCGTCTTTCTTAGTCATCAAGTATTTAATGGCAGAATGATCAGTGTGGTCTACTACCTTGTTACCAATCAGATAAGGCCTGAATTTGTCAAAGGCAAAGACAATAGCCAAAAGTTCTTTCTACGTAATTGGCATAAATTCAAGCCCGAGCATCATTCAAAGTTACGCGCGTAGATTTTTGGAAAATTTTCTATCGTTTACGCGGCCTTGCCCGATGTGAAAATCGCTTGCGTCGCACATAAGTTGAGGAAAGACCAATGCGGAGCCACGACAATAGGGGCGAGATCAACTTCTCCTTCAACAACGAAAATGCATGCAAACAACATGAATCAAACTCAAATGGGATCCCTTGGACGGAAGGTTGGAAACTGACGGTTTTAATGCGAGAGAAATCCTTTATGAAGCGCCTGTAAAATCCAGCGATGCCACTAAAAGCTTCTAATCGCTTTTCTTGATGAGGCGGAGGTAATTTTTCAATTGCTTCAATCTTAGCTCGTCGGCTCCTCCCTCTTGAAATCCGATGTCAGGTTCAATACCCTCTTGTACCATAAAATGGCACTTTTCCCGATTGAGCCTGAATTGATGCCGCCGCGCCGCCGCAATACGGATCTGAGTTTTCTAACGATTTGTCAAAAGAATCGCCCAATACTGAAAAATCGTCCATGAAGATCTCGATTGTCTTCTCAACCATGTCGGAGAAAATGGCCATCATACATCGTTGGAAAGTGCCAGGCGCATTACACAGTCCAAAGGGCATCCGCCTGAATGCGAATATCCCATACGGACAAGTGAATGTTGTCTTCTCGATCTTCGAGGGCTATAACTGTGGTGATTGTAGTAGGAATATCCATCCAAAAACAATAGCAAGTATTCGGCCAAATGTCGATCCGACATCGATCTAGAAAGCGGTAATGGGAAATGATCTTTTAATTAACTGTTGATTCCGTGTCGATACAATTCTCCACCCGATAGCGTGTGAAAGCGATAATATGTTGTTCTCAGTTCTTATAATTTATTTGTTCCTCTTTCTTGATTTACCACTTGGTGGACTAACCCATGCACTTTATGCGAAATAGGATAAATTACCCAGTATCAGCCATTTCAATACCTCTTTGAACCACCTCTTTCATTGTAAGTTCATTTCAGTTGTGCTTCCAACGAAGGTTTAATACCCGTATTCGAGCAAAATCACGATCGCGTATTACACATGGAAGGCGAATCCTTTCAAATCGGCTAGAGACCATCCAAGCGCATTTTTATGGTCTCTAAGGACTCAAATAACTTCTCCTGCCAATTCGATTCAAGGATCTTTGAGATGATATTTGGTAAGTGGATGCTAACCCAAGATATGCATATTTCAAATGGCTAGGTAGAGGTTTTGTTCCATCTTGGATGGTTGTTCCCTTAGATGGCAGTTTTAGCTCCTTCACTGAGATTAGTATTTCCTACTACACGTGGTCTGAAAGAGTCCATCCATTTAACATATTCTACTTTCTTCGCTCATGTTTCACCCGGAATCATTCTCCACTGTTTAGCCTCGAAGGGTCGGTGAAACCACTTTGGCTGAACACTATAACCTCTACTATCTACGCCATGAAGCACGAAGTGTCACTCTCTTGCTGGATGTGTCTCCTTTGCCCCGAACACGTTGAACTTGACTTCGTCGTCCTGGCAGCTCTCAATTTTTAGTTCTACCTTTCACAGACATCAATCATTTGCCTGGGTTACGAAAGCGGTCTACCGAGATTATGGATATTTCTTTATCTTCTTCCATATCTAATACAATGATCTGGCAAGGAAGATAAACTTGTAAAACCTTCACGAGGACATCTTCTATTACCCTCTCGGATGCTTCTAAAAGATGTCGTGGCCCGAGAAAGTGTGGCGATGGATTAGACTGAGCCTCACAATCCCAAACGTTTAAAAATGGACGGGGCATGAGGTTTATCCTTTGGCACCAATCACAAGAGCTCAGGATGGCATTTCGATGGTACATGGAACTAATTGAAGCGCACAGGTCCTTAAGCTTTATGGCGACTTCCTGAGTATGTACATTCCTCAGTTAAGTTAACTGTTTCGAAATCAGCCAATCTTCTTTTCTAGGACAGAATATCCTTCATAAATTTCACATGGCTGGGCATCTGCTCTAGGGCATCGACAAATGGGATATTGATATGTAACTTTTTAAACACTTCCATGAACTTGGTGAACTGCTTATCCAGCTTATGCTTCTTTAGACGTTGTGGGTAAGGAACTGGTAGGCTGGCCTTTGCTTCAGTAGTGTTCTCTGTAGACTGTTTCTCATTAGGTTGTTCATATCTGCATCTTCATTCGGCTAGAATTTGGATGACTTTCGATCTCTGCTTCCTACATAACTTGGGATTGCCACAGTGGTCTCCAATTCTTTACCACTTCTCAGCATAACTGCTTTGACATGTTCATTCCAGTCTCTTCTCGGGTTTACTTGAGTAGTAGTAAGGAACGGTGCCTTTACATCGATAAGTTTGCCATTTGACCCATTTGTACTCCAAATTTCTGAAATTTTAAATGCGCTCCAGTTATTCAGCTTGGGTTGCACAACTGCACATATTCACTTGGTTTCATTCATGAGCGAGTGTAGGATTAGCATTTGTTAAGGAGCTTGTTCCTAAAATCATTCTTCTCAGGAGGTGGTTCCAGCGACTGGTTCGATGGCATGTTATTGATTATTTCTCCATCCATACCCTTAGTTATTACATTTATTACGATTCGATTATTACGCCGCCTTGGCTTTGATTCTAATTCGATATTTGTTTCCCATCTGTCCTTGTTCTTGCGATTGATTACGATTGAACCGACACGTCTTGGGCCTGCTCTCTTGTTTGGTTTCCGGTGACATTACGTGCTATTGTCTTTGTCCTCCACGGAAATTCACACAACTCCGTGGGATTTAGTACGTATGAGCTGCGGTTCCTTGCTGTCTAGTTAAGCTGCGGTTAGTACATTACTGGCATCAGTTAACCCAGTTGATTTGAACTTCGTGTAGTGCCACCCGGCGGCTTTTGCGGTGTAGTCTTCTCCTAGGCCAGCGATTTGTATTGGTGGCATATTCCGGAATTCATAGGCTTGGTCGTGGTTTTCTTCATTAGTGCTCGTCCGGTAGGGCATCAATCCCTTGTTCTAGTTCGCGTTCCTCAGACCATTATAAGTATGGACTTGCATCCATCCCCAGTTGAGCCACGTGATGCGGACACTTTCTTAGTAGTTAAAGTGAAATCTATCCCATGCCTCTGCCGGGTTCTCCCCCTACAGTTGCCCAAAGTATTGATCTCTTTTAAGTTGTACGTTTCAAGGAGTGGGAAGAACTTGGTGAGGAATTTGCACTAAATCGTTCCATGAAGTGTGGAATCCTGGTGGCTGACTTGTTGCTTGATGCCAGCTCGAATCTGCCTGGTGAGGAGTGGAAAAAGCCCTCGACAGGTGCCTCCCTCGGTAACTCCATTGTACTTGATCGTATCGCAGACTTCAAGGAAGTTGGTCAAATGCATATTGGGATTCTCATGCAGCAACCCGTGGAACAAGATGTTTTGGAGCATGTAAGGTATGGACTTCTTCGAGTTGTTTGCTTGAATCGGTGCTTCTTATAGTTGTCACGAACAGCGTTGGGTGAATGCTTATGAACTCTTCTACTTGACATGAATGGATCATCGGCTATATAAGCTAATTTGGATGCTTGATTCCTTCCATGATTATAATTTCGGCCTCTTTGGGGCTCGTTTTGCTCAATGCTAAGATCCTGCTCTTCATTGTCACCCATGTTTGCTAAATTTACGTCTATTCGGTTCTCTTGTTCGGCACATTCTTTGTAAAGTTCTTTGGCTCCGGGGATCAAAGCGGATGTTAGTCAGCTTTGATCTTGTCGGTGCATGTACTCGAAATCTAAAGCGCAATCACAGCGACAACAAGACCCGATTACAGCACTTGTAATAACAAAGAAGACGAGAAATTTCCAGGAGTAATATCTAATTGCTTTATTCTCTATATCAATCTCGGCCTATCCCGGCGGCGGCGCCAAAAACAGTAGGCGAAAATGTGAATTGTGTAAAATATCGCCTATGTGCGCGAGTGCGCAGCGTCGCCCCCAGTAATATGGTGTACCAATGATGCGGATATCGAATCCACGGGGGACGGTGGGTTGAATCTGAATTTTCTTTTTAGATATTATGAGATAAGCGTGTGTGAAAAAGAAGTCAAGTGTGTGAAGTTCAACTAAACTATTGATCTTAATGAATCACTGTATATTGAAGACTAGGGTGATGTTTCCCCCTGTCACTTTTGATGGATTATTTATTAAAGATGATATTATTCAATGTATTTATAATTTGTTGATGGCGAGGAGATCTTACTTACGATATATCCTCTCTCGAGGAGTATATCGCTTTATTCCGTGAGCCAGATTACGAGTGTATCACTCTGCTGACTCGGTATTCGAACGCTTAAATGTTCTACCCTGATGCCACCTTGGGATCGGAATATCTCTATTAGCAAGATCAAATGAAGAATTTGCTCTCTCGGATCACTGAATATCCACATCTCTCGAATCTCGGATCTCCAGTATGATTATGCTAATGTTGGCCAGACATCACCATGTAAATGAATTATAGATATAAGGCAGATTCAAACAATTTAATAACAAATGAATAATATAAATTACTGATTTTTAATCGCGAAAATGCCAGCGGGGTTTAACGACACCCTAGATATAAATCTAGAACTTATCTTGACTATTAAATACTAATATGTAATATATAAAACATCGATTCTATTGTGAAGCGAAGAAACAATACAAATCATGGGCTCTTCTTCGGATCGATGTCGTGGCTCGATTTCCGTGCTTGCCTAGTCAAAATGCTTTTTTTCGTTCCCGATACGCCAAATCGCCTTCATTTACTTTTAATGCGAAAGCGAGGCTTCGCCGGCGTCCGCAGCGTTGCGATGCCAAGCGTTGAGGCGGCTCAGCGGCGTTGAGCGTCGCTAGCGTTGCGCTGTTAACACGCAGCCGTTGACCGCGTCGCGGCGTTGGGGCGTCTGGCGTGGGGCGTCGTGGCGTTGGGAGCATCGCCGGCGTTCGGATCTAATACAATGCCTCTTACGCTGTGCTGACAGCTGCCTTTTTTGCTCCAATGCACTGCGTCCACACGATCACCAAATCGGGTATCGACCACAAAAAACTATGAAATTAAATATAAAATAAGCGTGAAAATGAAAGACCGACGCGGGTATAATATGAGTGTTTTAGGCACTCATCATCAACATGGCAGTAGCGAATTTATCACAGTTTTGGACCATGACCCACCCTTTGGTTTAGGATTTGTGCCGTGGAATGATTTTTATCACGTAAGTACGGTTGGGCGGGAGGAGGTCGGATCTCGACTTCATCACATTCTATTTGACTATCCTCTTCGTCCTTACAGTTTGAGGTTGACTGACTATTTTGTGAGGACTTCAGAGCCATTATTGTATCACGATGGAGTCGATTGGCTTGAGCTTTATTAATATCCGATATCAGCTTTTTTTGCGCCTTCAGTCGGGTGGTGGGGCTCCCGACATCTCTACCACCTTGACGCCTTCCCTGCCCCGACGGTCTAGTGTGCCTACTATGTGCTTTCTCTTTGATGAGATAGCGAGTGATTTATGCGGGTATTGATTGGTTATGTCATTCGACGATTATGATGAGGAGCTATCCTGACAAGTTGAAGCAGTAAGCCCGAGCCAGATCTGCACTTAGTGATTTTTGTGTGCTTGCTTTGAGAGATGACAAGGATGCTCCTCTGCTCCAGACTACATGATGCGATTACAATGATGTTATTGGCTGATATTGCATCTCCCGATATTCAGATGGCGTTTCGTGATGAGTCCATGCCGTGGACCCACCACTTTCGATGTTTTGTCACTTGTCCAATGCCCGATGATGTACTTTCCTTTTCATCTCTATGGATTTGGAGCATTTTCGAGTATTCACCTCGTTTTTATTGGATGATATTTCACATGTGCACCTCATTCACCCGCATCACATAGCTCATGATATCGATGATTAGCTCAGCGTTGATTTTGATGATAGCTACCGGTCAGACTCTCGAATAAGTAGCTTCATCGATGAATGAGTTTCCACCCCTTTGATGACCTTGAGACAATTGGACTTTATATAGCAAAACCAACCTAGAGGAGACGAGGATCGGTACCACTTTGTCTGTAGATGAGAGAGATAGTTTGCTTAGATGTTTTTGCGTGGTCATATGAGGACATGCCAGGCCTTCGACCCTTCTATAGTTCAGCATCATCTACCGCTTGTGCCACATGCTAGACCGATTAAGCAGAAATTAAGGTGATTACACCCTCAATGGAGTTTGTAGGTGATGAAGGAGATTCAGAAGCAACTTAGTGTTGGCTTCATATCAGTGGTCCAATACCTCGAGTGGCTGGCTAATGTCGTCCATGTTCCCAAAAAGGATGGCAAGGTTAGAGTTTGTGTGGACTTTAGAAATCTCAATAAGGCTAGCCCCAAGGATGATTTTCCTCTCCCACATATTGACATGCTGGTCGACAGATCGCAAGGAAGCGGCGTTGTCTTTTATGGATGGATTCTCCGGTTATAATCGATTATGATGGTTTCGAGACAGAAGAAGACATCTTTCATCACCGTAGTGGCACCTATTGTTATAGAGTCATGTCGTTTGGATTGAAGAACGCAAAAGGCCTATCGAGAGCAACTACTAATCGCTTCATGACATGATGCACAGGATGTTAAGGCTCATGTAGATGATATGATTGAAGTCGTGATAGGGCGATCATCAAGTGCTCTAGAGCAGCATTTTCCGAAGGATTAGATGCTTTAGATCGAGACTTTAATCCCCAAGAAGTGCACTCGAGTGACTGGGAAGCCTCACTACATGATTGAGTGAGAGAGGTATTGAGGCAAATCCCGATAAGATTGGGAGCTATCTCGACATGTCTCCACCACGTAATCGAGACTCGAGATCGGGGTTTCGTAGGTTGCAATATATTAGCGGTGTTTATTGTTAACCGGACAGATACTTGTGAGCCTATATCTTCCGACTCGAGGAAGAAATAGCCTGCCTGGGATGACTGCCGCAGCGCTTGAGCTGATTAGGAGAGTATTTGCTTTCCCTAATGTTTTGGTACCGATGAGTAAAACTCATTGATTTTTAATCCATTTTTCGATTAGTGTTACAATGTACTACTTATTCTTACAGCAGTAAATGTGAGATTTTACTAAATTTATATTTTGCATATTTTATAAGAAGCTTCGAAATTTCAGCAAGAATCCAAAAGAATGAGATAAATGGCCAAGAAGAAGGTCGCACGCATGCTTGAGGCTCTAAATAAGGAATTCATCACTTAGCGCTTTTAAGTCACGACCTGATTGATAATGTTGCGACAACTCTGTAAGACAAATGCTTCAAGTGTGTCACGACATCCTTGTGATCAGTCGCTAGAGAGAAAAATTTAAGACTGCACAAACGACGTCACGACAGAGAATCAAGGTCGCGACACCTAAAGAAGACAACTCATGTCGCAATAGATAATTAAGGTTGGGACGAGGAATGGATGGCTGGATGAGCTGAAAAGGTCTCTATTAGAAAAATAATGTCATGGCTGTGCCATGTTTCAAGACAATCACTGAGGTCATGACAAGGGAGCCTTCATGTTATGACATTAAAACGAAGCGAATGCTTAAAGCATGTTGTGACTAAGTTTGAGCAACTACGATAAGAACAAGGTAAGAAGGACCACCACTTAGTCGTGACACACTTTCTAGGTTGTGACCAGAAAAAGAATCTGAATTGAGTAGAAACTGTTGTGATTAAAAAAAAAAAAAAGAGGTTGCAACAAGATTGGAAGAAAAAACAATTGCGACATGATTTTGAAGTCGCAACAGGAATTGCAGTAAGAAAAGAAATGACCTTGTCGCGACCTAATTTCCATGTCGCGATAAGAAAATAAATAGACTGGCATCGAGTCGTGAATCTCAATAGAAGCGTAAAACAAGAAATGATGTCGTAGCGAAAGGGAGGTTGTGACCAAGGATCAAATTAGCTTACAATAGAAATAGTGTCGCAACATGAAAAAGTTGTCGCAACACAAAATTCAATAAAAGGAAGGACAGTCAGGTCGCGACACAAACACTTAGAGACCAGAAAAAGTTGTCGCGACGAGAATCAAAGGGTTAGTACTGGGGAACGGGTGTTGCGACAAAGAAACTCGTCGCGACAATACAATTCAGCTGAAAGGAAGAAAAGCCAGTCACAACATGGAATCGTGGTTGCGACACAAATATTTCTTGAAATAAGAAATGTGCTCGCAACATGAGTCATCACTATTGGCAACTAAACATGGTCACGATGTAAATAACTCAAGTCGCGTGACTACAATACTACGATGATTCGTGAAAAATGCTAAGTAAAAGCAAACAACAGAATTTCCAAGTCGCGACACACATGACAAAATCCAGTCATGGGGTAGTTATGATATGAATTCATGTCGCTATTAACCAATCGAAGAAACCGCAAAGAATAATGTTGTGACGAGGACATCGTGTCGCGATTCAATAATATTGCAAAACAAGGCAAAAGAATGTTGGCGACAAGCTTCCGTGAGGACACGACAGAGCCTAACAAGTCGCTTACTGCACTTCTGAGGTCGCGACTTGTACAGCAAGTCGGGCTAGCTAAAATTGGGAATCCACCGGAGCCTGGAATTAGCCCAATTGCCGGAAATGTAAATATGCGCTTATGCGCAAGAGGTAGCTCTTCCGGAACCCAGATCTTTAAGGGATTGAAGAAGACTCATTTGTATAATTTTAGAGTGGATTTTTATTTTATTTTATTTTCTTTTATTTTCTCTTCTGGATCTGAACTAGTAACTTATTCAGAATGTTGAAGCTGGATTTAATCTTTCATTTTCTTCTCCAATTACTGCCTGAAATTAATGGAATCTAGACCAATTCTGGAATTCATTTCTTATCAGATAATTACAACTACTGCTGGTTCATTTGATCAATGCTCCATTGTCGTTGTGATGCAGTTTTGATGAGCACAGCTTCCACTAACTTGGATTTGTCATTAGTTTTAGTCTTTTCTGCATATATTAGAGAGAAGTACCTAAAATTGGGGTTTATTTGATTGATGTTGTTCTTAAATTGATTGTTCCCAATATAGTATCGAGTATCCTTTCAAGGACTATTTTCAGACTCGATTTCTGGGGAGGTCTCAAGTGATTGGCTGCAGATGGAGATTCCCGAGCGTTTGAACATTCAATTTGTGGGTATGCTAGACTATCATTGAAGAAATTACTGCTTTAGAGTCACTTTAGATAAATTTCCATTTCACTCACAGCTTGAAGTTGAAGGGGATTATTTATCAATTTAAATAATCAGAGATTTCACCTTAATCTGATGGAAAGATCTTGATCCCGTATAGCGAGATCTAATCAAGGAAAGAGAAAATCCAATTAGATCTAAAGGAAGAGTCTATCAACATTTGTAGAGGTTTTGCAATGACGTACTTGGGATGCAAGAAATCTGCAGTCTTAAGAAATGGGTATAAAGTATTGAAAAAGAAAAATACCTAGATCTTATAAAGAGTGTTTTGAATACAGGTAACTGATTAGATCCATGTCTTTGAAAGAAGCAGGGACCTCTAATTAGTGAATCATGGAGAAATCCAAGTTGCATTATTAGGCATCTTTGACAAATCCAAATCCAAAATCAAGATTGAGAAAATCAATGGATTACAATGCAGAAATTGACTGTTTCACAACAGTTTCATATTAGTGTCAATTTCTAGCATAGACTGATTTAGTCCAGTTTATTTTGTTTGTTTTAAGTCAAATTTTCTTTTAATTAGATAAATATAATATAAGTATGATCTTATCTTTAATTCTAGTTTTTAAACATTTACAAGGAGGTGCAAATAGTGTGGATCTTGAGTAGTTAGGGTAGTTGATTTTAAAATTCTTGTCAATCTATGAGAAAATGATATCTGGACTTACATCCAAATTTTTACTACTTGTATGACCTGTGCACTTGCAGTGTTTTAGACTAAACCCATTTTATAATTTCAAGAACATAAAACCACTTTCTACTTTTCAAACAATTAGCTCTAATTTTGGTCCACTATAAGGGAACTGTAAGACTCTAGTAGTGGCATTAAAATCGAGTGGTTTAGTCTATACATAAATAGACAAACAAGTTTTATGGCGTCGTTGCCAGGGATTGAAAGAATTTAAATAAATCAATATTCTGAAAAAAGAGAGAAATACTAATTGGACATTTTTCACAAAAGCAGTTTTGACAGCAGTGGCTGCATAAGCTACTAATCTTTTAGAGAGCTTAAAGAATATATGATTTTTAATACAACTGTTTCCAATTGATCTCAATATGTTTCCATTTCAGGAAGTTATTTCATGCACAGGAAGCCAAAATCAGATTTGTTTCCCTTAGATACTGAATTGGAAAGAACATTGAGGAACTTATGGAAGGACAAAAGTGTAGAAACAACAATTATGGCAGAAGAAAGAATGGGTCAGACAGTTGAACAAGAAACAACAGCAGAAGGCTTCCTATGCAAGATACAATGGAGGACTTCTGGAGACCAGTTATCCAAGAAGAATATTCAAGAATAGACGGCCCGTTATAGAGGCTAATAATTTGAGTCAACCAAAGACTAATCACCATGGTGCAACAGAATCAATTTACAGGCCACCCTACTGAAGATCCTAACGAGCACACGGGCATTCCTCGTGACGGCTGCCAACACAAGAACTGAATGGTGTGAGACCGGCAGGTGATCAAACTACTCCCTTTCCCTTTTCCTTAAGAGATATTGCAGCCACATGGTTTGAATCATTGCCATATGGCTCGCTAATACATGGGAAGAGTTGGTGGAGTCTTACCTAGGCAGATTTTTTCCCTCATCACTTACAAATGTGAAAAGAAGAAGTGAGATCATCAGGTTCAAACAGGTAGTGAGGATGAAAGTTTATATACAAGTTGGGAAAGGTAAAGGTTATTGAAGAGGTGCCCTATGCATGGTGGTATAGACCTGAAGACCCAAATGGATATTGCCCACACTGAATGATACCTCTAAGGGTATCATAGATGCAGCCTCACAAGGCATTTAAGAGAAGAAGTGTGTATAAGCAAAGAACTATAGAAGACTTGGCCAAATGTAACATGAAAGCTCCATCCGACCTTCGTGGAGCAACAGAACAAAGGGTAGTGAGCCATGAGTCAATAAAATGACTCCAAGCAGGAAGTGCACCCTGATGCAATAATGCACAAGTTAGGGAATCAAGAGAAGAGAATGCACTATGCTCATGAAATTGGAGCAGTGGGAAGAGATGGAACCAGAAGAATTTCCAAGGGATCAATTGATGAGGATCCCTATCAAGTTGAGGAGGCCAATTATTTGAATGAACAGAAGCTAAATGTATTTCAAGTCAACCCCAACTTTCCAACTTGCCTACACACTACACACCAGCACTGAGGGGCCATGAGAACTTCTCATATGGTGGAGAAGCATCACAGGGCCCAAGACAAGGGTGGGATTTTTAGCAAGGATATAATCCACCAAGCTTCCAGTAGCAGCAACAACAAGGAGAGAACATAAATGAATATCAAGGTCAAAAGAGGGCTCACCCTTCGAGGAGAAACAGCAGTTTCATGAGGACAACAGCCGCTAAACCCATGGACAAAATTACAGTTTGACAGTTTTAAATCCAACACATAAATTTTCAAGCAAATACTAATGCTTCACTCAACTTAGAAACACAAAAGAAGTAACTCGGGGCCTCAACCTGCAGCCAAGATCATGATGCTTTCCCTAGTGACACCCAGAAGAATCCAAGGGACTGCATGGCAGTCCACCTAAGGAGTGGCAAGGAATTGAGCAACAACAGAACAAAAATGAAAGAAAAGACTGAGCAAGAAAAAAATGAAGAAACTGGAAGAAAGACAGAAAGAGCGCCTGTTGACTCAACCGAGAATAAAGTAACAGCCCGGGAAAACTATCCGCGAAAGAGAAGGGTCGGTCAAGACACCTCGCAGTTCCTTTCCCACAAAGACTTCAAAAGGCAAAGAAGGAGGAACAATTTTCTAAATTCTTGGAGATTTTCAAAAAGATAGAAATTAACATTCCCTTTGTAGATGCTATCACTCAAATGCCAAACTATGCAAAATTCCTCAAGGATATACTGAGCAAAAAGAAAAAAATTGTTGATGAAGGAGTGGTGAGCCTAACTACAACATGCAGTGCAGTTATTCAGAAGAGCCTACCAACTAAGATGAAAGATCCTTGCAGTTTTACCATTCCTTGCACCATTGGGAAATATGAATTCAAGAAAGCTTTATGTGACATGCTGGGGCATCAACTTGATGCCCTTATCGCTGGTACAAAGGTCGAAATTGGGGGAACTTACTCCAATGAAGAATTACACTACAATGGCTTCATGAAACAATGACACAACTAGAATGGTCCGAGGATGTAGCTGTCAAGGTAGTGAAATTCATTTTCCTTGTTGATTTTGTTGTCATGAAAATGGAAGAAGACACACATGTTCCTCTGTTGTTAGGAAGACCTTTCTTAGCAACTGAGTCGCTTCCGATTGTCACAAGAAAGGAAATGACTCAGGAGCGGAAATGAAGCAATGCACTTCAACCTCAACAAAAGCTTGACACGGTCTGATGCTAATGAAGAAAATTGTATGGCTGTAGAAAACTTTAGTCCAGTTAGTCTAGAACTAAACTCTGATTGTAACATTTAGCATTCTATCAATGAAAATGAGATGAATTTCCAGTATCTTAAGAGTGTTGACTATGAATTGTTGCATTCCGCAAAAACACAAACAAATCTTGAATTGGAATGAAAAAAATACGTAAAATTCATGCAGGACAATAAAGCAATCGAAAGAAACCAGTGCAGTATGGGTTGATATTGAAAGAATTCGTTTAAATATCTAAAATATGCTTAGGAACCGTAAAAGACAAAACCAGTGATTATATATGCTGCATTGACTGAGAATGAAGAATAGAAACTCGTTAAAGACTCAAGGAGGTTTGCATGAAGCAATTGCTGTCACTCAAGATCTCAAGGGTATCACCCTTCATTTTGCATGCACAAATATGCTAGAAGATAATGCAAAGACTTCTGACAAAACACCAAAGGAGACCGAATCCAGTAATGAAAGATGTTGTAAGGAAGGAAGTGCTGAAATGGTTAAATGCAGGCTTCATTTATGCGATATCAGATAGCTCTTGGGTGAGCCCAGTCCATGTGGTTCCTAAGAAGGGTGGATTCACTGTGATTAGAAATGAAAGGAATGAACTTATTCCTACAAGAACTATGACAGGATGGAGGGTGTGTATAAATTATAGAAAATTGAATACTACAACCAGGAAATATCATTATCCTCGTTTTCATTGATCGTATATCGGGACGGTGTTGAAGTAACATCCTCCCTTATGTTTTCTTGATGGATATTTTGGATATAACCAAATTGCTATTGCACCTGAGGACCAGGAGAAAACCACTTTCACATGCCCTTTACTTTTGCTTTTAGAAGAATGCCATTTGGGTTATGCAATACTCCTGCCACATTTCAAAGATGCATGATGTCTATGTTCTCAGATTTGACAGAGGAGGTTATGGAGATATTCATGGATAACTTCATAGTTTATGGATCCAGTTTTGAACATTGCTTGCAAAATTTGGGGACAATACTTCATAGGTGTCAGGACAAGAATTTAGCTTTGAATTAGGAAAAATTCCATTTTATGGTAACAGAAGGCATTGTCCTTGGGCATAGAATTTCGCAAAGAGGTCGAAGCGGGAACAAAGCAAAGCCGAACATAAAGACTATTTTTCCACCTACACAAATAAGGAATAAGAAGTTTAGACATGCCGGTTTCTATAGAAGATTTATCGTAGACTTCTCAAAAATTGCAAAACCATTGTGTAGATTATCAAGATACAGTTTAATTTTGATGAGTCCTACAATCTTCATTCAAGAGATCAAACTTATCAGTCAGTTCCTATCATGGCCAAACGATCGACTAAGGAATTTGAGATTATGTGATGCCAAGATTATGACTGGAACCGCATGGGATTAAAACCGACAAGATGTTTAAGGAAGGCCATATATCGCTTAAAACCTTCAATGAAGCTCAAGAGAATCCATCTACTATCAAAAAGAGATGTCGGGCTATGGTATTTGCATGTGAAAAAATTCAAGCCCTATATATTGAGATCCCATGTCATCATCCATACTGATCATGCTGCAGTTAAATATTTGATGGCAAAGAAAGAAGCTAAGCAAAGACTGATCAGATGGGTATTGTTGCTGCAGGAATTTGATCTAGAGATCAAAGACAGGAAGGGTTGTGATGATGTGATAGCTAATCACTTGTCAAGAATTGAAAAGAGTACTATAAAAGAAGAGGCAATAGAATTAGCAGAAAATTTTCCAGATGAGCAGTTATTCCAGTTGTCATTCTAATCACCCCGCATAAGTTGACATCATCACTTTTCTACCAGGAGTAATGCTACTGCACTCAAATTATCACAGAGAAAAAGAAGTTAAGGACTGACAACAAGTTTTATATATGGATGATCCACTGTTATTCAAAAGAGGAGATGATATGATAATCAGGAAGTGTGTGCTAGAAAGTGAACAAGGCAGGATCTTATATGAGTGTCATGCATCACCATATGGAGGACATTTTGCAGGAGACAAAACTGCCCATAAAATTCTTCAATCAGGGTTTTATTGCCCTACCATATTCAAAGATTGTTTTGAATGGGTGAAACTTTGTGATCAATGCCAGAGAATGGGAAGTATCGACAGAAGACATGAATGCCCCTACAAGGTATCTTGGTGGTGCAACTTTTTTATGTATGCGGAATAGATTTCATGGGACCATTTCCATCTTCACTTGGGAATCTGTACATACTTCTAGCTGTGAGCTATGTATCTAAATGGGTGGAAGCGACAACTTGTCCCAAAAATGATGCTAATACAGTTGTGGATTCTACTGCAGAAATATTTGAGCGCATTTAGCACCCAAACTATCATAAGTGATGGAGGGAGCCATTTGCAAATATGTTTGGAGAAATTCAGAGTAGGTATGAATTAAACACATAATTATTTGCTTACCATCCTTAAACAAATGGGCTAGCTAAAATTTCCAATAGGGAGATCAAGAAAATTCTTGAAAATACTATAAGCTTTAGCAGAAGGGATTGGTCTCTAAAGCTTGATGATGCATTGTGGGCTTACAGAAATGCATATAAAACTCCCATTGGTATGTACCCATATAGAATTGTCTTTGGTAAACCTTGTCACCTTCCTCTTAAATTGGAGTACAAGGCTATGTGGGCCATCAAGAAATTGAATTTTTATTTTAAGGCTGCTAAGGAAGAAAGATTACTCCAACTTAATGAATTAGAAGAGCTAAGAAATGAAGCTTAAGATAATGCCATAATTTACAAAGATAAAACAAAGAAATGGCATGATTAGAAAATTTTTAGGAGGGAATTTCAGGCAGGAGAACAGGTCCTGTTATTCAACTCCAGACTAAAACTGTTTCCAGGAAAACTAAGATCAAAATGGAGTGGTCCCTATACAAAGAAGGGTACAACCTTCGAGCAAAGGACATTGAAAACTACATCGAGAAGAATTCAAAGTGAATGGTCAGATATTAAAGCATTACCTTGGAGGGAAGATAATTGAAGGTTGATTCTAAGTACTGAGTTAAAGAATTTACTAAGATAAGAGAATGATGGGCAGCTGAAGTCCAAATGCATAATTCTAAAAAACTGAAAGTAAACTGTGAGGCAACCGATACAATATTTTATTTTATGTTTTATAGTCAATTAATGTGTATAAAATTTTAAAGTTTTTTAGTTAGACTTGTAAAAGGTTCTCTATTGTTTAAATTTTTCGAAAGTGTTTTTGCAGGTCAATGTGGGAGCATAAGCGTAAATAGATTCTTCTCATTTAATGCTTCCATGCACACAAGAACACAAGGGGAAGTATAATACTCTTTATTAAAGATTAAAAAAAAATTGAGAACGATGATCAAGTTCGGGGAATTAGATTTCAATTCATATTGAATCTTATGCTTTGATGAGTTGCTTTGTTGAACATTTGAATGATGAACTGTTCTTGATTTAATTGGGTTTCTTGAATGTTATACATGTTTTTACAAGTGTGCCTAGGGTGAATTGAGTCAATCAAAGGAGACTATAAGTTGCAGAAAAATAGGAATAAAACATTGTTTATAGAGACCTGGAGATTTTCTAGGTCGCGACAGACTTTTGAGGTCATGACAAGGTTCTGAACTGATAACATAAGAACTAAGAAAATTTCGTGTCGCAACACAAGCCTTATTGTCAAGAACAAACTAAGGTCACAACATTTATTTTTGGGTCGCAACAGAATGTGTGAACCTAAATGACTGGTGTAAGGAACAGTGTCGCGACAGTAGAAATTATGTCGCGACCAGGAACGATAGAAGAAAGAGAAAGGTTTTTCATGACATCAATTTTAATTGTCAAGACCACATTTGTAGTCTCGACAAACCTAAGTAGGTCACAATTCCGATTGTTCAAATCACGCACTGTAGGTTTTAAAACGCTCAGTTCGAGCATCGCAACATTAAAAGCAAATAATTATTGCTAACAATTGCCGTGACTTGTCGACCTAATTCAAAAGACATGTACAAATTTATCACACTATTGCCAAAAGACTATTGTCTAATCCCCGGCAACGGCGCCATAAAACTTGTTGACTCCAAAACTTAATGTATATACAAATTTCTACCACTATTACCAAAGATTAAATAGAATCCCCGGCAACGGCGCCATAAAACTTGTTGACTGTATGCCTTAGCTATTTGATTAGTTCAAAGATTGTTTCATTCGGGAGTGTCTGTTTACTGAGTGGTTTTGATCCGTTATGTCATGCACAAAAGTCGAACAAGTAGTAAATTGGATTTAAGTCCAGAGACATCGATCCTACGAGATCTCAAGAATTTCGATCAATTCAATTCGACTACTCAAAATCTACACTATTCGGGACTCGATAGACACCGAATCAGCTTTGAAAGCTTAAAATAATAAACCTAAGAAAAATGAATTAATAATAAATGAATTGAATATTGAAATACAAAATAACAATAAGACTAACGCCTCTCGCAAAGACATCAAAAGAATGCCACCGTGAAACATCAATTCCCGCACGTAATCGATTCAAGGTTTATCAACCATAGATTTAAAACTAGTCCAAGGAATATAATAAAGGTAGCCGGATCTCTCCAAACCCCACACCATTATCTAAACCTCACTGCTTTCTCTCAAGACGTAGTCTTAAATAACTACTTTAATCCGGTTGCCTTGTTCTGTATTTTTCTTTTTCAATACTTCATACTCCATTAACATGAACTGTAAATCGAGCTCCTAAGATATAAGGTCATTGCAATGCATCTACACTATACTGGTTCCTCTTTCCTCCAAATTAGAACAGCTCATCCTTTCTTTCCTTGATTAGATCTCTCGCTAACATGGGATTGGATTTACTAATCTAATCGATAGGAACTCTCTGCGGTGCCTAAATTGGATAAATTGCTCACTCGCTCGTCTGCGAGAAGAGATTTCATCGATTTAATTATTATCGTAGCACATTAGGGATCACCATTGTTGTTCTCATACCTTCGTAAATTGTTCATTACTCTCAGAATTCCTCTCTCTCGTGTCACCGTGAGGGCCTCCCGAAATCAGAGCTTGAGACAATTCCATTTACTAGTATGACACCCGACATTGGGATCGCAATGTAAAATACACAAGACCAACAAGTAGCTTGAAGAACCTGAGTTCAACAACACCGAATGTACCGCAAGAAAGATAATTTCGACGAGCACAATTCAATGGAAGCCGGGTTTCTAAATCACTAGATTACACCATACATTGGCTTGCCGATCAAGAAAGCCATCAGAATCGGTAACGAAACCTGACTTTAATTTGTCTGAATTCAAACAACCAGATAGCATTTCAAGAAATATGAATTCGCATTCGGGCCTTAAACTTTAATAGTGAACGTTCAGATCCAAATTTGAATGAAATACTAACTAATCTAAAAATAAAAACGAAGAAAAGAAAAGGAAGAAAAGAAAATGAAAATACAGGAGCCTTCAAAGAACCCAGATCTCTTTCGCCGCGCCAAGAGCCGCGCTCATTCAGTAGCTAGCCTTCAGATTTATAGAGTTCCGGTCAGGGCCCCACTCGATGCACTTCTTTTTGGACTGCAGTTTAAAATGGCCCAGTTGGTTGTTGATGTCGCGACATCGATTCTTGTCACGACCTCTGTTGTCTTCAATCATGTCGCAGAGCCTTTGTTTGGTCGCGACGTGTCTGTGGCCATGTCGGTCACCCAAGATCGCCGCTACCTTAACTCGTGTGAATTTGATGTCGCGAAAAACCAAACGTTGTCGCGACCTCCTTCTCTCGTAGTGGCCGCCACCTCTACGTTGTCACACTCGCGGTCTTTGGCAATGCGATGTCGCGGACCTTCTTTTCCCACAACTGTTGTCGCGATCGCTGAATGATGTCGCGACTTCCTTTCTGTGTAGTTGATGTCGCGACAGTTTGATCTTGTCGCGACCTCCTTTTCATGGTAATTGATGTCGTGACCATCTCTCTTTAGCTGTTGTCGCGACCTTAGCTCTCTGCGTCGATGTCGCCGATCGCTTCTAATTGCTGATGATGTCGCGACCACATCCGGGGATGTCGCACATAACTGTTCAACTATCAAGCTTATCTTCCGCTCACGACTTTGCTGGTGTCGCGGACCTTATTATCCACTCCGTAATGGGGTTTAATACTGTCGCGACCTCCGGGCTGATATGTACGACATCATGTCTTCTTCACTCTTCTTCGGGTTGCTCGACTTTGAGTTTTTCACGCCAAATTGTTGTTTCACTACGCTCATTTGGCGATCGAGCTGTAGTTGCAACCTGAATATGCATTTTGATTTCGTAAAAGCTTCTATGACATCAAATTCTTTAATCCTTTGATCTTCTCCGCTGCAAATCCTTCACCAATTATATCGCATCGCCGCCCACATTCTCGCTCCTTTTACCGCAAATTCTCGTTCTTTGAATTCCCCGCACAAAGATTTTGGTGAAGTATTCCATATTCCTGCATATAAATCAGTCTTTTTATGTAAAAATTAATCATAAAAATGGACTGAAAATAGATGACTTTAAGCTCATCAAACTCCCCCAATTTAAAATTTTGATTGTCCCTCAAGCAAAGAAAAAAATTTGCCTGTCTTCAAACAAAAGGACATTTTTCTGCTCGCTGCGCTGCAACCACTTAATTGAAAGACTAAAAATTGCATTCGTTTCAGATCAGCTCTTCAAGTCCAGATAAGAAGGTTAGTTTCTACTCAATCAAAAATATAACGAATTGTTGAATTTGTTTTATAACGTGAAGGTCAATTAATCCCGTCAAGAGTAAGTTGGTTTCCTTTCTCATTTCCTTAATGAGTCAATTAACCCTTAGAGGATGTTCACAGTTTTGATCTTTTCCTGATTTTCCAAATTCCATAGGCTTGTTGTTCATATTGATCTCCACTAATATAGGTGATTACAACCTTCGTAGATCGACCAGTCTTTGGGCTTGTAATGTTAAAGCCTGGGTAAGGGGTGATGGATGGGATTTTTAGGTTAAGATTACCATTACTCCTTTTCCTTTTACTCACATACTGCCCTTTTCTCTCCTTGTGTAGTTTCTTTAATAAACTCCCCAAACTTCATGTTTGGGATACCATTGATTTTCTCATTCGTATCAGTATGTTCCCATTTCTCATTTGTAATTCAAACTCAGATTTTTCTTTTTCTCGTCACCATTCGTAATAGTGCAATGTCTGTCTTCTTTTAGGCTTTCTTAACACTTTAGTTTAATCTTTGGGTTAGTAACTCCCATACCAGATGGCATTAGGGTACTAGGGTGTTGGAAACACCCTAGAACTTAATTGTCTTAAGATATTAGCCACAAGACAAAACCTATTCCCTTGAGCTTTCTTTTTCTGTTGTATTTTCTGATGTAGATCTTTTTCTCTTCATTCCCTTTTTCTGTATTTTCTCCTTGAGTTCCTCAAAAATTTATACTCCCCCAAACTTCATTTCTTCCTCTCTCTTTGAATTCTTTGCAATCACAGTTCTTGGAGGATTGATTCTTAGGATGGGTTGGTGTCTCCATTGGCTTATTTTGAAAATAAGGCTTGTTTTGGCTCAATTTCTGGAACTAAAGTATATGCATTAGCATATAAGTAGGGATGGCTAGAATGGCTCAAACTTTCCAAGGATGGCCTGCATCATTTCCTGTTGGTTGTATTACCTAGGATTTCGCCTTGATCACTAATCTAACAAGTTCTAGAATTCGGATTGATTAACTGTGACTAACCCTCAGGATTTTCTTGACTCATATCAGTGGATGAGAATTTAGATGATGTTATATCCAACAGGTTCCTTGACTCACTGTTCATACCACAAACTAAAAAAATTTGTTTTGTTCCTTCAATTGTATAACCTTCCTTATCCTGGACTTATCAGCCAAATTCAAACTAAATCACAATTTATGTTTCAATTAAATCACCACATTTAGCCTTATTCTCAAGACCGTATAGAATTATTAAATCATTCCCAAATTTAAACTAAAATGAAACAGAATAAAATTTATATATCATGAACAACCAATTTTACAAATCAGGGAAGCAAATCTATTCAAATATCAAAATATTTCGATCTATTACAACTGCTTTCTTACAATTGTTAATCAGATCTAAGTTCGAGAAAACCTTTATTTCCTGGATCTAAATCCCTATCTTCTTCGTATATTGCATCCCGCTTCAAATTACCACCAGACCTTGAGCTCCTCTAAGAGTGATTCGGCTTTAACAAGGTTGTGCAACAAATTGGGGCTGCTCTCCCTTTTTCTTTGGAGCTTTCTTGGTTGATGGATTCTAACTAATCCATATTCCCCTTCCATCAACCATTCTTTTTATTACACAGCGTTTTATGGAATAAAGAATGGAATATTTGTTCTCCGAATCTATCCATTCCATAAACCCATGTTCAAACCCTTGGAGCCTTCTTTCTCATTCTCCTCCATTCTCTTTATTTTGTTTTTTTCTTCCGTTGTTCTCCCATGCTTTTATAAGGCTTTTCGTTTCTCGGGAGGAACAACCATTTATTCTTTCTTATATTTACAACAGTGATTATGGAGATTCCTCTAACCTGCTCTTCTCGGTAATTCCAATGAGGTTCGTGGTTTTTGATAGAGAATTTTGAAAGTTTTTTTCTCAACTTATTAATTTCTCCGATTATTCCCTCAAATCGAGTGTATCAAACACATTGGTTCAATTAGAATTTAAATTTCTTGCTTCGCATTAATCACTATTTATTACTGCTTAATTTCGTCTCGCCCTAGTTTCAGCCGAGAATGTGCGCCGCCATTAAATTTAGCAATTAAAAACTCCATCGTACCGCAAACTTTCCTCATGTCGCTGACATACCGATTGCTTTTCGCGACATACTAACCGTGAGGGAGACAAGTTATCTCGTGCTGTGACATCGTGCATCTCAAGTCATTGTGCATTTTCGGGTTGTCGCGACTCAATTACCCTTTGAAGGACTTGCTCGTCAGCGACCAAATGTTCGTCAGCGACCTCACTTCTTTCATAACAGAACTTTTGGTCACGACCTCAGCCTTGCTCTTCCTTCAACATTGACTAAGTCACGACATCAACTTTTGTTGTGACTTCCGTTTCACGACATAAGCTTTGTCAAGAACCTGGGGTCTCGTAATTTTGCCTCAAATTTAATGAACAACAGTTTTTCACTATTTATCAATTTGCAAATTCTCATCATCAAACAAACCAATTCCACACAGCAATTGAAGAATGTATTCTATTCAATTTTCACAGAATTTATATAGGGAAAGGAATGCTCCCCTTTTTCCGCTGGCTGCTCTTCTCGCAAGTCGGGCCGGAGTTTGCATCGAGTTTATTCCTTCTCGTCGAGCCATTTCGCATAATCACTCAAGCAATATTACCAAAAGGATTAATTAAACAAAAATTAACTTCTGGCACTAACTAATCATTATAGCAACTAGATAAAAGAAAATCAAGGTGAATTCTAAAAAAAATTCAAAGTCTAAAATGTAAATTCAAAGTTCTATGGCTGCCTCCCATCCCGCTTCGCTTTGAGTCCTTAGCCGACTTCACGTTTTGATTTTCTTTCTCTCTCAATGAACCAGCTGTAGCTCTTCTTTTCTTTCCTCCCTGCTTTGATAATGCTTCGGTCTTTGTCCATTGACTTTAAATTCTCAAAGATCGCTCGAGGTTAATGCTTCCAAAAGTGTCATTACTCCATCAGATATGGTCCACCCACTCGATTTCACTTTTCCCCGGGAAACAATCTTAACTGGAGTAACAAATTTAACTTTGATCCCCTTCTCTCGAACTCTTTCCTAAGAACTTGATCATGCCATTTTTGTCTTGTCTTTGTAGATCTAGCATTATCATACAAGCCATTTCTCATTTTTCCAGCTCATTCAGCTTGAAGCAATCTCTTCCTTTGCCATTGTACCAAATTCGCTTCATGGCCCACATAGCCTTGTATTCCAATTCAAAAGGGAGGTGACATGGCTTGCCAACACCAGATGGGGACATCCCAAAGGGAGTTTTGAATGCATTCCAGAATGGAATTTTATGACCAAGAACAATACCTTTCGCAATGAAGAAACGGCATTTTTCCCACTTGGCTGCTAGCCGCTGCCCCGTATCTTGGAAGCATCAAGCCTGTGTTGTTCAAACATTATTCAAACTGGATCCATACACTTTGAAGTCATCCATAAAATTTCCATGACTTCTCAACCAACCGAGAACATCGACATCATACATCTCCGAAAGTAGTGTGAGTATTGCATGTTCTAAATGGCATCCTTCGCGCAAAGGTGCCATAGGCATGTGAATGTGGTCTTCTTGGTCCTCATGTGCAATTGCAATCTGCTGTATTCGACACCCGCCCAAGAAACAAAATGAGATGTCTCGATAATCGCTTCAACATCCGATCAACAGCGGCAAAGGAAGTGATCTTTCCCGGTCGGGCTGCAGGTCTGCTCTTCCTCGTAATCAATGCATACTTCCATCCCGCCACCGCTCTTGCTGGAATTAATTCATTTCTTTCATTAGGATCACAGAATCCACCCTTCTTTGGAACCAATGGACTGGGCTAACCCATGACTATCCGAAATTGCATAGATAAACCAAAGATTTAACCATTCAGCACCTCCTAACTACTTCTTTCATTACTGGATTAAGTCTCCTTTGATGTTCAACAGCTGGCCTTGCATTTTTCTTCTAAGTATTTTGCATACTATTGATGGACTGATACCTTTAACTCTTCAATAGACCAAGCTATAGACTCTTATGATTTCAAAATCTCCAAGAACCTCTCTCGTTCCTCGCATCACTAAGCTCCAGCGTAAATTATTACTGTTTATTTCTTGCGCTGTGTAAGCATACTCTTTAAAATGACTTGGCAACACCTTAAAACTAGCCCTTCTTCAATGGTTTCTGATGAAATTCCTTCTTCACTCGTCTCTTTTTTTCACCTCGCCTTTGTTCAAGACTCATCACTTTCTCGCAGAATGTAAATCGATGTGCAGAACTCAATCAAAATCTTCAAGATAATCGAATTCATCTCTTTTTTCATTGATTGAAATCGGGGGCACAAGCAATCATAGTAAAATCTGCAGCTGTTGACATATACATCTTCTATTGACCTTACATCTTCCCTCTCTATGTCTAAACTCCTCAAACTTCTGATTAAATTGAAGTCAGCTGCCTCTTCTCCAACTCTGAGAGTGAGAATTCCCTTCTGCATATCGATTAGAGCTGCTCCAGTTGCAAGGAATGGCCTTCCCAGCAGCAGAGGGACTTGTGAATCTTCCTCCATATCCAGTACGATGAAGTCTACTGGAAAAATAAAGTTCCCCACCTTTACCAGCACATCTTCTATGATTCCTTCAGGTTTTGCCAGGTTCTATCTCGCCATTCGAGAGTAACAAAGAGGGAGCAAGCTCCCCAAACTTAACTTCTTGGCAACGTAATAGGGCATTAAATTTGATACCACTCGAGCCTGGGCGAGAGCTTTCTCAAACTCAAACTTCTCCAATGGTGCAGGAATTGTGAAGCTCCTGATCCTTCATCTTTTCTGTAAGCCCCTCTCGATCACAGCATTGCAAGGAAATGTTCACACTTTCTTCAAAGAATCTTCCTTGCCCGCATGTCTTTAAAATTTTGCATAAAGTGCAGACCGAGTAACCACTTCGTGAAAGGCATGCTGATCTCCTGGGCTCCGGAAGGTTTTCAAGAACCTTGCAAACTGCTCCTCTATCTGATTTCGCGTTCTCCGTGGAAATGGGGACTACAGCAGATTGTTCCGGTTTTCTTCTTACTTCCTTCTTCTCCGGGATACCTGTTCCTTTTCTTTCTTCTCCAAGAGCCGCTTTGTCCGCCTTCATCTCCCTCGGTTGTTTCATCTTTTCCGTCCTCTTCTCCAAGTCTTTCCCACTTCGAGCCACGCACCGCCATACGCCTTTTCGATTCTTCTTGTGTCACTGGGGAGTTGCATCTTTCATATGGTTTTATGTTTAGGGCCGCTGCCCTATTCCGTGTCTCCTGTGTTCTCGAGAAGCATTAGTGGTCTTCAAAATTTGAGAATTGGCATTTGAGGCTTCCACCCCGCAAACTTTGTTCACTGGAGGCGACAATTATTGCCCCCTACGACCAGAGCACCGATTCTCAAAATGGTGGAGCTCTCTTCGACCTCCACATTCTATTTCGCTTCCTCCTCCTTGCCTTGGAACCTTGGTGGCCGCCGATATCCTTGCCGAGGATGTCGCTCATGCCTCGCCTCAGGAGCCCCTCCACCATATGAAAAATTTTCACGGCTCCTCAATGTCGGATGATAGTAAGCCAAGGTGTTAGGATTTGGTTTGAAGTGATAACTTCATGGCTCTCCCAAGTACTTAACCCTCCTCAAGATCATAAAACAAGCCAAGCAAGTACTTCAAGATTTCCTCTCAATAGTTTCTCCTCAACTCCGCTTCCTATTTCATGAACAAGTGTCTTCCTCTCGTTTGTCCATTCTATGCAATGATGGCATCTAGCTTTGCCTCCATGGTCGCTATCTTGCTCAGCCTCCATGACTCCTCTTCCTCCGCCACTACTTGAAAACTCGATGGAGCTTTCATATTGCATTTAGCCAGTCCTCAATCGCCCTTGCCTCTTCGAAGACTTTACGTTTGAATGTCCTCAAAGCATGAAGCATCAATAATGCCCTTAGATGTATCATCATCTCAAGGCATGATACCACATCCATCCGGTCATCAAGTCTATCCCATGCATCGGACATCTTTTCAAAGAACCTTTGAATCTCTCCCATGCTACATAAAGGCTCTCTTATCTTCCCCTCATTGAACACAATTATCTCCCTCATTCTCTCTCGAGGTGAGTGACTGGGGAAGAATCACTCCAAGTGAAGTTTCCACAAGCTCCTCCCAAGTATCAACAGAATCCATATGGTGAGATTCATACCATGTGGCTGCCAGATCTCTTAGGAGAAAATGGGAATAAATGCAATTTTATGACCTCCGGTCTCACCCATTCAATTCTATCAGGTTCGCGCATTCTCGAGAAACCTTCCCGCATGCTCATTCGTTTCTACGGATGACCAAGAACCGTTGTCAAGTAAACCATCACCGCAGGTCGGGCTTCGCTCAAAACATTTGCATCAACCGCAGTCGGCCTGATTGCGCAGTATTCATCCCGAATAATAGGTCTCCAAAAGTCCCCATTGTATCGCGTTTGAGGCCGTCCGGTCGCCGCTCTGTCCTTCACCGGTCCGTCTTTCATCTGCCATAGCCGAAGCTTTTCTCGACCTTTCGCCTTCTCTCGCTTCCGAGTGTTCTTCTAGTTTAGCATCCGCCGGAATCGTGACGTTGTTCCTCGCTTTCCTATGCATTAAAGTTTTCCGAAATCGAAAACACACTTACATTAATAGGATTAGTCGTGCCAACAACATTTTCAATATGGCTTGTTAAAAGTTAGTGGCTAAAAATAACCACTGCCTTGAAAAACTATATATATATATATATCTATCTATATTTATATATATTTTTTCTTTTAAATGTCCAAATTAGCATTTCCTTCTTTTGTCAGAATATTGATCTACTAAATTTTTCGATCCAAGAACTGCGCCCATAAAAACTTGTTGACCGACCAAAAGACATGTACAAATTTATCACACTACGCCAAAAGATCTTATTGTCTAATCACTTGCAAGAATCCGCGCCTACTAAAAACTTGTTGACTCCAAAACTTAATGTATATACAAATTTCTACCACTATTACCAAAGATTAAATAGAATCACTTAAGAATCCGCGCCCATAAAACTTAAGTTGACTCGTATGCCTTAGCCATTTTGATTAGTTCAAAGATTGTTTCATTCGAGTAAATTACACCGAGTGGTTTCGATCCGTTATGCTGCAAGTGCACAGGTCGAACAAGTAGTAAATTAGATTTAAGTCCGATATCATCCTAATGTAGATCTCAAGAATTCCTCGATCAACTACCCCGACTACTCAAAATCTACACCATTTGACTCGGGAGACAATTGGAATCATCTTTTGAAAGCTTAAAATAATAAACCTAAGAAAATGAATTAATAATAAATGAATTGAATATTGGAAATACAAAAATAAAAAATTAAGACCGAACAAGCTCAGAAAAGACATTGAAAAGAATGCTACCGTGAAACATCAATTCCTAAGCAGTAATGCAATCGACTGCTGTTTATTGAACCACGATTTAAAACTAGTCCAAGTAATATAATAGTGTAAATGGATCTCTCCAAACCCCACACCATTATCTAAACCTCACCGTTTCTCCGAAGACGCAGGTTAAATAACTACTTTTAATTCGCTGCCTTGTTCGGGTATTTTTTCGTCACTATACCCATTAAATATGGACTCAGAATCCGAGCTCCTAAGATATAGTCATTAATGACTACACTATAATCGGTTCCTCTTCCTCCAAATTAGAACACCTCATCCTTCTCGATTAGATCTCTCGCTTAACACGGGATTGGATTTACTAATCGACCGAGGTGAACTCTCTATGTGCCTAAATTCGATAAATTGCTCCACCTTGCTCGCTTCCAAGTGAGAAGAGATTTATCGATGACCACACGAGCACATTAGATCACTACTGTTAGGTTCTCATACCTTTCGTAAATTGTTCATTACTCGTGAATTCCTTCTCTGCGGTCACTTGTATGCCTCCCGAAATCGTGAGCTTGAGACAATTCCATTTACGTGTATGAGACACTGACATTGGGATCAAGAATGCAAAAATACACAAGACCAAGAAGTAGCTTAGCAAACCTGGAGTTCAACAAAGACTGAATAAAAAAATTCTCGCAAGAAAGATAATTTCGAATGGCTGCCAATTCAATGGAAGCCGGGTTTCTAAATCACTAGATTACACTTACATTGGCTTGCCGATCAAGAAAGCCATCAGAATCGCACTGAAACCTCGAATTCCGTAATTTGTCCGAATTCAAACAACCAGACAAGAATTTGAAGAAGAATCGCATTCAAATTTTAAACTTTAATCTAAGTGAACGCTCAGGATCCAAATTTGAATGAAATACTAACTAATCTAAAAATAAAAACGAAGAAAAGAAAAGAAAGAAAAGAAAATGAAAATACAGGAGCATTGTGACGCCCCAATCCCGGGGTGTCCGTTGACAACCCGTCAACCCGCGGAAATCTACATGTCTCATGTCATGAGGCACGTACAGGTGCAAAAATGGCCACTTGGGCCTACACGTCATGCTCATAAAATGTATATTTTATACAAAAGCATTTATTTACAATTTTATTTAATTACAATTTATACAAAACTGGGTTTCTTGCCCAGAATTTTACAAAGAACAAAAATACAAGATAGGGCCGATTTGGCCATTTCTTCTCCTCTAAGGTCCCTGATGTCCTATCCTCATGCGCCTTCTGCACCTAAAAAAAAATAGTCCCACGATCTAGTGAGCAAAGCCCAAGAGGAATTTCCTACTTGCTACTTCCCTACCTAAGTGCAAATGCAATGGCACACCAAACATACAACTCTGCTTTAATATATCACTCATGCATATATTAACAATTTAAATCACATACATCATGTTATTCAGTTTATAATAATAACATAAACTTAGCTCACATGGGCTAAGGCAAAATCCGGCGGTTCGTCTTGGAACAGCCCACAATTTCACAATCAACATGTTATTCACCCATGGAAACAACACACATCACACAAATCACACAAACAAATTGACCTGGTCCAAACCACACTGCTGATTTATTCACTCGATCCAAATCTTTTAGAATCGAAATCACGGCCGCCTCTCGCCTCAACAAATCCTCACCCATTACAAGGTCTCTTAAGGTAAGTAAACAAGTAGGAGAAAAACCCCTACCTTTTCCGGAGTTTGTCGAAACTCCCAAAAACTGGAACCCACGTGTAGTCCTTGCCGTGGGGAGCAACTTTGCTCCTTGCCTCGCCGGAAGCCAACGGTCCGATCGCCGGGAATTTTAGAGAGAAGGTGGAGCTTCTCTCTCTAAAACCCTCTCTTCCTCACTCTCCCTTTCTTCTCGCTGGTCTCCTCTCTCTTTCCCCTCCCAAATCCGTCCGATTTAATAAGGCTGGTCAAGAGACAAGTCCTCTCTACGCCATTACGTCCATTTCTCATCGGACCATGTGGATTTCACCCTTATCCTTATCCATCTACCTTGGAGATTTCTATCAAATGGCATGATGCCATGTGTCACATGTATTCCCATTTGAGCTCCATGTTTGACCGTATCTCAGCTTGACACGTGGCGCCCTGGGCCACTCAAACGCGCCAAGTGTCCCTCACATCCTCTCTGCCTCAAAACGTGAAATCTCAACCTGCTTCTGACCGACGAAATTCGACGTGGTAGCTAGATTTCGCGAGACGATTCCAACGGTGAAGTCCGTTTCGTCATCCGAGATCTAGAAAAATTCCGGATTTTCAACCGAAATTACCATTTTACCCTTCTTCAGGGAATCTGGATTTTCCGGGGTCTCACATTCTTCCCCCCTTAAAAGAATTTCGTCCCGAAATTCCATGCACATACGCATCCAACCATCGCAGCATAAGCGTTAATTTCTACACAACCCAATTCATGCTTGTAAAACGCCGACCTTCCCAAGGCTCAATCATCGACAACCCACGGGCCGTCAATCCGAATCCATGTCCCGACGATATCCATTCATCGAACCCTGCCGTTCACCAACACCCACTGAAATTTCCATTGGGTATCCAAATTTCGAGTCACTCGACTCTATCACCGACTCTGCCTACGTGATAACCACGACCGCTTGTTTTCATCCCGAGTCACCCCTAATTCATCACCAACCTAAGTCTGGGTGATAAGCATATCCTTATGTTCTCACCTCGAGTCTCTCCCGACTCCTATCACTCAACTCTAAGTCTGGGTGATAACCATATCCTTATGTTCTCACCTCGAGTCTCTCCCGACTCCTATCACTCAACTCTAAGTCTGGGTGATAACCGTGTCCTTGTGTTTTCCTCTCGAGTCACTCCCGACTCCTATCACTCAACCCTAAGTCTGGGTGATAACCATTTCCAAACAAAAGTATTTGTTTTTAAACTGTGGACAACCCTCCGATATAAATAGTGGACATACTTCGATAATCTATTTTGTGGACCACCCTCCGATGTATATCAATTGGGCATACTCCGACGATTGATATTAGATATGGACAACCCTCCGATGTATATCAATTGGGCATACTCCGACGATTGATATTAGATATGGACAACCCTCCGATGTATATCAATTGGGCATACTCCGACGATTGATATTAGATATGGACAACCCTCCGATGTATATCAATTGGGCATACTCCGACGATTGATATTATATATGGACACCGATATCAGAGTGGACACATCTCGATAAATAATATTGTTGGTCAACCCTTCGAACAATTCTCTCAAGAAACCACCTCATGCACTCACTCCTATTGTTCTAGGGTGCCCTAGTGCATATGAATTGCAATGAGCCATTCCCATTTTCTTAACCCGTGCGACTCATTTAGATGTCGTCTTATTAGTCAAGCCTACTAATCAACACCCTACCCGTGTTGACCTACAACCGTGTACTCACGACACACCATCAAACACTTAACATAGTGTCGATCTCAACTATGCACTCACACCCATGTTATGCGATGTTTTTGTGCATGTATAATGCAATTATGCCATACTGTGGCACCCAATCCCAGGGTCCACCCTAAGCAAAATCTTAGAGATAACTCACTCGTAATCTCGACCTATCAGGTCAACTCTCACCCTATATCCTAGGGAAGAACATCTATACTTGGCTTCTCTCAAGGCCTTAACCTCTAAGCCCAAATCCAATGTCATGTCGGTTATGACAACCGGCCTAGGTCTCAATTACTGACAACCCGATGGTTGTCAACTCATCCATGTCAACCTGACATCAACAACCAATAAAAAGTCTACCACCCAAAGTCCACCACGCCTCCGCTAAGAACTCCATCTGCCCCGACTTCGACCCACACTCCGGCCCCTCTCGTCTATCTCAAGGCCGAAGGTGTCAGGAGGCACCCCGAAACTGAAACTGGTTCCTCTGACCCGTACTAGGGTGTGGAGGAACAAACTGTGTCCTCTCCCGTCCTACCGCTGACTAGGACCGCGCTATCCCAAAACCCTGGGATCCCTGTCTCTGAGGGCAATCCCTCCTCATATGTCCGGATCAAGGCAATGGTAACACACCATCTCTATCCTCGGGCCGGGCAACCCAACTGCCTCACTAATAGCTGGGACCTGGGGTGTTCCATAACTTTAGACCTCTGCCTCCAGAGTAATCCCACAAAGTGTCCAGCACCGCATAAATAACACATCATCTGCCCCGCCATCGATCGTGCCTCCCATCCTCGGCCATGGTCCCGACACTTGGCCTTGTCCCCGATATCCTTGCAAAATGTGGTCTTCGTTTCTTCTCAAGCAAGAAGATGAATCTTCTTCCTCTTAGTACCAAGACCATATCCCGATGCCTCGTATGTCGCTCATTCCTTCCGTCATCACGCATTCAGCATGTGCAATAATAAAGAATACACTTCTACAAAGATCATCAAAGGCCTGCTGGTCAAACACTGGTGGTGTTTATTAGTACCAGACCACCTCTACGCCCTCTCCTCGGTACTAGCCACTAACGCGTCAATGGCAATGATAATGCTATTTCGCTTAACTAGTAATATAGCACCGCAATTACTTAGTAGACTGGACAACCATGAATTGACCCGTTCATTTCCTTATCCAAGTTCCTAAGGTTATAGTTCCTTCCTAAGCTTAGCATTCACCTTTTCCTTATATCAAAGATTATACTTTTTGCATATGATTTCTATGCAAATAACTATACACTATAATCCTCATATACACTATTCCATGTATATGTCCTTAACGCAATTTGGAAAGCCACAAAATCACTTAATAAAACGTTTCACATACCGATTCGTGGAGTGTAAATACAGCCCCGAGACACTATTCATGCACCGAAAAATAAAATTTTTCATACACCATATCAAGACACCCACTCAATAACGTGTCTCAAGGGGTGAAAATGCAATGAGACACTATTCACACCCCGAAAAAAAAATTCTCACATACCTCGTTGATGCACTTATACCAATTTCCATATAAAGAGCCGATATATTAAATCATACACAAGAAAATTTCCAAAAATTCTTGCACTCTTTTTTTTTTTTTTTTTTTTTTAACCGTGGAATGCGTTGTTCATAAACTGCTCATGAACAAGATTCAAACAAAGGATCGTAAACAAAGGCACTGAACCAAAATCGGGTTGGGTGCACAGGCGACACCCAAGGCCTGCGTCGAGCACACTACGCCGTGAGTGCCTGTGTCGCGGGCGCCGCTAAGCGCCGCACAACGCCCGCGGTCGCGCATGTCGCTACGTGACACCACGCAGGTCACGCAATAATGCGGCGCAGGTCAAGCGCAGATACGCCCCTGTGTCGTGGCGTATGTCGCGACCTCCCTCCCCGCCAAATAAACCGGGCCGAGGTCGCGACGTCGTCCTGCGCCGCCACTCCGAGCTCCATCCCATGTCAGCGACATCATCTTGGTGTCGCTGACACCGCTTTCAACGCCCGCCCGCCGCCACCCTATGTCGCGACATCAACCCCATGTCGCGACATCCTGAAGACTAACCCATGTCGCGACATCAGCTCTCTGGCGTCAGACCTCCGAAGACTAACCCATGTCGGCCATCGCCTTCATGTCGTGACTCCTCGGGACGACTGTCCCATGTCGCTACATCAAGTTCATGTCGCGACATCGCCTTCCCCATTGTGCCAGGTCGCGACGCCGATCCATGTCGCGACATCCTGTATTTATTAAGTCACGCCGCTGATGATCAACTTCATGTCGCGACATCAATCCTCATCAGCCGTGTCGCGACGCCAAATGATGTCACGACTTCCCCGTGACCGTCGCCTATGTCGCGACAACATGATGTCGCGACATCAAACCATCTTAAATTTCATTCGCTAATACGTCGCGACGCCTACGTCGCACCTCCTTGCAGCCACCCATGTCGCTGACTTCACTTTGATGTCGCTACATCAATTCCCATCACAAAATCCTGTGTCGCCCATCCTGAGACTGCACCCAACCAAAGTCGCGACGCCCCTTTCCCGGTCGTGCCACCACGTCCACCACACCAGGTCGCGACCATCCATACCACCTCAAACAGTCCTAACCCTCAGAGCGAAATTTTTTTTTCCTCCAAAGAAATTTTCTTTCAAGATTTTTGATGCAAGAAATTTTAAACTACCATATACCTAACCAAAAAATTTAAGAGTTGAAATTTAACTCTTTTTTTCCATGTGCAAAAACTGGAACAACCTCCTAGAATCTCACAACACACAATCTGCTGGTCTTCAAAAACTGGAACAATTATCCAGAAAAATCAAAAAAATTTTTTCCTCATCCAGTAGCCTTCCCTGCTACTCCTAAAGATGCAGTAGCTTGTACCCTGCTCTTTACCCACTTCTAAATTTCTAGACTTTAATTACAATTCTTTTCCTCAGGTGTAACCGGAATAATTTTCTGCATTCCACAAAACCCACTCTGTTTGATACCAAAAACCGGAGCACCGTCCGTAAAATTTTTCGTTTATTTCTTGTTATTTCTGGACCGTTCTGCCCATAAATCCTGGAACATCTAAGGTTGTGTTTTCTCGGCCCTAGTGTTCAACACCCCCCTATGCTAGCTGGTCAAGCATACAAATTCACAATTCACATATAACAAAACACATGTTATACAACATCACACATCACACGACCACCAAATGCACACCGATATGATCTATCCCAGGCCCACAAAGTCCTAGGTATCCCAGATATCAACTCTACACCCACGAGCCCCAAGGTAACCGCTTACCTTGGCTCGATACCATGCCGTGACGCCCAATCCCGTGTCCGCTGACAACCCGTCAACCCGCTGAAATCTACAATGTTCCTTATGTCACGAGGCACGCATTGTGTGCAAAATGTCACTGGGCCTACACGTCATGCTCATAAAATGTATATTTTATACAAAAGCATTTATTTACAATTTTATTTAATTACGCTTATACAAAACCTGGTTTCGTCTATAATTTTACAAAGAACAAAAATACAAGATAGGGCCGATTTGGCCATTTCTTCTCCTTAAGGTCCCTGGAGCGCGTCCCATCTCTGGGCGCCTTCTGACCTAAAAAAATAGCCCCACGACTGAGTGTCAAGAGAGGAATTTCCTACTTGCTACTCCCACCTAAGTGCAATGCAATGGCACACCAAAGATACAACTCATGCTAATATATCACCATGCATATATTAACAATTTAAATCACATACATCATGTTATTCGGGCTTTATAATAACATAAACTTAGCTCACTGGCTAAGGCAAATCCGGCGGTTCGCCTTGAACAGCCCACACCTCACAATCAACATGTTATTCACCCACGGAAACAACACACATCACAATAACATACAAACAGTTCGTGGGATCGTCCAAACCACACCAAGGATTTATTCCACTGGTCCAAATCTTTGAATCAAATCAACGGCCGCTCTAGCCAACAACAAATCCCCCACCCATTACAAGGCCCTTAAGCAAAAAGTAAAACAAGTAGAGAAAACCCCTACCTTTTTCCGAGTTTAATGAACTCCCAAAACTCGGAACCTAATGCGGTAGTCCTTGCCGTGGGGAGCAACTTTGCTCCTTGCCTCACCGGAAGCCGACGGTCCGATCGTCGGAAATTTTAGAGAGAAGGTGGAGCTTCTCTCTCTAAAAAACCCTCTCTTCCTCACTCTCCCTTCTCTCGGTTGGTCTCTCCCTCTCTTTCCCCTCCCAACTGATTTGGGCCAAGGTCAATACAGACAGTCCTTCTATGCCACATGTCCATTTCTCATTGGACCATAGGATTTCACCCTTATCCTTATCCATCTACCTTGAGATTTCTATCAAATGGCATGATGCCATGTGTCACATGTGAGCCCCATTTGAGCTCCATGTTTGACTGCATCTCAGCTTGACACGTGGCGCCTCTTGGGCCACCAAACGCGCTGGCGTCCACATCCTCTGCTCTTAAAACGTGAAATTGACCGCTTCGAATTCGACGAAATTCGACATGGTATAGATTGAGACGATTCCAACGGTGAAGTCCGTCGTCACCCGAGATCTAGAAAATCTGATTTTCAATCGAAATTACCATTTTACCCTTCTTCGTGAACTGATTTTCCTGGTCTCACAAGCATCACAGAACCCGCATCTCTTTCGCTCACCAAGAGCCGCTCATTCTAGAGCGCCAGATTTATAAACTCAAGTCATTCCCACTTCGATGCACTTCTTTTCGACTCGCAGCTTAAAATGGCCTGCTTGGCTGTTGATGTCGCGACATCGATTCTTGTCGCGACCTCTGTTGTCTTCAATCATGTCGCAGAGCCTTTGTTTGGTCGCTGAATGTCTTCGGTAGTTGATGTCGCCATGTGCCTTGCTGATGTCTACCTTAACCGTGGTGCATTTGATGTCGCGACAACTAAATGTTGTCGCGACCTCCTTCTCTTCGTAGTATCGCCGCGACTCGATGTTGTCGCGACTCGCGGGTCTTGCGCAGATGTCGCGACATCTTCTTGATGTCGCGGACTCAAGTTTGATTGATGTCGACAACCAGTGTTGTCGCACCTTCTTTTCCCACAACCGCTGGCCGATCAATGATGTCGCGATTCTCTTCAGAGCGCGTCGATGTCACATTAGCCGACTGTTTTCGAATTTTTCAGTGTAATTAATGTCATGTTATCTACTTCTTTAGTCATGTTGTCGCTGTAATCTTAGTTTCGTAAGCTGATGTCGCTGAACGCTTCCTATCATGTCGTATGTCGCGAATTGCCATCCGTGATGTCACGACATAATCACTCGGCCCATCGCTATCTTCGTCACGACTTCTTGTCAGCGCCGCAACCTCATTATCCACTCCGCATCGGGTTTAATCGTCACACCTCTCGGCGATAGCGACATCAGCGCTCCTTCTTCATCAGTTTCTCAGTTGCTTGACTTTGAGTTTCTTTCACGCCCAGCTCGTTTTATCTTCAATTACGCCATTTGCGACTGGAGCTTTGTAGTTGCAACTCGACATGCATTTTGATTTGCAAAAGCTACGACCTCAAATTCCTTAACTTTTTGATCTTCTCCCGTCAGTAACTTCCTTCCAAATGCACTATATCGCATCGTCGCCCACATCTCTCGGCCTCCTTCTTTATCGCAAATTCGCTTTGAACTCCCCGCTACACAAAGATTTGGTGAAGTATTTCCTATATTCCTCGCATATAAATCGCTTCCTTTTTATAAAAATCAATCAGAAAAATGGACTGAAAATAGATGACTTTTAAGCTCATCATGACTTAGACATAAATGTTGCGACACTCATTTAAACAATGATATCATTGAGCCCATTAATAAAAGTTGAGTCGAATGTACCCATCTTTCCAAGACTTCAATCCAGCCAGACCACCCAACTTTCTCCATTCTCTCTTCTTGAATTAAAACCCTAGATCCAGTTTCCTTAAAAGCTCAACTCCAAATTCTCACTCATGGAAGAAAACCATAGCCCTATTCTGAATCTTAATGAGATGATCAAGGAGATAATGAATGAATACGCTCATGGGGAGAAAGTGGTTCACCCGAACCTCAACCCGATAGCCGCCACTGAAGAACCGTGCTTTCCAAATTGAAAGGAGAACCAAATTGAAGAAAGAAAGCAAAAAGACAGAGATCAGTGAGGAATAATGAAGAAATAGAACCAGAAGGTGATAAGGACTTTGTCTCTGCTGAGGCTCACACTTTATGGAACAAACTATTCGCTGATAAAGGTTTCATCAGCGAAAGGGGGGTTGGAAAGCTAATTTCCCCTTTTTCGGAGATAATAAAAAGCAAAGGTCAGATTTCTTCAAGCACAAGGCTCCCCGGCTTCGCTGTTCGGGCAAGAGAATTTTTACCTCAAACATGGTGGAGATGAAGGTGGACTCGCGGTATGTACGAGGGGCTTGGGTTCCTTGGGGCAACAAAGAGAATTAATGAAGTATTTCAAATAGAGGAACCCAAACATGGCTCGAAATTCAAGAAGGTTTGAAAACCGCACTACGAGAAGATACTATCAACCCCGTCAACACCGGGAAGGAAGTGGAAGCGCGAAGAAGAACCCACACCAGCCATCGCAGGATCTCTCACAGAGGAGGCAAAGGTTTGGTTCTATTTCCTTGCATTAGTGGTAATCCCAACTAAACACTTATGTCAGGGAACAGGAAGCCATAATTTTATAAGTGGAATTCAAGGTATAATGACAAATTAATATGGGAAGCTTGACAAAGGTTCCATCTATCATCCGAAAGCAACAAAAGAGGGCTAATTCCCCACCCAGCAACCATCATTAGATTATGCATCTTGGTTGGAATGAAGGGATCTTGGGAAGAAGAAGAAGTATGCCCTAGGGTTTCACCTCTAACCCTTATAGGGCTAACAAAACGGCCAAGGAATAAAAAGCAGAAAGGGATAATAGAGGTGGAAGCAAAACCAACAGAGGAGAATGACAACATGGAAATTGAAAATTTCCTAGAAAAAGCTCCTCCAGTAGAAGAAGAGGAGGATATGCAGTGTAGAATGAGCCCACTAAGTCACTCATACCCTGATATGAGGGATAATTTTCCTAACCGTGCAGAGAGCTCTAGAAGAAATGAAGGAAATGCTGAAATAATGGAGGTGTTAATATCAATAAAGAAAGAAATGGAAGAAAGAGAGAAAAAATGGGAGATATAGTAGCAAATCAGAGAAGAATTCTTAGAAGCTTATTTTAAAAGAAAAGAACAGCAATGGGAGCAAAATTTGAAGCAGAAAGAAGAAGAATGGAAAGAAGAAATAGATAGAAGGGAGAAAGAACTGCAAGAAAAGATGAAGGCCAGCTTTAAAGCCTTCTACAATAATCAATTCAACAGAGATGCAGAATTACTAGCAATTTTGAGAAAAAGAGAAGCTGAAATGGAAGGTAACATGTTAAAAAAGATCGAAGCCTTCAAGTATCTCTACAAAGAGCAATTCAAGGAGTTTGCAGTCAATGAAGGAAAGAGATAAGGAGTTGGAGGACAATGATGTCTATAGGAGGAAAATTTGGCATGAGAGTTTGGATATGATAAAGACTAATTTATCAAACATGCTGGGTTGTATTTCTGAGTTGGAAATCACAATGAATAAAGTGGGTTAAAATCAAGATCGTTTAATCACTCTGGTGGAGTTTACAAATGATATATGTACCTTTGGAAGGGAAGAACCCACTGACAAAAAAAAAAAAAACCAGATATCACATTCCCAAATTCTCCCCTGCTTAAGTAAGCTTTGACATTGATCATCCAAATATCATACCTACCAAATCCTATAAGAGAAGAAAGTGAATTCTCAAAATTCTTCTCTCTTCCCCTTCTCTAATTGTATTGTCTTCAACATTAATAAAAGCTTAGTATACTTCATTGGAAGTGTCTTGTGATTTTTTCTTTTTCGGATATGACAATTTGGTTTTGTTGTTCTCAATAATGTTGCAATTAGAATATGTATGTTTTTGAACTACTTAATTGGGATTGGGTGGTTGAATGAGTTTGAGGAAATGTGAACTGTTTTGGATGCATTGATCTGATTGAGTGAACTTGGTTGATTGTGTCATTCATGTTTGTCTGATAGGAGTGATTATTGTATTAAAGCTTTTAATGGTAAATGGAACAACAACCACTTATTAAATCCAAAGAACATTGTGACAGAAATGGGAGTAGGTTTCATTGAACTGAAGTAAGAAGTTGCAGTTTTAGTTTAAATCAAGTTAAAATTACTGCACTAGGAAAAGGAGCAATTGAAAGAACAAATGAGACTCTTGAATCTTTATGTGTAAATAGTTGAGTCAGTATAAATCCTAGAAAAACATCACACATGATCCAGTAAGTCCTTAACAAATTGAAAAAGATTAGGGACATTTTCTGGGGTAATTCACAGTCAAGGGTACAAGGTCTTAGAACTTATGCCAGAGTATCGGCCAAGGCAAAACCAAGAAACACCGACAAGAAAATGATAGTGCCGCGATCCGAAGTTTGAATCTTTTCAAGTTTACCCTCATTATATGCAAATTGCACACTTAGTTCCATGCTTTGAGCCAAGATGCCTAATTTCTTCAATACGTACTAGAAACCAAGATCACCTCCTTCAGCTAATTCCATAAAGCAAGAACCCTAAATTACCCGCTAAGACAAGAACCAGAATATGCGTAAGGGAACAAGTTTGGGGGAACATATATTTCTTGGATTATAAGGAAGAATAAGGAAAAAATCAACTGAAAGATTAGAGGGAGAAAATTAAGTTTGGCCTGTGTGGAATAAGTTTTGTCTTCAGGGTCTATCTTCTCGAACAATTAAGTTCATCAGTGTTTCAACACCCAGTACCCTAATGCCAACTGGTATGGGAGTTACTAACCTAAAGTTCTCTAAGAGGGATAGAAAGCCTAAAGGACAAAACATTGCACTGTTCCTAAACTTAGACAAGAGAAGAAGAAACAAAATAATGCCGTAAAAGGATTGGGCTGATAGCACAGAAGGTATAAATCAAAGAGTGCCACAAGAACTCAAATGTTTACTGCTATAAAGCCAAGTCCTGGGAAAGTAATTAAAGTTCACATTAGTAAGAGGCATGAAAGAGGACTGCTTAAGGAATTTTACTGCGGAACTGCACTCTGTACCAAACTTTCCAATTGTCTACCCACTACTCAAGCCTAACATTACAAGCCAAAAAGACCTCATTGATCTTAAAGGTTGAATTTTCTTACATTAGTGGAGATCAATATGAAAAACAAGCCTATGGGACTTTGACTAATCTTTCAAGAAGAATTCCAGAAGATTAACTAATCTAACAAGGATAAAAGGAAAGAAGACCAACACAAACGCATAAAACAAGATTTATTGACTGTGTTGTTTACGTATAGATTCATCGGCTTTATTTGTGATGTAGGTTGAAACTATTCTCTTTTCTTAGTTGAGGTAATCCAGTTTAAATAATATCACAACTTACTTCTATTTCAAGTCAATTGGTGGAATCGAAGAGATTGTAGTTAGAACAAAATGTTCTAAAAATAAAGTTTAATTGTTCGAAGACAAAACAAATCTTTCTTTTTCGGTTGGGACAAGCAAAATTTAAGCTCAGTAATTTGATGAGTAAAAATCCATTGATTTTTGAATCATTTTTCTGACAAGGTTACAATGTAATTACTTATTCTTATGCAATGCAGAGATTTTACCAAATTTATATTTTGCAGATTTTATAGAAATATTTCTAAAATTCCAGCTGAAGAATCCAAAAGAAAACAAGATAAATGCTACAAGCAGCTAGGTCCCTACGCATGCTTGGAGGTCGCACAAGGAATCATCACCAGCGCTTTTAAGTCACGACCTAATTTATAATGTTGCGACAACTCTGTAAGACAAATGCTTCAAGTGTGTCACGACATCCTTATGATCAGTCGCGAGAGAGAAAAATTTAAGACTGCACAAACGACGTCGTGATAGAGAATCGAGGTCGCGACACTGAAAGAAGACAACTTAGGTCGCAATAGATAATTAAGGTCGTGACAAGGAATGGATGGCTGGATGGGCTGACAAGGTCTCTATCGAAAAATTGATGTTGCGACAAAAATATGTCAAGACACCAATGAGGTCACTAAGATTAAACCAGCCAACAGCTTAAAACATGTTGTGACTAAGTTTAAGCAACTACGACAAGAACAAGGTAAGAAGGACCACCACTCAATCACGACACACTTTCTAGGTCGCGACCAGAAAAAGAATCTGAATTGAGTAGAAACTGTTGTGACTAAAAAAAAAATGAGGTTGCGACAAGATTAGAAGAAAGAATGGTCGCGACAGGAATTGCAGTAAAAAAAGAAATGACCTTGTCCCGACCTAATTTCCATGTCACGACAAGAAAATAAACAGATCATCAATTAGAGTCGCAACTTGCATGAAGGCAAAAAACAAGAAATGATGTCGCAACATGAAAGGGAGGTTGTGACCAAGGATCAAATTGGCTTACAACAAAAATGGTGTCGCGACATGAAAAAGTTGTCGCAACATAAAATTCAGTAAAAGGAAAGACAGTCAGGTAGCGACATGAAATTGTGGTCGGGACACAAACACTTAAAGACTAGAAAAAGTTGTCGGATGAGAATCAAAGGGGCTAGCAATAGAAATGGTGTTGCGACAAAGAAACTTGGTTGCGACACATAATTTAGCAAAGGAAGAAAAAGCCAGGTCGCAACATGGAATTGTGTTCGCGACACACAAATACCGGAAATAAGAAAATATTGCAAACACGAGTCACTACCATCGGAAACTAAACATGGTCATCGACACAAAGATATCAAGTCGCTGATCAAGAACATGATGATTCTTAGGAAAAATGCTAAGTAAAAGCAAACAATAGAATTTCCAAGTCGCGACACACATGACAAAACAAAAGAGTCAAGGGGTAGTCATGATGCTGAATCGCACGCGACAACCAATCGAAGAAAATTGCAAAGAACTATGTCGTGATTGCAGGACATCGTGCCGTGACTAATATTGCAAAACAAGGCAAAAGAATGTCGCAAGTAGTCGCAGGACACGCACAGACCCAACAGGTTGCGACAGTTGGTCGCTGACCACGCTAGTCGGGCCATTTAAATTGAGGAAATCCATCCGGAGCCTTGGAATCAGGCCCAGTTGCTGGAAATGTATAAATCGGCTTTTTTTTGCATCAGTAAGAGGTAGCTCTTCCGGAACCCAAATCTTTGGGGGATTGAAGAAGACTCAATTGTATAATTTTAGAGTAGATTTTTCTTTTCTTTTCTTTTCTGGATTTGAACCAGTAACCTGTTTAGAATGTTGAAGCTGGATTTAATCTTTCATTTTCTTCTCTAATTACTGCCTGAAATTAATGGAACTGCACCACTTTAGAATTCAAGCTTTATCAGATAATTGCACCATCAGGCTGGTGTATTTTGATCAAAGCTCCATTGTCGCTGGTGATGCGCTGATGATACATCTTCCACTAGCTGGATTGGTTCATTAGTTGGCATGTTCCTTCCCCATATATTATAGCACCTGAAAATTGGGATTACTTTATCGATTATATTGTTTTAAATTGATTGTTCCAATAGTAGTATCATCCTTTCGTTGGACTGTTTATCTTCCACTTCGTGAGGCCCTTGAGTGACAGATGCTGGAGGATTCCTTGGTATTTTTGAACATTCACCTGTAGGCATGGCAAGGCTAGACTACCATTAAGAAATCCACAAGCCTTAGAGTTCTACTTAGATAAATTATTTCACTCACGCTGAAGTTGAAACTGATTATTACTCACCTAAATAATCTGTGAGATCACCCTTCCATCCTCCAATGGGTTATCTCGATCCCATGTTAGCTTCGAGATCTAACTATGGAAAGAGAAAATCTATCGACGTAAAGGAAGAGCGTCATCAAACTATTTTTAGAGTATGCCTGCAACACCAAACCAGGACGAAATTTGGCATTTAAGAAACAGGGCATGGAAGCATCAAAAAAGAAAACACTCTAGATCTTATAAAGATGTCAAATTATTATAAACTGATGATCTATGTCTTGGAAAGCAGCTGTGTGGACCCCCTTGTCTGGGGTGAATCATGGAGAAATCCAAGCCGCATTAGGCATCTTTGACAACCAGATCCAAAATCGTAGATTTATGAAAATCAATGGATTGGCAATGCACTGACTGCTTCACAGCCAGCCATATTATGCCACTTGTTAGACCTCATTCATAATTTATTTTTTGTTTGTTTTAATTCCAAATATTCTTTAATTGGGGATAAATAGAGGTGAAGAGGGCACATTCATTCTTTAATCTAGTTTTTAAATATTTTATATATGAGGTAAAAAAGTGTGGATTCCTGAAAAAGTTGGGTGGTTGATTTTAAAATTTTATGCCAATCTAATAAGGGAATGATAGCATGGACTTACATCCACTTTTATCTTGTATGACTTGTAGCACTTGTAAATGTTCTTTATACTAAACCTACTTATAATTTCAAGAACATAAACCTACTTTCTACTTTTTCTAAAATAATTAGTCTAATCTTTTGTCCACTATAGGGAAAACCGTAGAAGACCTGCAGGCATTAAAATTATGGTTAGTTCATACATAAACAGACAAACAAAATCTCCTGCGCTCGGATCTAGCCCCATAGGTGACTAGTTTGTCCTGCTGGCGCACGTACTTCTGATGGAAAAGCCTAACCATTCTCGTATTGATACGGATAGGTGTTCTATCGATACTTCTCCGTGATGCAGGATCATATCCAGATCAGTTCGTTGGCTTTTGATCGTTATCCAAAGCATAAAAACAACATTGCTTGAGCATGAGGCAGAAGGATCCTTTTCGGGTTATATCATGTACCTCAGCTCTGGATTAGAAGGATGGAGATATGCTCTGTATGATTCTAATCTAGTATCAGACATCCAGTAAGGACGTGAAGACCAGAGATGTGAAGCTAGTCATCATTTGGCTTAGAGTTGTTACATAGATATCGACTTGACTTGACACCTCACCTACCTAGAGCCAGAACGCCTCGCCACAATTCCGCTCTGCTTCGGCTTCCAAGGGCTGACATTCTGAAGGTGTGGTAGTTCATTTCCCTTGCAGTTGATTCGGGCGTTCCTTATCGTCGCAGGTCTGACGAAATGAGGTCAGAGATGATGGTTCCGGCTGGTATCACAAGCGATTATTTATCACATTGGCTTAGATATATACCCTAAGGTCGTGATCTACCTCAAGGAGAGTCAGAGAGCTTAGAGGCGCTGGCCCCGCTGTGATACATGGAGAGACACTATACAGCAGACACAACCGACATGGTATATTGCTGTGCTTAGATATATCCAAATGATCAGCAATGAGAGAGGTCCATGCCTGAGTTTTCACAGGTCCACATGGATGGTGCAGGTTAGCCCTCGTAAGACATGGAGGACCCATCATTTTTTGCAGACCATGGAGACAGATTGTTGTCGCCACCCCAAAAGATATGAGTGTCAGATGCACCAGAACCCCACACATTAACGCTCCACCACCCTAGCTGCACATCCTACTTCAGCCATTTTCACCAGGGCATAGATATTATTGTAAAAGATTCTCACCAAGTCTCTTAGTGTGGTCTGAGTTCCATTCAATGATGATTATTTCCCACGGCGTGGTGGATCTACTTCTTATGCAAAGCTACAATGCGGGCCATCAAGGTGGCCAATTCCTTTATCTGATCATAACATTATCCTCATAGATATTGTCCCTCATGAGCCGATGACTTGATAGAGTGATCGTGTGAGGTTGACACTTTATTACAGAGATATGGCATCCAGCATCAATGCAGATCGCTCATCGGAGGAAATGGTAATAATGGGTAATAGAGGTTGCTAACAAAGAACAGCTAAAAAGGATTTTCAAGGTTAAGATGACTGACCCTCGAGACCCGTTTGAGAAGCCTTTCGCATTAATATGGGCACATTCCACCTCCTTCTTCGCGACTCCCTGCCAGGAGCCTACACCCCTACTCTAGTTTGCGGCATGGGCGCGCTTTGCCCTGCTGGAGACAGAGATTGATCCCCTGAAGATAGTCCCAGACACATCAATTTCAGACTTGAGAATCCACACTTCAACTCACCCACCAGCCTGGTCATAGACAGCAAAAGGAGATTTGAGAGTCATGACCAGTATTCATGAAGCCTTACCAGTTAGGTTGATGGTCCCACGCCGTACCGGTCAAAGCCTGGACTACCATAGCTGCAGGTAAGCAATCGTGGTTCTTTATGGTCCTCAACAGATTAGTCACCTGACCCCAGAGGGAAGCTTGTGGGACCAATCAGAGCTTTCTTTGCACTCACATTATTAGAGGAGTCTAATCTCTCAGAGGAAATGATTCACATTTTTAATTCAGATGTTCATCTTCCTGAGTCACCACTGACCAACTAAAATTTTTTACGCTTTGGGAGACCTGCCTTGAGATGGTAAGCACAATTACTTAGCCATATACTCTTATCATTTTTATCATAATATTTCATCACATGAAATATATTGAAAGCCCCGCTGGATGCGCATTTCTTTCGGGGTCCCTATTTTCCATACCCCGTCGTCCTTCTGGCTACTAGCCGGATAGGGGCCTCCTCTGGGTGCATTTTCTCCTCAGCTTTAGTGATCTCATTACAGACACACACGTGATAGCCATTCCCTCTCTGTACACCCGCCTCATCAATACATTCCACTCAATATATACAATCTTAGGTTTCAGAGTAGTTTCCTCGGGCTCAAATTCCCATCATCTTTTCTATCCGTACTTCCTCGCTCATCTCATTCTTCCCCACTTAGATTAAAGTGATCTATTCATTTTATCGCCAGAGCAGTTTGTCAGTACATCCCTTCACCTCATTCCATCGATATCTATTCAGAGACTTTTTAGCTTTGAGTAGGCTTATGTCAGCTCATCGGAGTCGTTTTATTGCACTCTTCTCGCTTCTGGAGATATGTTCATTTATTACCATATTTGCTTGTACTCCTCATTGTTTCATTCAAATGAGGCAAAAAAAACAAAACAAAAAATAAAAACAAAAAAATAAAAACACAAAAAACAAAAAAACAAAAACAAAAAACAAAAACAAACAAAAACAAAAAACAAATGGAATAAAAAAAGAAAAGAAAAAAGAGAAAAGAAAAAATATATATAAATAAAATGTGCACTTATATGTATTCAATATAAGTATTCTTTGAGTTCGTATGTGATTTATGAGGATCATTGTCTTTAAAGTGTATGTGTTTACTTCAGGTGTTCGTATGTGGGTTTCCCGAGATCCTAGTATCACGTGCTTACTGAGATTTTATTATTATCGTATATGAGATGACCGATCCTCTCCAGGCCCGAGTCGGCACAATTATTCATCATCCAATTTATTCCATCTACATGTCTTCCCCCATGCAAAGGATTTGGGTAGATCTCATCATATCATCACTCCGCTTGGTCCATTTGTTATTTATCTTCTTGACTCATACCTCCGATTTTCACGCTTTATCACCTCATGTTTATTACACTTTAGCTGATGTTTCACTTACATCCTTTTCCTCTACTCCTCTCTTACCACATGTTACACTTTTTGCATCACATCATTACATAAGCACTTCCATTGGATGTTCTGTGTCCATGGCTATGAGACTTTATGCATGCAGACTCCACACACGAGGCAATGGGTAGGATCATCGGGGTAGTTTGTTTTCGTTTCTCATTTCTTTTACCTTATCACCCTAAGCCTACATTATATCTGCGGTCATAAGACCACCGTGACTGGCGGATTTAAATATTTCCTTTTTAACAACAACTACTTTGATAGGTATTTCAGACTTGGTCGATATCTAGATAGAGATATTACAGGTTTTTCTCAGAGATGCCTCTGGTTAGCCGGGATCCATCTCAGTCATGATTCTAGATGACCCGAGGCCGCTTTATATCGAGGGATGCGTAGATTAGGATCGATTCTCTCTGACATGCCGCACTCGGGCATACCCCCATATGTCGAGATCATTTTCACGTGTTTGTTCAGGTAGATAGATTCTTGGCTGAGATGTTAAGAATATTATTTCTCGATATTCAGTTTCTGTATCAAGACTGCATTGGATTGACATATATGTCATACTTGGGCAACTTTATCCGCGTGATCATCGTAAATTATGGTTTTGTTTATGCAATACAATTATTATTTAGTCTCGAGGATGGAGCTCTCCTGAGCAGAAATTTTGGGATTTCATCATGTTTTCGATAGATGCCACACCGGGGGGCATATCCCTTATCTTTTGGATCAAGCAGGTCTTACGTTTGTCCGCATAGCTTCTAATAGGATATGAGCCATTGTTATGACATTTTTGGGACTTCATCATGTTTCGCTGATCATCAAGTATTGAGGCATACCCTTCTTTAACTTCGCCTTTACTATCAATCGTATCGACGTCGTACTCGGTCTATGCATATCAGCATTCTCGACTTCTCGGCCTTTATATGGACAAGATGTTCACACTTCATCCAGATTCACATTTGCTGCCACATCAGATCGTATCGCCTCGACTTCTCGTCAGATATCAGTATCTGGGACCCACCTTCATATGATCAAATGATGTTCAAACAATGATCGCGATTCGCTAGCTCAACGTATCGATGTTCAAACCATTTTCAGTGATATTAAAGCTTTTTGATTTGGGCTTATATGGGCTTCCTCGGCGAAACTGATTTACACTCAGATTACATTTTCAAGAGACCGCAGCTAGACCGGTGAAGACTCATCTTTTGTATATTACCCGCAGTGTTCGTATTTCCTCGCCTTTATATGGATCGTATGTTCAGACTTTCAGATTCAGACACATTTTCTAGCTCAAGAGATCAAAGTGCCAACCGCCTTCATATGGATCGGAGGTTCTGTGGCCTCCATCCTCGCATCACATTCCTGAAGACAACAGATTAGGACGCTCAAACTTCCTTTTTGCATATCAGAATTCAAACTCGCCTTTAGTATGGACTGATAAGTTCGACTCATATGTATCACACATTTTCTCTAGCAATCGCCAGCTAGACTTTCTCGACTTCATCTTCCTCGTGACATCAAAGCGTCAAACTTTGCCTTTATATGGACTGGAGCAAGTTCGCACGCTCAGACTTCTTCTTCTCGTGATATCGTGTGTTCAGATTCTCGCCTTTATATGGATCAAATGTTAGACTTCATCTATCACATTTTCTAGCAACTGGTATAGCTAGATGTTCAAACTCGCCTTCGAGACACGTGTTCGTGACGCCCTTTATATGGATAAGATGTCTCACTTCATCCAGATCAAATTTTAATAGCACCACGCTTAGACTTTCACTTCATCTTCAAGATATCGGATTGCCCGTAATTCTCAGATGGCCTTTATACATCTTGAATAAAGGCGCTTTTAGGTCGCTTTGTAAGCCGCTTTAAAGCCCGACATTCCGATGCCTTCACCATAAAGTTCGACTCGTATTTCCATTCATCGTAGATATATATCGCCACGAGTATTCACATGGTCTCTAGTATTTGCCTACCTCATCACATGGCTTCTTTCTGCTATCTCACTTTCTTCCATCTTCATAGCTCAGAGTTTGTTGTGAGTCTACATCTAACCATTATGGGGGTTTCATACACTAGTATATACCATTTATTTTATTATTCTCTAGAATGGGTTTCACTATTTTGTTGAGTGTTCACATTTTTTGCGACGTCAGCAGATCAGGGTGTTCATCGCTAAGGCGCTAAGTAATACGACCATTCTAGCTCCCACGTGGCGGGCCGACTCTCCGCTAAGCTTGTGATTTCGACAGGTTTCACCTTGAGAGGACCTTCTTAGATGGAGGTTGGATCAGCATTGGGTGGGCGTGACTATATAGCCCGAGGCCTTTTTCGTTGGTCTGAATTTAAGTGTGCTCAGGCCCTCTTGTTCCTTACTCTGTCCCCTCTTAGACACTGGGGTCCATTTTTTTTTTCTTCTCGATAAAGTTCATCTCTACTCGTACTCACTTTTCACCTTCTGCTTTGGCCCCCATTGTTCGGTGGTTCGGTTACACCCCTCGTGAACTCTATCGAAGAGGGGGGCATATTATAAACCCCCCAAAATTTGAAGGCTTATGAGGTTTATTCTTTCGTGGAGAGGCAATCCCACATTGGGAGTTTTGACAAGGGAGAGAGGCCTCCCTTTCCTATGTGCAAGCCTCCCCTTGATTCGAGGAGTGAGGTGGAAACCATAGGCCTTTCCCACCAAAAAAAAGTGGGAGACTCTAATGACACTTAATTAAATTTTTTTTTGGAGAATAAATTATGGCATTGTAAGTGATATGTATAATTTAGTGGACTATTAGTTCCCTTGTTATTTTTATGAGACCATGGGTCTTCCCCCACATTATGGGAGGTCCCAAGTGGTCTCAAAGTTTAAAAGGCTTGATTTAAAATAAGAGATATTTTGGGGAATTGCTCTGTGGAAATTTTGGGAGATTAACCTACTTTGAGCAAAATTCTCAGCCTGAGATGCGACTGTCCGAGGAGTTACCGTCTCATGGTGCTTTCTGACTTTCTTTTCTTATTCTTCTTAGAGAGAGCAGTTTGCTTTTTTTAATTAATTGTCTTGCATATTTAATTAAATACGACTTATAGTCTTTTTTTTTTTCCTTATAAGATATAGTTTTTTATTGTTTTAATTAAATGGGTTGTTGATTTTTTTAATAATTCAATTTATTTTCCTTAACATATGAACTATCACCCACCCTTAATTTAATAACCCCAAATTTAAAAAAAATAAAGTTCTGCAATTCTTTCATTTCTCAATTTTAAAGTCAAAATTTCAAAATTCAAAATCCAAATTTCTCGTTTTAAAATTCAAATTTTCAATTTTAATTCAAGTCTCCTCCAAATCTCAAATTTCAATCTTTCGTCGGATCCGCCAATTTCAAAATTGCAAATTCAATTTCCAAAAATCGCGTCATAATTTCAAAATTCAAGTTCCACAATTTCCAATTTCCAATTTTAAAGTTTATAATTTCAAATTTACAAATTCATATAATTTCAAAATTCAAACGATCAATTTCAAATTTCCAATCTCACTCAAGATTCAGCTTGTCCTAATCTTAAATTTTGAAAATTAACAATTTCAAAAATTCAAGTCCCAAAATCTCACAATTCCTCAATTTCAACTCGTGTTCCACTTTCAAAACTCAATTTCAAACTGTCTTCAAAAAAATTAAACACACGTGTTAATTCTACAATTCCTATAAAAATGGAATTGGGAGTTAATTGATCGTGAATAGTTTGTATTTTGTTATTGCACTAACATCGCTTCCCAACTCCAGTAGCTGGGCTTCTAACATGCCATCCAAGTACACATTTTTCTCTCATCCATTTTGTTTTGATTATTTATTTATATATACTTGCATGCTTTTCATTATTATTATTATCTTCTGTATTCATTAATTATTATTTCAGTCAAAAGCCATATTTCTTATTTGTTGTAGGTAGAGACCCAACTTTCTTAGGGGCTTAGAGTAAAGTATTCCATCGTACCTTCCCGTGAAGTAACTTTGGCCTCTCTCGGGACCTAGACCTCTGGGCTTTCCATACCGCCTTTCATCAAGAGTCAAGATTTAGGGTTTTTCTTTCATTTTGCTTTCTCCCTTAAAATAAATGTGGGTCAAGTGGCTTACCCAAACCACCATTTTCTAAAATATTTAAAAATAAAAACGTAGCTCCCGTTTTAAGTGGGAAACACATAATAGCTAAAAATGCGGGGTCCACAACTACTCTTTTTCTTCTTTTTTTTTTTTAAAAAAAAATGAAATTTCTTTAAAATTAATACTCACTTAAAAAACTAAATCGACCTAATTACCTAATTAATAATTACAAACTTTTCTTTTCTATTTAATGAAGTTTCCATAATTTAGGTCAGAGATTTCATTCAAATTCAATTAGTTTAAAAAAAAAAAAAGACCCACTATCTACTACCTAGTTAATAATTATGAACTTTTGTTAGGAATAACCTATGATCTAGGAGATTTGTTTATGTAAAAAAACCTTAGTTTCATTTTCTTTTAATTTTTATCTATCAGCTTTTGCTCCTTATAAGAAGATGTGATTTTTAAGGTTTCACCCTAAATCATCATCCTATACATCTTTCCTTATGCTTTCTTCATCAATAAAGTGATTATTTGCCAAGATCTTGATTTTCATTTGTTTGTTTTTTTCATGTTTTTAGTAGTTGTCTTGCGCGCATGTGATTGTCGCTTCGCCTTGGTGCGGTATTGGGTTGTCGGCCGGCTGCAGGAGACATTGCTTTGTTTGTCGCCATCATTTATATATGCTTATTGTGGTGAGAACGATTCAAACAAATAAAGTATATCCGATCAACAACAATAAATCAAATAAATGATCGTCAATATGCTATAGAACTAGAATCATAAGTATTCTAGTAACAATGGTAATATCAAATGTGTAGGCTCAACTATCAAATGTACAGGTTTTAAGATGATTCATCATGCTAATAACCTGTATGCTATTTCATTCTTTATGGTTTTTAATGGTTTTGATTTTATACTAATTCCATATTATTAGTTTGAATCAATAAAATTATTTTTCTCTTAAAAAAATATATAAACTTTTGTTATTAATAATATTTATATTGTCCATCATGTTTAACTCATGTGGTAGAACGTTTCCAACACATTTCAAAGGTAAGAAATGGGGAAGGGGAATTCGAATTCGAAATATAATGTGAAAGTTTACGCATTGTAACCAAAAATGTTAGCTTTAAAAACAATATTTATACTAAATAAAATAAAAGGTAAAAGTTCAATGGCAACAGAAGGTTCTTTCTAATAAAGTTTTTAGGGTGGAGCAGAAGATTGTTTTTTATTTTGACTTTACTCATATTAAATCAACACATAATAAAAAAATGTACCCTATGGGTATCTATATCATATATAAAATATGTATAATAATAAGCATAGAATAAGCATTCAAGACTGAATATTTTATTTTTTTATTTTGTATTATTTATTTTTGCTTTTAAGCATTAAAATTTGATATTTAAGTGTTCTTTTGAAAGTATAAGATGTGACCTTGAATACTACAAAGTTGAGCTTCTTGTGGAATGTTTTTTAATGCATCTTCAATATTTGGAATTGCTCACTTGGCCAAGGTGTGACATAAGAAGGATATGAAAGTGATACTCCCTCGCTTCTCCTGAGCTGTCCCGTGCTGAGCCCACCCATTTCTCTTCCAACTCCATTTCTACTGATTTCAAGTTCTCGGTGCTTGAGCATGCCTCAAATAACAATCTGACATCTGATCACAGAGCTTTTCTTTTCTCCCCGGACTCGGGCTTAATTATTGTTTTAACTTCAAAGGCAATCTGTGCTTCCTTCTGTTAGATATGGATCGCCTTTGCTTGAAAATTTTTTTAACCTCAGAACAAGTGTCTCGAAACCTAAACTTCCCTATTCCTTTTGGCAGCATGGATGGACACATGACTAGCAGATACAGCATATACTCCGACAGGCATTTGCTTATTTTGGCATTTGCTGATTTAGGATAGGGGTCTTCATCGATGTAGCTAAAGATATCGGTAGCGATATGCCAAAGGAGGATGCTGTGATCGAATTCTACACTAAATATGCTCCAAATAAGTTTGCTCCTAATAGAAGCCCCCATATTTGTAATCACATAATCACCTCTATGTTCGAGTAGCTCCTTCAGATCCCAGCCGACATCATTTGTCATCTCTAGGAGGAAGCTGAAGATGGGCTCCTTCATGTCATCCACTTTCTCCCAAGTAATGTACCAGTACCTCTCCAAGAATTTTGTTCTTGTCAAAGTGCTGTTAACCTCAAGGATTGAACTGGTTTTGTTTCTGAGGCAAGAATAGAATCAGATGCCGTTGTTCTCGTGCCATGCTTCTAGACCATCTCTTGCCACTACAACAATGGAAAGGAGGTAATGGCTCGGTGAACTTAACTAGTCAGCAGGGTATACTTTCTTTCTCTTGCTGCTGCATAACCAGACAATGTCTAAATCGTGGACAAAATCAACATCACAATAGCGTAAATCTCAAGAAAATAGCTCCAAAGAGTAACGCCATAGCATACGCTGATGTCAAAATTTGAGAACTCACATGCCTTCTCGATGAAGAAGGCGAATACTAAGGTAGAAATAATGGACAAGAAGCTGACAGTGCAGAGAAGCTGAATGCCTAGTGGGAGAATAGAACCATATAAATAGCCTGGGTGGTGGCTACATCATACAAGAAGCTAAGCTCCGCCTCTACCACTTTGAAAGCCTCTTCTGATGACAAATACCTGATGATGCCCTCACTCTTCTGTTGGTCGTCCAAGCTGAGGATGAGGTCTGCATATAGATGTCTCAATTGCTCCACGAATAATAAGTAAGCCTCGTTAATATATTTTCCACCCAAAATTAATTTAGTGCCATGATCACCATCACAATATTTGGAGTCCGGCGGTGTCGCGCTTTCGTCGCACCAGTAGTTTCTTTCTTGGCTAAGCCCGGGCCCATAGTAGTTGGTATCTGGTCGGATAGTATTTCTTAGCGAATTCCGCATAATCAGGTCCAGGATCAGGAACTGGGAGCAATGCATCTCAAAGTTTACAATTACCACATTTCTTTCCTTTTTTTTTTTTTTTTTTCATTCTCATTCTCAAAACAATTTAGTCGGACATCATAATCCTTATTTTATTTTATTTTTGACAAAAGAGAGTGTAATCTAAACCTGTCTTCCACTAAGGTTGATCTTAAATTTAAAGAAAATTAAAGAATTTACTCCAAAATAATCTAGAAAATAAATAAGGAGAAAATTTTACATTTCGACCATCCTCCACCTTAGATTTGACATCCTAGGTTTTCTCGAGTTTCACGAACAAAGAAAACATCTCCTTATGGAAGAACGGGAGGCGATGATTTCTTTTTTTCTTTTTTATTCATTGTAATACATTCAGGAGGTGTACCTGTAATACTTAAAACCCACAAGTCAAATCGGTATGTCCGATGACTTAGATTTCCATCGTTTACGATCAAAAAAGAGGGAGCTATGTAGAGAATAGAATAAAGTTATATTAATAAGAAATTTTCTTTTTCTATTCATACTGAGGTTTCCTTAGAAAATTTATCTTTATAAATTTTTTATTTTAATTTAAAAATAATATATTTTTTCTTTTTCTTATCCTTTAAAAAAATCATGCTTATTTATTACATATATATATATATATATATATATATATATATATATATATATATATATATATATATATATATAGAAGTATATATATAATGTATTGTAAATAGAATAAATGTCAAAAGAAAAAAAAAAAAACAGTGGCACAGATATATCTTTTAGAGCTTCTTCAAGTACAGTGACAAAGGGCTTGGCACCTAATAGTATAAAGGTAAAATGGTGGTGGTAGATTAGTATTGCTTGTGAAATTACCCTCACCTTCCACATAGTCAGAAACATTTAAGCTTCAAAAGGTGTATATAAGAAGGCAGACATGAGTGAGCAGCTCCCTCAGCTTTCCTCCGTGGAGCTGCTGTGCGTGCTGAGCTCATCCACTATACTGACTAGCAGCATAGGTATATATCAAACATCTCCATCCACACCCTACTTATCATCTCCCATTTCTCTTTCCAACTCCATTTCCAAGACTCAACTTCCTGACAAGCTACATGCCTCAAATAACACCGACTTGCTTTTTATCTCCTTCCACTGATACAAGTTCTGTGCAAGTACAATCTAAAAGTCATATTTCTGTTAGATATGGACTGCCTCTATGGAAAACTTAGCCCTTAGAATATGTCTCGAATCCTAAACTTCCCTATCCCTTTTGTCAGCATGAAAGGAGACATGACTAGCACATACAACATATAATCCGACAGGCATTTGCTTATTTTGGCAATGGGGTCTCCATCATCATCATCATCACTATAAAGAGACTAAATATATGCCGTGCTATGATGCCGTGAGACTGAATTCACATCAACTACACTCCAACCAAGTTTTCTACTAATATAACCCCTCTTTTTTTCTACTAATGTTTGTCATCTCGAGGAGGAAGCGGAGGATGGGCTCCTTGATGTCATCCACTTTCTCCCAAGTCATGTACCAGTACCTCTCCAAGAATTTGTTCTTGTCAAGGAAGCTGTTAGTTTTGTCTCTGTGGCAAGAATCGATAAAGTTGTTCTGTGCCATGCTTCTAGACCATCTCTTGCCACTCGTCGATGATGGAAAGGAGGTAATGGCTCGGGTGGTCCAAATTTGGTCAGCAGGGTATACTCTCTTGCTGCTGCATAACCAGACACGTGCTCATATAGTCGGACAAAAATCATACACCCATGCATAATAGCGCAAATCCCAAGAAAAATAGCTCCAAAGAGTAACGCAAGTAATGTTGATGTCAACATCAGAGAACCGATGCCTCTGATGAAGAAGCCGAAGGCCACTAAGGTAGAATAATGACAAGAAGCTGACAGTGCGGAGAAGAAGGTCTAGCGGAGAATAAAACCACAACAGGCCTTTAAAAGCTGAGCGCATCATACAAGAAGCTAAGTCTTGCCTCAACCACTTTGAATGCCTCTTCTGATGACACATACGTGATGATGTCTTCGTACTCTCCGCTGTCATTCAAGCCTGACAGGATGAGGCCCTGCATATGATGTCTCAATTGCTGCACTAAATGGCCAAGCCCTGGTTGATACATCATATTTTCCAATCTAACACTTAGTGCCATGATGATCACCATCAACAATAGATTGGAGTCCGAGTGCTGCCTCTTCAATACCAATGGCTTGTTCACATGCATTTTGCATATTTATTAACATTTCTGGTTCTATGCATTTTGTTCATATCCAGTATTCAGAAGGCAATCCAGCCACCCCAAACATATCATCGTAAAAAGCCACCCCAACTTGGAATTACCAGCTCAGCGCGCCTCAACCATACCCATTATCTTCTAAAGAGTAAGCAAGTGATTGTACGGGGCCCCGGCGTAAGAGAAAGAAATGGCACCCAAAAAGGCCATGAGGGTGATGCGTGGATCCATATCATCATGTTTCCCTTCGAATCTCTATTGGCTGAGGGTACCAGGGATACTACATTTTGCCACCCAGTCTGCCCGACAAATCACATGACCAAATCAGGATTCTAGTCAAATCGCCACTGTGAATCTTATTGGGATTTGCTGAAGATGGTGAGAGACGATTTACGGGAAGAAGCTTACTAGCACCATCGACCGTAGCTCCCGGGAAATTTCATCCCAAAGTTTTCGCACACTTTAAGTCTCCATTGCTCCCGTGACCACTCTTCACTGCACGGTCTGTATTACTAAATCTGAGGAATTACAATAGTTTTCAAAAAAATCTAAGGCCAACGGTTTGTTTAGTTCCTGTTTTTGAAATTTGTTTTATGTTTTAAAAAACGAGGAGAACAAAGACAATAGAGAGAACACGTTTGGCTCATAATTTTTTTTGTTATGGCTTTCTGAGAGAACACTAAGTCGAAGAAACAACGATTTCGAGATAACACAAAATGGCGTTATACGTGTTTTCAAAAGCATTTTCATGAATAGTTTTCAAAAGTAGAACCAAACATGCACTTAGGTTCTTGTTTTTGAAAATTGTTTTTTTCTCAAAAACCAGGAGAACAAGGTAAAGAGGGAGAACACATTTAGTTCTTAGTTTTTTTCTTCTGAAAAACACATAAAACACTAAATTAAGATAACAAGAATAGTTTTTAGAGAACACAAAAACGGTGTTCTATGTGTTTTCAATAGTTGTTTTCATGAACAATTTTAAAAAACAAGAACAAATATACCCTTAGGTTCTTGTTTTTGAAAATTGTTTTTTGTTTACAAAAACAAAGAGAACACGTTTTGGTTCATAGTTTTTTGTTATGTAAAACACAAAAAACACTAAATTAAAGCGAGACATCCCGGGAAGGGGAGGGTCACAGGTTCTAGCCAGTAGTGGGGGAACTGATTTAATTATTACATTATAACAAATTCTTTGAAATTTAGTAATTAGAGATGCTCACGCCTACTTGTAGTTTTCTCGTTGCCAAGGGATTTGAATTTCCAAATAGGTGTCATCTTTGCTATCAAAGCATAAAAAATATCAATCATATTTTCGAAGATTGTCATTTTACTTAAAGTATTTGGACATGCATCAGATACAATTGTAACACACCTCTCTTATATGAGGGGGACTTCCTTCTGTGGTTAGAAATGATTCATAACAACTACAAAATGAATTGCAAATTGTTTACTCACCCAATGGAAAATATTGGAATAATCATGTGAAATGTTGACCATATATAGAGGAATTCAAGTAGTATTTAAAAAGGATTCAACTTGTTCTTCTCGTCATTGAGAAAAGCTACTATAACTTTTCAAACTTTGCAGATCATTTGAAAAGACCATCATCATAAGTGAAGGTTATAAGAACTCAGTGATGGAAAGATGGATTCATTGGATTCCCCTATCTATGATAGGTGAAGTTAAATTTTGATGGTTAGAGGATAAATGACACTAGTGCTTTAGGATGGGTCATTAGAGCTCAAATGGTATTATAAAAATGGCTGGATGCGAGGGCATTTACAGGCGAGTCCTCTATAATTATTATAAAGTCAGCTAACATTAAGAGATGAGATTTTAGCTACCAAAAAGAGTGGTTTCTGAAATTTAGAGATTGAAGGTGACTCCAAGATTCTAATAGATTGCTATAATAAAAGTATTAATATCCCTAGTTCTATTATATTATTAATGGAGGATACTTGAAAAGTTATCTTATGATATGAACATCTATGAGATACAAGCATGTCTTAGTAAATAGAATTGTTGATTGTTTGGCCAATAAAGGTATTGGTATTACAGATTCAAAATTTTGGTTGTCTAATTTCCCTAAGGATGTTAGTAACATTAGTTTTGAAGATTATTGTGGGTCTCTATCTAATCGTATGTGTAGGGTCATTTGTTCGTAGTTTTTTCCTACAAAAAAAAGAAAAAAAAAGTGCTTATTTGTCAAAAAAAAAAGAAAAGAAAAGGAAAAAGATAACAAGAATAGTTTTCAGAAAACACAAAGATGATGTTTTCTATATTTTTAAAATATGTTCTCAAAAACATATTTTAAAAACAAGAACCAAACAGATCCCAAATTCGTGTATCTATATTTTTAAAAACTATTCTGCTTAGTTTTCAAAACATAAAACAAACGGACTCATAATGCCCTTTAGACATATTTTCCTATACTAGTTTTAAGTTAAATAATATAAAATAATTTTCTTCTTAAAAATATTCATTATGATAAGGGTCAAATGTTTAGAATTTGGTTTTCTTTCAAAAAAAGTATTACAAGAGCACTTTTATGAATATAAATGCACTTACAAGTAATGAAGGAGGACTTGAATAAATCGTTGGCATTGGCTCCCCCTCGAACTCTTCTTTGTGGCTATAGTGCAAGTCCCTTCTTGGTGTATTTATAATGTAAAATAGAGTATAGTAGAAATATGAGCAAGTGATGTAGGGCAGGAGTTGTTGGTCACACTAAGCAGTAATTCTTTACACATCATTATAATATAAGCATCACACTTTTCTTTTCATTTGTTTCTATTTTGCTTTATGCAAGATAATATCATTAAGGGTGTATTCACAAGTCAAAGAAATACATGACAATTTTAGCGATGCGGTTTGCAATTTTGATATGATAATTTTTTTTAGTGATGAATAATTTTCATATTTTCAAAAAAATTTCTATCTTCATTACCTTCTTCATGGGAGCTACTAATATATAAAAGGTGGTACCTTTGAAAAATGTCTCAAATCCTTAGGATTGTAAGGCACATGAGGGGATTAGTGTGCTCTAAAATGATGATGAAACTATTTCTTTACATGGAAATGTGTTTTTACTTGAAGTATATCAAAAAAATTAAACTATTTTCATTAAGTATTTTGAAAAGAAGCATGTATAATTTTTATTTTAATGTAAACATCACAAGTAATTCTTTTAATATTTTATATTGAATTACTGTCAAATGAGTTTTTACTGAAATAATTTTCCTAAAACTGTTTTTTTGAAGGATCATCAATGAATGTTTATCTAAAAAACCACCACATACACATGATTTTTCAATATCATAAATGATTTTTTATTTCATATTAAAAATATTTGCTATATTTTTATCGAACTGTTTATACTTTTTTCAAAACATATTGTTAAAACTAAAGTAATTTATTGAATCAGTAGCAAACTCACTGAATAATTAGTGAGATGATGGTTTGCTTTGTGAAGTTCATGAAGGTGGAGTGTAGCGGTGAGATGAATCATTGCTCAAAAACTAAAAAGAAAAAGAAAAAGAAAAAGAAGAAGAAGATTTGCTGGGAACAAGGAAATCACCCGAATCGGTTTCTCTTTTTCTTTTCCATAATTTTGGCATTTTTTTTTGTCCCTTTGGAATTTTCTTTGACCAGATGGAGAAGGGATAACCCCATCTAAAGTTTGGGTTAGGTCTTGATGGAGAAGGGACTCACTCCAAATCTGTTTCTTTTTCTTTCTCATTTTTATGTGAGCATGCCAGGAATTCTTTATTCAGTAACCTGTTTGCAGGAATTAAACCGAAGATTAGCACACAGAAATATAGAAGACTGAGGTGAACTGATGATGTACTAAAGCAAGAAGAAAAATGAAAATGAAAATACTTGTTAGAGGATTGATTTCTCATACTAATTGCGTTGGGTCTGCCACTTTGTGTGGGCTGGACCAATAGGCTAAGCCCATTGTTTGATTTTTTTTTTTTTGAAAAAAAAAAGGAAAAAGCAAATCTCGAGAGGGAAGTGTAGGGAGGCAGAAGCCAAGAATGAAAAACAGGGGGAGAGCAGTTTTGAGATAGAAAAGAGGGGTTAGGGTTTTGATTTTCTTGTAAGATGGAAGGTCAACCAATATCGGTTTTGGCTCAATTTGATCTCGTGACTCCTTACCAAGGTGCTCTTCAATAATAGCGATTTTGATTCTTGGTTAGCTCTATCCCCAGCTACATTTGTGATTCACTGCTTTGGGTGAAATAACTCGTTCCGATATTTGTTGTTTAGTATTCGAAGACCAATATTCTCGATGTATGATTGTTTATGAGCCTCTAAATTTTTGTTTAGAGAAGAACTTTGTGTAAACCATTGTGTTATTTGAAATGGTGGAGATTTTATAGTGACATGGTCTCATGGTTTTACTGCTTTTTATTTGAGGGTTTTCCACGTAAAAATTGTTTCCTCATTGTGGTTGATTTATTCTTACTTGGTTGGCTTTGTTGTTGGATTAATTGTTTGTTGAACCTCTTTTTGGCACATAAAGAGGGAAAGGTCATTTCAGATGAATAAGTTAGTAAAGTATGGAGATGGAAGCAATGTGCAGTTGAGGTGCTTACCTTCTCATCATGGGAAACCTTCCCGATTTATAGAAAGTGGTTCATGGATCCCTCCCCCTTTTTTCTCAGGGAAGAATCTACTCTTCTTTGGGACAAAATCTCTCATTCCTTATCGAAGACTAATCCTTTCTTATCAAGGATTAATCTTCTAAGAAAATAAGAGTTGAGAACTGAAATTAGGTAGATAAATACCTTTTGATGATGTTTCAGCATTTATCATTCGTTCATAACAAACCTTGTAAAGGTGGAAAACTGGTATTGGGGACTTGGAGACTTTAGATGGGCACGTGAGCTAGCCTGCGGGAGGACACCCAGGCTTTCACGGAGCGGCTTCCACAGTTTCACGTCTGGTAGTGCTATCGGTTTAATATGATCGATGGGCTTGGCGCACATCGTGGGCTAGGCGGACCTTGGGATGACGAGTGGGCCCCAGGCAGTCAGTAGTGGGTTTAAAACCACCCAGGTACTCTGAACTGCCTTCACCATTTATGTCAGGCTCTTGTCATCTTCCTTCCTTTATTTTTTATTGCTACTTTTCTTTTCTTTTTTAAATGAAATTTTGTTGAAATTCAATTAAATAAAAAAATCAAAGACCACTACCTAATTAATAATTATAAATTATATTTTAAAAAAATAAATGAAATTTATAATTTAAAGTGTGGAGCAACTTTCATTCAAATTCCAATTAGTTTAAAAAAAAAATAAAAGACCCGCTCATAGGTTTTTTTTTTTGAGAAAAACATAATTTCATTGATTCTAATTAGTAATATATTGATAAAAACATATAATCAAAAATGCTAAAAACTGTAAAAGATGAAACAACATCTAGGTTAATAGCATAATGAAATGACTCAAAACCTATATATTTGATAGTTGAGTCTACATACTTGATATTACTATTGTGACTAGAATACATTTAACTCAAGTTCTACAGCATATTGATGACCATTGAATTGATTTCTTGTCTCTGATCATATATACTTCACTCGTTCGAATCGCTAAAACACAAATAAATATCAACGAAAACCAAATAGGTTATCTTGAAACCAACCCACCACTTGCACTAAGGCAGTGACAACCACACGTGTACAAAGGCGGCGACAATAGCGAGCATCAAAAGCTGACGACTAAATCACGAAAAAATATATAAAACCTAGGGTATTGTGAAAGAACCACTTTATTGAGAAAAAGATGAAAAATTTGTAAATGGTGATTTCGGGCCAAGAATGATAAAAAAATCACCCATCTTTTCTTAAAGAAAAGAACTACGAGAAAAAGTGAAGAGAAAGGGGCTAGGGTTTGAGATTTGCTCCACAAGACCCACATACTGGATTAATTAATAATTATAAACTTTGGTAGGGATAACCCTATGGTCTAGGAGATTTTTGCGTAAAAAACTCTAACCTCTTTTTATTGAAGGATCGTGGATTAACCTCATGGGCAGGGGACCTCGGCACTCCTGACGGATATTAAAACATTTCCTTGAAACCATCAATTTAAAATCCGTGGAGCGAACCCCTTTACAATCCTTAACATATCTATAGAAAATAATGCGGAAGCGAAGTGATAATTTTTTTTTTTTTTTTCTTTTTCAAACATTTGGATTTTTCGAGAAAAAATTGGCCGGAAGTTTCCTACATTTTCGGACTTTCCCAAATTTAAAACCTGCGAAAACATTTAAAAACGCCCCAATTTTCAAATTTTTTCAACTTCCTTGTTTGGACTCTCGTCCACAACTTCAATCAACACAATATATACATATATACATTTATTCATTTCAAACATCAAAACATTCCAAACTTCTTGATTCCATGCATTTTTTTTTTTTTTTTTTAAAAGATTGAGCATGAGCCGGACTTAAGCGGCGCCTACGCTACCTCGTCGCGAGATCAAGCCCACGTAGTTCCTTTTCAAAATATATCCATATGCATATATACATGACAAAGTATTCGACATATAAAAAATACAAACTATTTTATACAATGCGGGTTCACATGCGTCGTCTCCTCGATGGCTCGACTCATTTGCCACGGAGGTACTCTCTGGCGCACATCTCTCGGGTCCGTGTTTTTGAAGTACTATGGAAAAGAATGAGCTAAAGACCGAGTGAGTGTACATTTTCATTAAGATACCATTTCGGTATATATCAAAATAATACATACTTATACATTCAAAAATTCCTTTATGCCTTAAACTTTCTTTTCAAAAGTAATACATATATACAGTAAAAATTCATTTATGCCTTAAGCTTTCTTTTATACAATTAAAATCCGTTTTATGCGTAAAAAACTTTAACAACAACAACTTTTCTTTCTTTCGTGGAACCCAGAAGAATAAACACAGAGCAGTTTAGAATGCGACGGTGAGAGTCTCATTCGGTCATAACCACTACACTGCGGAGAAACTCACGCTTTGCATAGGGTTACAGTCATAACACTTTATCACGTGTAAGAATATTACTCTAGACACCTATTTCTCTCCCTCGGTTAGTAACCTATAACTTTACCCTCTAAATCCTTACACGCTTAAAGTACCTCGGTAGATATCGATCATATGAGTCATATGGGGTTAGGGTAACCGTCGATGAAATATTTATCAAAAAATACATTTAAATCCATTTTAAATCCTTTACTTTATCATGAAAACTCATATATATATGCAAATATACCTTATATCATTCTTTACTTTTTTTCATAATGCCTTAACATATGCATACATATATAATTTAATATAAATATATATATATATATTGATGCGAGATAAACATGTACATTAAATTTTCATTTACATGAAAACTTTCATTTAGGCAAATATAAACATTTTACATTAAACTTTTCATTTAACATCAAAATCGATTCATTTTAAAACTCGATTTGCAAAAATCATTACGCTCGCAGTTCGGCATTCCGATAAAACTTTTCAGCTTCGGTCAGATAATCCTTTTCACCTTTTCCAGAAAACCACAACCATACATTGCTTCCATTGAATGCCATATCATTTCACTCAACTATCACATTCACTTTAATCCCATTGAACCACACTTCAAAAGCGGAATTAAGGAAATGACCAAAATACCTTGCTTTACAAAATGACCTTAATGCCCTCGATTCAAATCCCCCTTTCTATGTTACTTTACTTAGAAATTGGAATCATTCAATGACTCATTCAGAATTGAAGTTATGGCATTTTCACCAAACTAGTCATTTTAACGATTTTACACTCGAGACTTTTTGAAATACCCATTTTTCAATGTCTTAACTCCATATTGGACACTGGTTCTTTATACTCTTTTGAAACTTAGGTGTTAAGGGTTCTTCTCAATTGGAATCACCCAATTTGAACAGAAACTCACTTTATGTCAAGACTCTTGGGCTAATCTATGTAAGCGGGCAATTTGGCTTCACACATATTTACTTTGAGCAAATTTTTGGGCCACATAGAATCGAGGAGCCGAGGAACCTATTTCATGATGTTTGGTTCTACTTGGGGAGTCTGACACAACCAGGGACTTGAATAACTCAAATCGGATCTGAAATGAGCAAGTTATGGCAAAATCTGGCTGGTCAAGCAAAAAAAACGAGCATTTCTGTCTGGGATTCTTTGCTTGAAATGACAGTGTGTTTCTCTTCCATTTTTTTATTTCACAAACACTCGATCTAATGCCTTATACCTCCAATTTCACTAATGCCTAACCAATTTCAACATATCACACAAAATTTACTATCAAATCTAACAATTCCCTCACTTTCTTTTTCAAAACCTAACCTAATCCATTTCCTTCTCAATTGATATCAAAATCAGCATCATTCAACCTTAAATACCACCAATTTAACATCCATACCAGAAAAGTCAAGACATTAGATATGAAAAACATCAAACCCTAACAATTCACTCACTTTATTTTTTTCAAAGCCTAACCTAATCAATTTCTTTCTCAATTGATATCAAAATCATATCATTCAACCTTAAATACCACCAATTTAACATCCATACCAAAAAATTCAAGACATTAGACATGAAAAACATCAAACCCTAACTTTCCCACCATTAAAAACTTACTTGTTCTTGGTCTCCTCTCCCTTGCTACCACTTGTAGAGCACTTGGAAAGCTTGAAGGAGAAGAAAAATCACCTCCCTTTGCTCCACCTTGGCCTCACACGGTTTTCTCCTTCCCTCTCTTTTCTTTCCTCTCTTTTCTCTCTTTTCTTTTCTCTTTTCTCTCATATGGACGAGCTCTCCTCTTTTGAGCAAACATTCATTTCCTTGAATTTATATTTTGACCCACACAATTTTGCCAAGAATTGCATGAGCCTAAAGTCTCATTGGTTGGTGACAGTGACTTACTCATATCACCTTGTCATTGGTCCATTCTGGTGTCCACAAATCCATTAACACATTATTTTAATCATAACTTAGCCATTAAAAAGGTTTTGATTGGCTCTCCGCAGAAAATATCTCCACTTATAGTGATTTTATCTCGGTTTCACCTTATCTTTGCTTTTATCTTAGATTAAATGTCAAAAATATTCTATGATGAATCTAAGCTTCCAATTTGACCATGAAATATTCTAAGTAAATCCTTCACGAGTGGATTCAGACTGCAGAAATCAGAAATCGGATTTAAAATCATTGGAAATCGTAAATCAGGACAATAGTATTATTGCTCCAGGAATTACGTTGGATCCTGCACGAAAAAACATCAACGGACTCAGTTTAGTTTAGATTAGACTCTATGATTATTTAGGATATTTTCGTATTTTGACCCAATTTAAAAAAATATCGTAGCAGACTCCAGAATTCGGTCAGAATCACTATTCACTTAAATCTCATATTCTCTTCTAAATATCGGTTCAAAAAGTCATGGGCCCGAAATTTCTTAAAATTCCTTTACAAACCCTCAATCGGGATATAATAAGAAAAATCATTCCTTGGGAGCACCAGGTTACAATTTCAGAAAATTCCGCCATTACCCAATGACGATTCGGTGTTCTAAATTCTAATCTTCCCTCATTTCTATCATTGGACCTCTAATCAGTTCAAAACTATTATTATAACATTCAATCAGGTTGGGGTTTTACATTTATCAATTTTTTTTTTTTTTTTTTTTTTATGTTGGCCTCTATTCCTTTAACTAAGGAGGAGTGATTTTTTGGCTATTCTTAGCCCTAAATCACCCCTTCTACACCTCTTTCCATAATTTTCTTTATCAATAAAGTGATTATTTAATAAGATCTTGGTTTTCATTTGTTTTTTTTTTTTCATGTTTTAGTAGTCGTCCTGGTATGACGTGAGATTGTCATTGTTTTGGTGCGGTGTTTAACTGTTATTGTCTTGATGCGACATTTGTTTGTCATCGTTGTGTTGTGATGCTTATTTATATAAGGGCGATTCAAACAAGTAAGTAGATTAATTACAAGAAATCAAATCAATAGACGTTAATATGCTGTAGAACTAGAATCATAGGTATTATAGTCACAATAGTAATATTAAATATGTATGCTCAACTATCAAATGTATAGTATTTGAACGGATTCATCATGCTATTAACTTGGTGCTATTTCATCATTTATGGTTTTCAGCGATTTTGATTATATATTTATATCGATGTATTGTTAGTTTGAATCAATAAAATTATTTTTCTCTTCAAAAAAATTATAAGCTTTTGTTATTAACAATATTTATATTACCCATCATGTCTAACTCATATGGTAGAACACTCAATGTTTCAAAAGGTAAGAACATAGGAGAAGGGATCAGATTTCAAGTCTAATGGGAACATTTTATATTATAACTAAAGTGTAACTTTAAAAAAATAATATTTATACTAAATAAATAAAGGTGCAAACTTCAATACAGCGATGTATGTTCTTCTAATAATGTGTTTTTAGGGTCTAATCAGTTACTGGATAAGATTTTGCCTTTTACATTTAGTTTTATCATATTAAATCATGATAATAAAAAATGTAACTGTATGGATATCTTAAATTTCGTTAAGTAAAATATGTATAAAATTTAAGTATGAATAGGTATTCAAGACGATTTATTATTATTATTTAATTTGTTTACATTAAAATTTGATATTTTATAATTTTATAAAGTGCACAAGAGGTGTAGTTTGACTCGGCGATTGAATACTTGTGACGCCCCTGAGCAGGAGGTCAGTTGACTACCGTCGGCCAGTACTCTTGGTGTGGTGACGACATTTCTCCACCAATCGGGTAGAGTCTCCTTTATGCGGGGCTCTTTGCGAAAATCTAACCTGTAAACACATCCCCAGCTTAGTCCAATATATCATCACATGAGCTAAAATGGTCTTTGGGGCCGTAAGCGATACTAGTAATACACCTCAGCTATATCTATGGTTTGAAAGAGTTAAGCAATTCTCTTTTATACAACATATATTTTAAATTCACAAAACTCTAATACATGTATACATCTGAAAACCAAAGCCACAATCAGGCTTTGCCTAAGCTTGGCCTCATGACGTGCGTCTCCTCGCTCTATCTGTACTTGTGAAATATAATATCCCTCGACGGGAGTGAGCTAATGCTCGATAGTGGAATCGCCTTTAAGTGGGCTACTCTCCACCTAAGTGCAATCGTTATCAAAGAAAACACATTCAAGTAAATGTGTGATCCTTGAATCCTAAGCGATCAACCCATCCAGTCCTCAGGCTCCTCACTGCCTAAATATGTGAAACGTCTTTTTCCAAAACAATTCTTGTTGTTTTCAAAACTATACTACCAAAGTATCGGTAAAAATTATGGGACTATCCTTGAAGGATCCAGGCAGGATTAACCTCATGAACGGGGACACTCAGGCACTCAATGGATATAAAAACTTTTCCAAAAACAATCAAATAAAAATCAATGGGCGAACACTTCTGATCCTTACATATCTTTAGAAAATAATCTCTTGACGAAATTATTTTTTTCTTTTTTTTCAAACACTTAGATTTTAGAAAAATGGGCGAGTTTCCTATTTAGGACTCCCCAAATTTACAAATACACATAAGCATTTAAAAACACTTCTAATATTCAAATTTTCAACTTGGTTGTAGGATACTCTGAATCCTGACTTCGATCAACACAATATATATACCATATACCTTTATTCATTTCAATCATCAAAACATTTAAAACTTCTTCAATTCCATGCACATTTGTATCAAAAAATTTTGGGTTTGAGCCGGACTTAAGCCGATCGCCTAAGTAGTTCATTTTCAAAATATATCCATATATGCATATATACATGACAAAGTATTCGACATATAAAATATGCAAACTATTTATACAATGCAGTTCACATGCGTCGTCTCCTCGATGGCTCGACTCACTGCGCAGGAGGGTACTCTACCGGCGCACCTGTCTCGGGTCCTGAAAATGTTTTTGGAAACATATGGAAAAGAATGAGCTAAGGGAGCTCAGTGAGTGTACATTTCATTTAAGATAACATTTCAGTATATACCAAAATAATATGCCTCTGATTAAATCCATTTTATACATTAAACATTTATGCCTTAAACTTTCTTTCAATAAATACTTATACCATTAAAAATCAATTTATGCTTCTTATTTATGCCTTAAACTTTATTTCAATAAAATGCTTATGCATTTAAAATCCATTTTATGCTTTAAGCATTTATGCCTTAAACTTTTATTTCAATAAATACTTATCATTTAAATCCATTTATGCTTTAAGCATTTATGCCTTAACTTTCTTTCAATAAATACTTATACATTTAAAATCACATTTATGCCTTAAACATTAAATGCAGTAAGCTTTCTTTCTTTATTTCTTTCTTTCATTCTTTCGATGGAACCAGGAGGGAATAAACACAGGAAACGATTTAGAATGCGTGGTGAGGGCGATCATTCGATCATAACCACTCTGGCTGCGGAGAAACTCACGCTTTGCATAGGAGTTCAGTCATAGTACTTTATCACGTGGATATTACTCCTGAGCGCCCTATTTCCCTCCCTCGGTTAGTAACCTATAACTACCCTCTAAATCCTTACAGCAAAGTACTTAGCGATATCAGGTCATAACAGTCATAGGGGTTTAGGTAACCATCGATCAAACATTTCTTAAAAATACACATTTATAAATACATTTTAAATCCTTTACCTTATCATTAAAATACATATGCTTTCTTTACACATTTTAAACTTTCATAATACCTTAACATATGCATACATATTTAATACACATATAAATATATGCATTGATGCAAGATAAAATATTACCCAAGATAAAACATTTCCATATGCCCTTAACATTTACATAAAAATTTACATTCAAACTTTCAGTTTAACATTAAAACCATTCACTTTTAAACACTAAATTCTCAAAATATCATTTTTCACTCACAATTCCTGACTCAATTCAGCAGCAGTTTAGTTCCGTTCGAATCCGATCATCCTTTTCACCCTTTTCGAAAAATGCAGCTAATTAATCATAACTTCCCATTTTAATCCACCATACACATTCATTTAAAGCCAAATGAACAATTACCATAAGCACTAAAAACTCATTCATTTTGTCCTTAGCACCAACCATACCCTATAGACTTTATGACATAAAAATTATTCAAACGGTCTTTAAGGGTATGAAACTCTCAGATCAGTTCTGATATATCAAATAACATCTCTTTAAATTTTCAATTTAAATTCCGTCTCTAAGGCCCTCAACCATATAACACAATCTGCACAATAAATAACTCAGTTTGTGAGGAACAGAATCTGCACATAGCTCCACTTTGAACCATTTTATGGGCACTTTAGGATTTACAATTTTCTGAACTTCCTTCAGATAAATTTTTCCCTAGAAGTCTATTTTACCCAAATTTTGAATCTACTCAATTCCGATCTGAAATGAGCAAGGATTATGGCAAAATACCAAAACTGGTCAAAACAGAAAACAGGACATTTCATAATACCAGGGCTGCTGCCCAAAAATTTACCAAATTGTGTTTCTCTTCCATTTTTCTTTTTTTTCACTCTAAGCACTTAAATCGTGCATTATAAGTTTTGACATGTCGCACCAAAAGTACTACGTCAGTACTGTAATTCGTTCAACGATTTTGTCAAAACCTAATCTAATCCATGGCTTTCTCAATTTATCTCCAAAATCATCATCATTCAACCCTAAATGCCACTAATTTAACATCCATACAAGAAAATCAAATCATTAGGCATGAAAAACATAAAAATCCAACTTTCCCACCATGAAAAACTTACTTGTTTCTTGGGTTTCCCTTGGCTTCTCTTCCTTGATTCACTTGGAGCTCACTTGGAAGCTTGAAAGAGAATAAAAATTCACCTCTACCACTTTGCCCTACCCTTTCTCCTCCTCTTTCTCCTTTCTTCCCTTTCTTTTCTATCTTTCTCCTTTCTCTCCTTCTCATGGACGTGATCTCCTCTCTTTGGAGCACTTAATCCCTAATTTTAGACTTTAAAATATTCTTCCAAAAGTACCCTTAAATTAAATAATTTCATTGGATTGGTTTAAAGTGGTTTACTTTATCCAAGCTTCTCATTGGTCCATTCTCCATGAGACCAAGTCATTTACCATGATTTAAATCATAACATAAGAAAGGGTTTTAATTGGCTCTCATAATAAAATATCTCCACTATATGACTTTTATCTCGGTTTACTTCCTTATCTTTGCTTTTATACCGATTAAATGTCAAAAATATTCTATAATTAAGTCTAAGCTTCCAAATTAACCATGAATTATTCAAATTAAATCCTTCGCAATTAATTCGGGCTGCAAAATCACCAAATCGGTTAAAATCATTAAAATCGGAAGTCGGACAATAGCGTATTATTATCGAATTACGTTCGGATGCTGGAAACTAATGACGGACCCGTTTCACTCAGTTTTAGTTTCGTTAGACTTTCTATGATTATTCCGGGACATTTTCGTATTTTGACCCAATTTAAATATCGGCCTTGGTACCAAGACTGATCAGAATCATTTATTATTTTAAATCTCGATCACTCTTAAATATCAGGTTAAGTCGCAGGGCGAAATTTTCTTCAAATCCTTTACAACCCCTCATCAGGATAAAATAAGAAAAAAATCACTATTCATTAGGGCACCGAGTTCAATTTTCGAAAATTTTCACTTCATGCTGATAATGCCGGTGCATTCTAAATTACAATCATTTCACCCGACACATCATTAGACCTAATCGGTTCAATAACTACTATTATAACATTGATAAGGTTGGGGTTTACAATCCTCAGGCGAGAAGGTGTTGGAGAACAGCCGAGAAAGTCGTGGTCATCATCGAAATGATCACATTGGGCCAGGTCTCACGACCCGTTCTCGGGAAATTCATCTGTGAAATTCCTTCCAACGCGATTTTCGTTTTAACGATTTTTAAGTATGTCACGCTCGCTAATAATTTAAATTCTTGGTGCGTATAGATCGCGTCGTCTTATTTGTCGTTTTGTGATATATCGATATGCATATATTATCCAATTTAGAATCGCGCATGTAATCGACAATGTCAGCTTATTTCGAATTTCTTCAGCTTGAAATTTATCATTGTCCGTTTAAATACTTTACACGCGATTATATTTCGTATAATTGTGACATCAAGACACATCAAGCTTATGCATTAACATATTAAAAATCATCTCAATGGCCACACAAACACAATTATATTTTATATAATTATGTCATTATATTAACATATTTAATTAAATGTATTAACTTTATACATTCAGCCTTGACTTCCAGTAATTCGTTTGACAATTCAAGCACCTGACACATGGGCGATTTTGTCCAGTTACTGTCTCGGGACTGATTTTAGCGATAGAAACGTGATCAGTCGCGGGCAGCCCACTCGTCCAACCTCGGTTTCACTTTTTGGAACGGATTTCGCCCATTTCGGTCTTATACTTGCAAAATAGGGTGTCATAAATTCCAACCTAACAACTTCGCCACCGGTTCTGGGCTTCACGGATTGTCCCAAATGTCCAAAACAATTTTCACCATTCGGTCCGTGTTTGGGACGTCATATGACTTCGTCGGCATTTTCCATATCAAGCATACATTTTAATGCATGAATTACAAGCGCATGATGGCCAATTTACGGGCGGTCCGACTGACGAAAATTACCGAAAAATTACAGCGATTCGGTCAGTTTTTGGGCCGTCAACTGTGCTCAGCGACCAATGCGAAACATTGAAGCAACTTTAAGCGAAGAATAAGCGTAGGAGAAAGCACTCTGCTCTCGAGGTTGTAAAAAACTACAAATCCGGTGCCATAGTGGCCATTTCGCGTCAAACGACGCCTTCTTTGTCCGGCTGAGCGGTCGGATCGCCATTTCTAGAAGTGGCTTTCCTCTAAAGTGAAAACCTCAACCGGCTGCTGCTCACCGATTCTGCTCCAGCACTGCCCATTTAAGGAGATGACACTGTTCATTTTTGGCATTTAGTGACTTAAAGACTTTTCTAAAAATGACGATTTTGTCCCTCTTTTCCCAGTTTTGTCATTCGGCACTATCTCGGCCGTCCATTTTCATAATTTCTCTACTAATGCCACTTATGGCACATGAGTACGTGTTATATGTGATTTTTCGTCGCGTAAAATGGATTTTCACGACGCACGTCGATGCCTCAGCGATGTAAGTGATTGTCTCGGGAGTCGGCCAGCTCACGTGCTAGCTAGATTTGTGAGCGATTCCAACGGTGAAATCCCATTTGTCATCCGAGATCTATACGGTCAATCGGTTTTAACCGAAATTAACAATTTGTATCGAAATTACAATTTGCCACTTTTCCATAAATTGGAATTTCTCTCAAGATCTTCTACAATCTTAGATGTAGAAACTTAAATACGATGTTTTAAATCTGGATTGACAATTGAATTGGAAAAGTTATTAATTTACTATTTAATAGTAAATCGATAGTTAATCATAATTGAATCGATGACATCATAATATATAATCTATATTTATTAAAACTTAAAATATTCTTAAAAATTAAAAATGAGTATGATTAAAAATAATATTTCATACCTGCTCATCATACCTAGTTCAAGTGATAGAGCATCCACCATTTCGAAAAGGTATACCGTTTCGAAAAGGTATATGACAGAGGTTCTCAATTCAAATCTCAACAAAAATAGTTTACCATCTTAAAATTAAAGTGTATTAAAAAAAAATATTTCATACTAAATATAAAAATATATTTTAAATTGAACTATATATTTTATTTATTTAAGTAAATATCTAATTTAACATTAATTTATATTATCAATATTTATACTTTTGATAATAGTAAATGCATGATTCATTTAATGGGCCTTATGTCGACGTTTGCAACGTTGAGTCCCACATGAGTGGGGAGCAAAAAGATGACTAGAGGCTTAATATGAAGCTGATTCAAGCATGAGTCTACTTTAATGGGCCGTGGAGTTGAGACATAGAAAGATTAAGCGGCCCTTTTACGGGGCCTTCGATATTTGGAATGGAAGTGAGGCGAGTTTTGAATCATATTAGAAAGAACCGCCAGTGAAAGTAGCGTCGATGGTTCCATTGGTTGAACCCGGTCAAAAGTGGCCCATCGATAGTTCAATTGATTGGACCGGTCAATCCAATCTGATTTTTAAGACATTGATTGCATGCATGGCTAAGTTTATTTGGTAGTCTAGTTAACCTTAATTTTGGATTGGTCAAGCTAGTTCAGAGGCTAGGACTCAATTTAACAACTCTAAATCAGACCCATCAAGAAGAACCGCTGAGCCTCTTCCACTTTTTCATCATCGAAAAGTGGTCTTCTCTATCAAGAAGTGACGGCGTTGGTAGCCATTACGCTGTAAAAAGGTGTGCTTTTACTTCTATTAAATCATGGCACAAAATAAAAACTGATCATCGGTTTTTGATTTTTTATTTATATGAACAAAAAAACCTGATCACTAATATGGTTAATCAAATTTTTGGTTAATCATTTATTCGGTTAACCATATATCGGTTTTTCGGTTAACTATAATTAAAAAATAAATGTGTAATTCCATAATCATATATTAAATTAAAATTATAATAATTATTATAAATACAATAAATACAAAGACAAAAGAGAAAAGAATACAATCTATTCATTTGCAATCCCATGCACTTGTGCATTTATAATACATCCATAAATAATATGAAATGAGGTAGATAATTAATCACGATTTTTTTAATCAACAATATGTTTTAACAACTTTAGTAGAAAAAGAAACTACTCAGAAGAAATCATAGCTTATATGCTTTGATTTGGAGGAAAATGGTAAAAACTTTGTTTAAAGGAAAAAAGTAAAGGCGACAGACAAAAGTGGGAAAGTCACAACTCACAAAAACTGGAAAACCTATTACATATTTATATATTTTTTATTTTTCGATTGGTTAACTAAAACCACAGTTTATGTATTTTGTAAATCGAAACCGAGATTTGTGTAAAAACCATTATCGAACCACTCGATTCGATTAACCTATTTTTTTCGGTTTGTTTTGAGTTTGTTTTAGTTGGCTGAGTACTCACCTCAATGGCAACAACCACATTATGAAAAAGAGGATTGAATATTATTAAAAGGATTGGGGTATATATATACAATATAATTATAACACGGTAATAGCATAAAGCGAATAAAAGGAATCCTAAATGTCTGCGATATGCTCCCACTTGAGATGGTGTGCGAAATAACACAAATCTTATTACATAAATAAAAAAGGTGAGACCAGGATAGAGATTTAGTAAGTGCGTTAGCAAGCTGGTCACCAACGAGGACATGAATAACATGCAGCTCAGATAACTGAACCATGTCAAAAAAATGGTAATCAATCATGAGATGCTTCGTTCGAGAATGACGATAGTGATTTTACTCGTTTCATTCGCAATTGCACGATGCACCGACCTCGATGCAAAGAGCGGTGACAATGCGTTTGCTTTGGCAAACTCCGGCGAAATTGGATTAGCAAGAAGAAAATAAGAAAGCATGTGGAGGAATGCGATCATTTGGGTTATCGAGCTGTCACATCAAAGAAACCATGCGATGTCGGAGGAGTGTTCGCGGCCGGGATGCAGTATCTCATGCCATTAAGATAGTGAAGTAGACGTTCGACCACTCCCTGATGGTGTTCGGATGGCGAGTGCATAAGTTGGGAGAGTTTATTCACAGCAAAGAAAATATTTGGTCGAGTCATCCAGAGATGTTGAAGGTCACCAACCACTTGACGGTACATGGTGGTATTGATCGGTCCAATACCATCTTGCCCATCATGCCTAGTTCAAATGGTAGAGCGTTCACCGTTTCAAAAAGGCATAGGGAAGGGGTCTCAAATTCAAATCCCAACAAAGACAGTTTACTACATTTGTGTGAGAACGATTTAACGAGTAAAGTATATCCGGTCGTTAATAATCGAATCGATGGTTGTCTGATATTATGCGAGAAGCTGGAATCTTACGTGTTCCCCGAGTGCATGTGGTAATATCAAATGTGTAGGTTCAACTATCAAATGTATAGACTTTGAGTCGATTTATCATGCTATTAACCTGGATGTTATTTCATCCTCTATGGTTTTTAGCGATTTTGATTATATATTTATATCGATGTATTATTAGTTTGAATCAATAAAATTATTTTTATCTTCAAAAAAATTATAAACTTTTGTTATTAACAATATTTATATTACTCTTTAAAAAAACAATATTTATATTACCCATCATGTTTGACTTATGTGGTGAATGTTTCAAAGGCAAAAAACATAAGGAAGAATCCGTTCAAGTCCTAATAGGAACAATTTGCTGCATTATAACTAAAGTGTTACCCAAAAAAACTAATATTTATACTAAATAAATAAAAGGTGCAAACTTCTAATGGCAATGTATATTTCTTTCTAATGTGTTTTTTAGGGTCGGATCAATTCTTTGGATAAGATTTTGTCTTTTACATTTAATTTTATCATATTAAATCACGATAATAAAAAATGCAACTGTATGGATATCTCAAATTGCGTTAAGTAATATATGTATAAAATTTAAGTATGAATAGGTATTCAAGACGAATTATTTTATTATTTAATTTTGTTTACATTATAAAATTTTATATTTTACAATTTTGTTAAGTATAAGAGGTGGACTGACTCGACGATTTAATGCTGAGAGGCTCCATCTTGATGTTTTTAAAAAAAAAAATGGTAACCATTAAAAATCAAAAAAAGCTATTAGTTCATGGTTTAACTGTCGGATCGATGGTCGAATCACGATTGAATCGATGACTTTTTAAATATATAATTTAGATTTATTAAAATTTAAAATAGTCTTAAAAATTTAAAATAAGTATGATTAAAAATAATGTTTCATATTTGTCTATCATATCTAACTCAAATGGTAAAGCGTTCACCGTTTTAAAAAGGTATAAGGAGGGGGTCCTAAATTCAAATCCCAACAAAAACGATTTACTACCTTGAAATTAAAATGTATTAAAAAAAAATTCATACCTAAATATAAAAATATATTTATAAATTAGTATTATATATGTTTTATTTATTTAAGTAAGTATCTAATTTAACATTAAATTATATATTATTATTATTTCACTACTTTTGATAATAGTAAATGTATAGTTTTAATTTATTTAAGCAACATATTGGCAGCCTTATGTTGACGTTTGCAACTTTGAGTCCCACATGGGTGGGGCACAAAGATGACTAGAGGCTTAATAGGCTGATTCAACCATGAGAATCATTGCTTAATGCGCCATGGAGTTGAGGCCCATAGAAAGATCAAACGGCCCTTTTTCTGGAACCAAATCGAAAAAGTGGCTGATCGATAGTTCATGCAATTGAACCGGTCAAAAGTGGCTAGTCCTAAGCTCTGATCTTTTATTATAATTGGATTGAGTCAATTATAGAATAAGTAATGTGCAACTTTCTAAAATCATAAATTCCCACATCCAAAATTTCATACTAACAAAAATTTATAAACTCTCAACATTCATGTATGATCAAACATAAAAGTTCAAGATAATTATTAGGGATGGACATGGTTCGGTTAAGCGAGCGAAGTGGCACAAAAACAAAACAATCATTGGTTTTTTGGTTTGATGACTATATAAACCAAAAACCTAACAGTGTATAGTTAGCCAAATCTTTGGTTAACCATTTATTCGATTAACAATATATCGGTTTTTCGAGTTAACCATAATTAAAAAATAAATTCTGATTCCATAATCTTTTATTAAAGTTCAAATTATAATAATTATTATAAATACAATAAAAAATACAAAAAAGAAAAAAAAATGGGCTTCATTTATTCATTTTCAATCCTATGCACTTGTGCATTTATAATATCTACAAATAATATATGAAATGCATGAGATTAGATAATTTAATTAACAACTTTAGTAGAAAAAAAAACTAATCCAAAGAAATTACAACCTATATGCTTGGGTTTTGAGGAAAATGATAAAAGTTTGGTTTTGAGTAGAAAAGAAGAAATAAGCGACGGGTAGAAATTGAAGCTGAGATTTATGCAACCAAATCGAACCATTCGATTTGGTTAACCTATTTTTCTGTTCGGTTTTAGTTTGGCTTTTCGATCGTTTCGATTTCTTAGGTTTTTTTGCCCACCCATAATAATTATCTACACTTTCAAACCACTCTGATAACTTAAAAATCAAATAATATAAAACTCATTAACTATGAGAAGTCATAACATGTTCCAAAATCAAAATCTACTTGATAGCGAATCACTTAACCTGGCCATCATACCATGAAACTAAATACTGAAAGATATCAATGAATGAGAGTGACTTTGAGCTCAATAAGAAATACTAATACAATTTCATGGATCAGGTTTCTAATCATATAACAAATATGAGATTTTTTCTTCTGAAACCTTTGTATTGAAATGTGATAGAAACGTTCAAAATTTTCCATCAAAACATTCTGGAAATACATTTCAAATTGATTTCATATCAAATATGATCCAGTATTTCATATCAAGTTCCAAACATAACATTTTCATATCGATATCAAAATCAACTACATTTTCCTGCAGTCGACAAATATCAAATGATGCCCCGAACATGTGAGACTTTTCCAATGGTGCTTACGACCATGTGAGATTTTCAAATGGGTGGTACAGTTGCAGTGTTCATTTAAGGTGAGACGAAACCAAGCCTTGCTAGTGAGTAACTTCTAGCAAAACAATTACGAGACTGAGGTTTCAAATCAATTACATTAAGCCACAAAGAAGATGTAATGGTAAACAATTATTCCCATTATTGAGAGTAGAATAGTGTCAACTATTATTCAGTTGACAAGGCAGAACCTTAGAGTCAAATATTTTATTTAAAAATTCAAATCACAAAATATCATATGTCATCATTTTCTATCATAACAAAATAATTCTAAAGGTAACTTTCATACAAAATCATTGCTTGATCCATGAATAATCAAATAAATAAAAAACAAAATTTTTCATAAACCAAGATTATATATAATTCAGTTAAAAAATTTTCATCATAAAAATGACGTGAAAACAAATAATTCTCTTTTAGAAAATGTGTATTAATATTGTCACTTACCTCGAATGAACATAGAGTCTTAAAAGCTAATTTGAAAATCTCAAAGGAACTATTTCACCCCTAACATAATAAGGAGGGAAATATCATAATTAATTATTCACCCTAAAATTATAGGTTTGAGAATCTAACAATTTTATAATATCCAATACTATTAAGCTTAATAATATTTTAAACATCCGACTATTAATAATTTAGTTAATGAGTTCAAAACTTTTATAAAAATCGAAGTCCTTAATATGATTTACAAATATTTATTTTATTTTATTTTTATTATTGTCAACTATTCAACTAAAAATGATTATTATCAGCTAGTATATTTTATATCATATTATTCTCTACAATATTTATCTTAAATAAAATATGATCTAAATAATTTCAAATCTTAGTAAATATCTACTTTAAAAATATATCCATAAATGCCTCAAATATATTTTATAAAACTTGAGCTTCCAAAGGTTCATATTTGTTTATTATTATTTTTATAAGAATTATTATCAAATATTTACTTCTCTTTTTCTAAATCTAATTGGAAAATCTGAACTTTTTTTTCCAACATCCAATCATTACCTAGATTTCTTGAGCAATGAGTTTCCTAGACTTGCACTTTATGAATGTTTTTAGGCCTAATTTCTTATATAATGATATTAACCATAACAAATGCTTTGGCCTTTTATTTGTCCATTTTTTCTTTTTCAGGTACAATCAAAATCATGTTGGGTCGGTTTTACTTTTCAGCCCTGTTGCCACACCACATACGATTCATTTTCTACAATTCCCTTTTTTACTTTTTTGTCTGGTGGTTCTACTCTTTTCCTTTGATTCACAAACTCAAAGTTTACGATTACGCGTTTTTTTCATTCTCATTCTCAAAAACAGATTGGTCAGAAACACCACAATCCTTATTTTTATTGTATTTTTAAGAAGAGAATGTAATCTAAATACGATTTCCTCATGATTGATCTAAACTTCAAAGAAAATTAAGAATTTACTCCAAATGATAGAAAATAAATAAGGAGAAAAATCTAACATTCCCGAGCGTTGCTGCTTGGCCGGGTCGCGGAGCGCTGTACCTTTCGTATCGCATGACCTCGGCCGCGTGTCGCGACACAAGCCTCCCTCATGTCAAGATACAAACGATTGTATCGTGACACACCTTAGCCTTGTGAGCCATGCGATGCTTGTATTTGCCTTTCATCTCGCTACCTGGTCGGCCATGTCACGGCCCCTTAGTGGCGGGTCATCGTGACACTCTGTTGGCGGGTAATAAGCCCACGGCCATGATTTCTTCAGAACGAGAAGCACCGAATCGGTTTTCTCTTTTATTTTCCATAATTTTGGCATTTTTCTTTGTCCTTTGGAATTGTCTTTAACCCGAGATGGAGAAGGGATAACCCCATCCAAGTTTGGGTTAGGTCTTGGTGGAGAAGGACTCCTCCATCTGTTTCTTTTTCTTCTCCTTTTTTGTCAGTTTCTTGAGCATCACGAGAATTCTTTATTCCACAGTAACTGTTTGAGATTAACTTAGAAGATTAGCCTGTGAAAATATGAAGAAGGCGAGGGTGGCGATGATCTAAGCGAGAGAAATCAAAATACTTGTTAGAGGATTTGATTTATACTGAATGAAAGATATATGATGGTAATAACCCACTTCCACATTTCTTCTCTGGTTATGTTAGAGCGTTGATCAAGTTCAAGCAACGGTGGAGGCATTGATGAGTGATGAAGCAGATATAAGCGATGGGGCCCAGTAAAATACACACAAATATGTTTATGTGGTTAGACGAAGCCTATATTTTGGGGCTATGCCAAAATGCTAGGATTTCCACTATTAAAGTGGACCCTGCTTGGAATTTATTACATGAATGAGATCTCCCCCTCATTCCAAAGCCTACTTCTCACGTAATCACGATTGAGATTAGATGCCCTTGTTCTTCGCACAACATTGGACATCTGCCCGCTTTTCATATCAACTTGATGAATATCATCTCTCACACAAAGTGAAAGATTATCATTGTTACCAATACCTTAGTGAGTATCTGGAAGCCTTCACATATACCACTATTGCTCTTGTTCTTCTTCTTCAAGCGATCTTGAAGCTCGTTCCATAATCACGAATTAAATAGACATCTTGAATATCATATTAGGAACTTTTGATAAAAAGAACTGGATCATTGTGCTCGGTCGGATTCCCGGCATGATCACTTCAACGAGATTATCTCAGTATCACGGCAGTTGGATTTGGATGTTTGACCAGAGTTGTCTCGCCCGTTCATTCACCCAAGGCACCAAACCAATTGTTTTGGACATTCCAAACTTAACATACACATAATGCTACAAAATAATGGTTATTGAGAAAAACCAAAATAAATTCATCGATAAGAAGGAGGGAATATAACAAGTTGGAGAAACAACAGGAGTCTTGTGAAATTCCGCGTTTCATTAAGACAAATTCGCGCTCTCAGTTGGTGCTTTGAGATTCCCCAGGCGTCTGTCTCCCGAGGATAAAGCGGGTGTCGAATGGTAAGCCAAAGCACTTTACCGCCACTCACGTGAACTAATGATGTTTGCTCTATCAGACAAAGGGCCAGAAAGGAAGAGCTAAAGGGCTCGAGTAGTCTTTTACAGGCACCCTCGATGACTATCCTTAAGACAAATACCCAGACAACCTTTATATGAGAGACTTGACCTTTTGGAATCATAAAACCTTTTGGCTTCCCCAAGCGATTAAATTAAATAAATTATTCATTGAATGTCCATTAATCTCATTCATTGAGTGTCCATTAAATTCTTATATTTGAAATCAAATAATTATTTCTTATAGCGAAGTCATTAATTATTTCTTATAGCTGAAATCGAAAAATTAAGAGCAGAGAATTGTCGGTGAATGTCATCCATTTCATTCACTATATCGACAATTCCCCACATGAATGAAATTGATGACTAAAAACGAGATTGACATGGTGATAAACAGCGGTTGAAACTTGCATAGGAGAGGTAGGTGTTACCCTTTAGGCCTTCCCTTGTGAAAATATGTTTACTACTAGCTAAGCATTGAACCGCGATGTCATGAACTATTTTGCCATTTGTGTAGACTTTGACATACACTCACAAGATCTTCAAACTTTGTTCAGTTCTGGCTTTTTATGTCCATTTGGCCTTGGACATACCGCTGGTTCTGTAGTTAGCGGAGGTGTTCTATTCAGATTCCCTCTGACGACCACTTCACTCTTACATAGGTGATCTCTCTGTAAATTAAAAATAGCTCATGTTACTCTTTCCAATGCTTAGAGATCATTAAAAGCATAGCTTAACCTTCTTATGAGCATCACTGTTCATCATAGGAATGGACACGATAATATCCCATAATGATTGTATCAAAGTCTTTACAATTTGGTTGTCCCTTTGAACCTAGATCTTGGGATCTCAGTCAGCTAAGGTTGGGTATCCATTGCATCGACTTATTCTTTTCACGGGCTTTAGTCCCACGTTCCCCTCGATGACTTTCCAACTTGACTCTCCATTTAACCCTTTGGTTAGCGGATGTAATGTTATCCTTAGATTTTACATAATCTATAGAGATAACTTGATTGAGAGATTATTTGTTTAATGGTATTGTGTCGGCAGATGTATATAGACTTACCATTACACCTCTTAAACTGTGCTCTACCAATAGCAAATTATTTATGCAATGCTGTACATATTGGAGCACTAGCTTTAGCCACCTTGAATATCCTCTAGGAAATTAAAAGTAGCCGATACGCCTCTTCCCCACATTTGTCTAGGTGCAACGGATTCCATTGTGGACGATTTATGATATAATCTGTTTAAGAATTGTTATGAAGCCCCATTGCGTTGTGCAAACACATAACTACTTGGGTAAATCGATCCATGATATCGTGATTGGAATCAAAGATCATTTTCGAATATTTAAGAAAATGTCAATTCCAATAATTCGCTTACAAATCCTTAATTATAGCCTAAAGGTTTTAGGTTCCTGAATGGCGATTAGGATCTTTTACACAGGTCTCGAGTTCGATACTTGTCCTTGTCTTTGTTACCCAGCAGTTTTCAAATCGGTAACTCCTTGTACTTTGACACGAATTTTTAATCGGTGACTCCTTATATCTTTTATGAGTTTACCGAATAACAAACCACTAGTTTGTTTGGTTGTAAAAATGTTTAGTTTTCAATCAAATGAGTTTTTTCCTTAAAAAAAAACCTCTGCTCTTTTCAATCCTTGTTTATGTTTTTCTTTACCCTTTTTTTTAATTTAGGAAAAAAATGTTTACGTTTCAGTTTTTGCTCAGCTCCTTCTCAGTTATGATTCTTCCCTTTTCTGTTAGTCACTTTTCCTTTACTATCCAATCTTTTTCCAAAGATGGCTTCGATTTTGTGTACAAAGGATAAAAACTTCTTAAAAGCCACAAATTAGGAATTTAACTAACAATTAAAAAAAAAACTTCCTTTCTCTTTTTCTTGTCAAAGAGCTGACCAATACAATCACATGAGTTTGTTGGTTTGTGTTTTCCCCTAAACAACAAGCGAGTATGTTTGTTGGTTTTTCAAAAGGTTTTCCGCTACTTTTCCTTATTAAAGAAACAAAATTGTTTCAACAATAGAGGCCTAACTGAAAAACTTAGTTACGGTTTTTTCCTTCCCACACAAGTAACAAAGCGTCAATTTGTTCTTTGGCTTTGATTCATTGTCATCAGGTAAATGGACGGTGGTGATGAGACCCGGTCATCCTGTGATGCATATAATCCTCAACGCTCTCTGATTAAAAACATAGGGATTCGAACCCTAGCCGTCTGGGATCCGGTTAGAAGGGCTTTCCCCACGGTAACAAAGCCAGTAGGTTTATTTACCAAACCAAGGTTTTCCTTTCTTTTCCATGTCCTGACCGACAAACAACAACTTCTTGTGGAATACGATTTTGTCTTGGGTGTTAGACAAATTGTCTTCCTTGTTGGCGAATACACGGGAACGCATAAACCAATTCTTTAGACATTCAAAGCAATATACACATAATCTTTTAAAAATAAAATGATTATTCGAAAAACGAAATAAATTAAATCGATAAGAAGGAGGGAATATAACAAGTTGGGAAACAAGCCGTCTTGTAAATTCACATTTTAACTTAAAGACAAGTCGCCTTCTCAGTTGGTGCTTTGAGATTCCCAAGGCGTCTTGTCTCCCGGACAAATGATTGAATGATGGCAAAAAGCACTTTGCCCCTCAAACGAGCGATGATATGTTTGCTCACATCCTGCCAAGGGCGAAGAGAAAACTGAGGCCTCGATGATCTTTTTGAGGCACCTCGTGACTCTTAAAGACCGTGCGAGCAACCTTTACTGTGAGGGCGGCCTTTTGGAATGCCAAACCTTTTGGCTTCCCAGTTTAGGTAAAAATAATTATTCATTGAATGTCATTAATCTCATTCATTGAGTGTCATTAAATTCTTATAAGCTGAAATCGAATAATTATTTCTATATTGAAATCCAAGAATTAAACGAATTGTCGATAGATATTCTCCGACATTCTTATATCCAGCATTGGATAAAGCAATCTGAAGTGGAGTCCCATCGTATTATAACTTTAGTTTGAATAGCCACGAGATTATCTGGGGCGAATTCTCTAACCTTAATTTATCATTATCGATTAAATTCTAACTGTCGCCTCTTCCTCCCATGAAAGATGGGACCAATGATGTTGTGTCAATGTTGAACTTCTCCTTGGCAGTGAGAAATAGTGGCAGGGCATAATGGATATTGGCTTGGCAGAGTAGTGATCTTCAATAGTAGCCCCAGTAGAAACGATGACATGCATGAGGCGTGCAAATTTGGTGGATAAATTTAATGTGAATTGTTTGGCTGGTCATGATGTAATAGAAACTTCACGAATCAGCAACATTTTGGCTGGTTTGAAGCGTGCGTGGATAGAGGCTCACAGGAATTATTATGTTCTTCTTCAAAGTTTAGGTCAACTCAGATTAGTTTGGGGAACTTGTTTCTGGTTCAGGACTTAACTATGAAGAAAGGTCTTAACCATCTATACAAATAAGTCAGTGATAGACTCTGCTCTGATAAGTTGAAGGCAAGGCAAAGCCAAGATTTATATCTTGACAGGTGGGTCTCTCCCAAGTGGGGTTCAGTTAATTCCACTTTGCATGGGGGTAATGTTATTGCGTGAACAAATGAAGCTATTAACAGCATATAACCAAACTAATTTTGATTTTGAAATATAACTATATAACCCAATTATAAAATGATCATCCAAACCCGCCTAAACTTAATAGAATTTTAATGAACATGTGTGTTCACTTGAAAAAGTTTCTGATCATCATCAGTGAAAGAAAATTCATGTTTCACTTAATATAAAGCATAAACATTTGCTGAAAGCGCTCATTAGCATTGTTTCTTTTTCTTTTAAGTCTTTCACTTTTTCCACACATCTCACTCGTTAATTTTCTGATCTTTCAGATCCTCCTCTGCCACATTTTACTTCTGTGTGGCTGCAACTGTGACTTCCATGATATTGAAGATTAATTAAGAGTGCATCAGTTATCATAATAAACTCCTTTTTTCCCTTAACCAACCCATGTATCATGATAGCAATGTAAAAAGCAATAATAATAATTTATCTTGTAATTGTAATATACAATTTTTTTTTTTTAAGCTGATCGCGGAGAAAATAACTCTATCATCACCAGTCTGGCGGGAGCATGGCTTTGATTTCGGACCCCAGTTCAAATTAGAGATTAGTGAGTAAGTCGCCATAGTCAGGTGCTCAAATAAATGCAATTCGTTAGTCCATAAAGGCAGCAAAGCTTTGTCCGAAATGTTTGGTGTGCCATAATCTGCGAATATGACTCATCATGGAGTGTTTGGTTGTGGGCCATGTGGCCTTTCTCATCTCTACCACTGATCAGCATATTTTCTTCAGTGCTCTTTCTATAAAAAGAAGTTTTAAAAATAACCTAAAAACCAATAATTTAATGGATTTTTTTGTAAATTCTATTTCCTTGCTTGTGAACCAAAAACGTGGTTGCAGAATATTTTATTAACAATCTTTCGACACACAATGCAAATCAATAGAAACATTTTTGGTAAATCTGATGGATTCTATTTCTACCTTGTCCACGTTGGTATGATAATGTACATTTTGGGTTTAAGTTCTCACGATTTTGTTTTGGGTGTCTTCTTCAAAATACCTTGTGAGACCCCAAAAAATTCATATTTTCTGAAAAAGGGTAAAACCGTAATTTCGGTAAAAAAACCGAAATTTATTCTCTAGATCTCGGATGATGAAACGGATTTCAGGTGGAATAGATAGGTAATCTAGCTACCACGTCAAATTCATCGAATTAGAGACCGGTCGAGGTATGATTCTTTGAACATCATTCATTAGTGCCAGTAGCGATGTGATGTGACGAAGTACCTATATATACTCATAGTATTTATATTGCATAATTAGAGATGATAAATAGACGGCCTAGATAGATCACCAAAGTGTCAAAATACAGAAGAAATGACATAATAGGCATTATTTGAAAGTTTAATGGAAAAAGACATAATTTGCAATAGTGTTTCTTCTCCAAATTAAAGACAGCAATGAGCGATAGGCTGGAACGGTTTATTACAAAAATTTGGGCCATATTTTTAGAAGAGAGAGAGTGCCTTCTCTCTAAAGATTTCGACAAATCGGATGTCCGAATTCTTGAACAAGAAAACAAAAGTTGCTCACACTCGGCGAGAGAGCAGCGCGTGAGCCTTACCGATTTTTAAGGAGTTTCGACAAACTCCATGAGGTAAGGGTTTTATCCTACTTGAAGTTACATTTTGTTTAAGTGTTTTGTAATGTTTTGGTTGGTTTGAGGCCTTAAATAGCCATTTGATCGGTCCCAAATCTTGGCTTAAGTGTGGAAATTTTGAAAACCCATTTGGTGATCATTATTTCGTCCCACGGACTATTTGGGTGCCTAATGGTACATAATTTATGTCATAAATTGTGCTTTGGTATGTATGAGGCCGAGAATGACCATGGGTCGGGTTCCTGAGAGTGGAGCAGATGTTAGGTAATTGTGGAGTGAACGATTGCCAGAGTTTCTTATTCCAGTGAATAGTATTCCACGAAATATTTTATAGAAAATGTGTTTGGTTGAGTGATTCAGGGTCGAATTGCTCGTGTCGGTCAAACCGCCGCGCAGAGCTAATTTTTGTGTAATGGATTGAAAGTGGTGTTTAAGAGAATGGCAGGTTGTATAAGAAATTAGACCAGTTAGCCTGATTCCTAATATTATGCATTAGCGCAATCATATAAAAATATAATTTGTGGTGTATAGGCCATTGGAGATGATATTGTGAATGGCTCAGTGAGTTAATTTGAACAGTGGTTGATATCGTTGGTTACATGTAGGTGTATTATGAGATTTGAAAATATATACCATATTTGATATATTGGTAGAAAATGATTGAAAGGCATGCATTTCATATGCCTTAGGGTAACTGAAAATTAGGTGTGAGTGCATGACATGAATTTTACGAAAAATGAACATGGTTGCGAAAATTTCACATGATGATTTTAGAATGGGGTTGGAGGCGGTCAGCGGATCATTTGAATGAGAATGGCTGTTTCGAAGTTCTCGACACATTCGCCTCGGAGGAATGATTCCATCTTTTCAGAAACTTCGATAGTGTATTTTGAGCAACCGAGTTTTGTTTTGAAAATGGTGTTTTTCTCATACATAAGCCGGCAGTGTGAGGAGTGGTGAGGACTCGGGGCATGAGGAATGGGCATTGGGTGTTCAATGGATCCTGATTGCCAGGTGTGTGTTTCAAATTGGATCATTTGTCTCACATTTAGGTGTGGAAGTAACCATTTAGGGTGATTCCCTTCTTGTGACGTCTTCATACAATCGAGATATTTTTTAGTGCGAGGGCGTTCGAAGATGGCTCATTTTAGAGAGGCGATTTGAAGAAAACAGTTGGCTTGATGTTTTGGGATAATATGTATTAGAGTAGCAAATTTTAATATGTATTTGTAGCCACAGAATAATGTATAACTCTTGAACCATGTAAACTAATTGGTTGAATGTATTTGGATGAGTACGACATGTAGTATATATTTGGTTGGGATATGTTGTTATGAGTATTAATGCAGGGGCCCAAGTGGCCATTTTTACTCATTTTAATTGGATATGAACCCGATGTGGTCATGAGATTGGTGTTGGGATAGGTTTTGTATTTGGGAAGAAACCGCATTACAAAGATACCCCGTTTTTGTCAGTGGTGTCGGATTGCCATTCACGATGTCCATGAGTTGTGGTGTGAACACCCGGTTTGGGCGTCACATACCTCATACCAATTGGATGTTGCATGTCCATGCTTATTGTGACGCCCCAAAAACTGGAGTGCAGATGACCGCGGAATACTAGTGGATGTCGGGTTGCAGGCGCCACTCATGAAAATCGAGGCGAGAGTCTCCTTTATGCAGGGAGCTCTACGAGATCTGACTTTGTAATATAACCTATCTAATATCAATCACACGATACAAATAGGGATAAAACGGCCTCTTGGTATACTACAATATATATATATATATATATGCCATCAATATCGACCATAGTTTAAGAGTTGGAAATATTTTAACCTCTGACATATATTAAAATACTAAAATTCTAGCCATGTATTCCGAAACCATCAAAGCCTGACAGGCTTTCTTCAAAATCGGTCTCTAAAATGAAATGTCCCTCGCTCCTGTGCACGAAAAATATATAATCCCTTGACGGGGTGAGCTAATGCTTTCGATAGTGGAATCACCACTAGTGGGCTACTCTCCACCTAAGTGCAGTGCAATGCTCCAAAATAAACACACACTGAATAAATGCATTGATCTACTTGAATATCTACATGATCACCCATGTCGAGTCCTCACCAACTCACTCACACTTGCCTAAGCCATGTATGAGAAAATAATCATTTCAAAGCAAACCTGTTGTTCTTGAAAATATACTGGAGTATTCGGTAAAAATATGGGAGCTACCCTCAGGCGGAGTGGTTGGTGGGCTTTGGCTTTGATCATGGTCTCGTCGAGAATGATATGTTGGCACATCTCTGACAATTCTCCGAATATCATCACGTGAAATTCCTTTACGCAGCCATGTTCGTTTTACAAAAACCATGTCGTACGCTCCTGCCTAGCACCTAGGTTACCGGTGCATATGAAATGCATTATCTTAATTTTGAAACCGTTTATCTGATATGTCAATATACATATTTTGATCAACTACAATTACACACATGGCAATTCAACATCAACATCACCCAAATTTAACTCACTTGGTAATTCACGATCACATCTCGATGACATACACGATTATATTCCAATAATTGTGACCTTTCGTATTAACATCAAGCATTAACCTATTAATTTCTTTGATCAACTAACTCCCCAATCGCTCCGCGAGCAATTTTACAATATCATCTCTTAACCTATCATTTCCACCACATGCAAGCCATTCATTTCAACAATTTAAGCACACAACATATGGGCCTTTGATTGATTCACAAGCAGGTAGTTTTAACGAGTCCCAACGAAACATGTGGAATTTGTCAGGTAGGCGACCCTGCTCACGTCAACCAGACTCCACCTTTTTGAAACCCGATTTCCTTAGCCACATTTAGGCCTTATACAAACCAACACACAATTTATTCAATAAGTGCTCACTCATGGAACCATAACGATCAGTACTTGACCCCTCCACGGTCACTGATTTATAATCAGGTTTTGATAATTTCAAACAATTGATTATGTTTTGGGACGAATGGCACAACATTCAAGGCTCATCTCATAGAAACATCATATAGCTCTTAAACAAAGCGTAAACCCAAGAGGAGAAGCCCTACCTTTGGAGTTTGTCGAAAACTCACAACGAATCGGCGTGCTTTGCTCACGCGTAGAAAGTTTTTCTTTCTCGGCAGAAGGCCAATGACGGTCGGATCTCCCGGTATTCTAGAGAGAAGCACCCTCTCTCTCTAAAAGCTCTCAAAAAATGAAGCCCCTTTGCATCTCCAAATGACCCCCCGTTTTTTTGGCTTAATGAAGGAGAAGAAGAATTTGTCTCTATTTTGTCCTTTAGTGACTTAAATCGAATTCATAATGACCATTACGTCCCTCTTTTGCGAATTGATGCCGGCTCTACCTCGATCGTCCATTTCATTATTTCTCTACTCATACCACTTATGGCACATGATGCATGTTATATGTGACGTTCGTGGCATCGAAATTGTTTCTGACACGGCGCGATGCCTTGAAAAACGTGTAAATTCGACATTTGGTGCGGCGAAGTCGACGATGCTAGCTAGATTTGTGAAGACGGTCCAGCGGTGAAATCCATTTCATCATCCGAGATCTAGAGAATAAATTCTGGATTTTTAACGAAATTACAATTTAAGTAGCGAAGTACGATTTTTGTCATTTTCGAAGTGGAACTCTCGGGTCTTACATTCTCCTCGCCCAAAAAGAATTTGATCTAAAAATTCCCACGCTACTCACATCGACCATGTGCATATGTAACCTCATCAATTCGAGAGCCGGGTAGCCAGTATGATGACTCGACCCGAGGTCCGCAGTCATGCTGACTTGGAAGTAGGTTAATCTGACTCATGCAGCTATCGAGAATGACATTAACAACCAATCGTCTACCACCACAGGTCCACCGCGCTTCGTTCTTGTGACTCGGATCTACGAAAAAATCAAATCTCTCATACATCCCTGGGAAGAATTTTCCATCATATTCGGCTTTTCTAAAGGCCTCAACCTCTATGCCCAAATCTATCACCTGAAGATGCATTCTTGAATGAACATGATGCATCAATTCAGCCTTCCTCTAGTCTACAAATGGAAGGAGTAGAAAGCGTGCCACTGTTCATCCGGCTGATCGAGCCGCTCGGTCTCTGCACCATGAGATCTCTACCTCCTAGGACAATCTGTACCTCATATGCCCGGTGTGGCAATGGTAGCATGTCATCACACCCTGGCGACCTTGAACTCGGCTGCAATTCTGGCTAATTAGACCTTGACCTACACCACGACCTGGCCTGTGTGGCGCTTGAAATCTGGAGTCTTGGTGTGGCACCACCCGGCCCGTCTTGATCCCTCGACCCATACTAGGGTATGGGCTCTGTATGGCACTCACATCCCACAGTGGCTGGGGCCACTGATCGAACATCGGGATCCCACGTCTCTGAGGCAATCCCTCCTCGTATGTCGGTACCTTTGCTTAATGTGCTTATACCATGTTCATCCTTACTTGATGATTGGGGCGAGGTGTCCATAACCTTGATTCACACTTGCCGTGGACAATCCGCCGAAAGTGTCGGTACGTGCGATAGAAATAACACATCATACGCCTACGACTAAGCGCCCATCGGCCTTGGTCACGATGACCACCGGCCGAATCTAGATACCCTTGCGAAGCGAAGTCTTGCTTCTTTCGGATTGGAAGAAGATGGATCTTCCTTCCTCTTAGTACCTACACCCATATCTTGGATGCCTCTCATGTCATCCACTCACCTCTACCGCACAGTGGAGGTGATGTGCTTCGCGGCGGAGTCGCTCAACCCGCCACGACTCACTATTGCACATGCACGTGCGATGGCATTGAAGTGCCACGATCCCTACGGCCTCGGGAGGCACTGGCGATCAGCCGGTGGGCGGTGAATGCCGGTGGTGCCGACCCGATGCCTCGTGGGCGCCCTCTGCGTCCTTGTCCTCTACTAACCATCTACAAGATTGGGTAATAGGATTAGAAATCTCAATACGGTATCTCTGGCTCAAACCTGACCCAGAGACACTATTCATACACATAAATCGGTGTATACACATTGTCCTTGCATTTATAGGCAATCTGAGACAATTTATTCAATATATCCAAATCATATTTATCATGAAATTTTATTTTTAAAAATTTCATTTTTCGAAATTTTGTCTCATTTGTTGATTTTATTTTATTTACTATTTTATTTATTTATTTATTTTCAATATAGTCTAGTATTTAAATCTGATTCCTTTTTCATACCAATGAGAATTCCTTTTATTGCAATACACCTTCATTTCCCATGCAATACAATTTTCCCCCATGCTGCATAATAATCCTCCATACTATGTTAGAATCCCCCATACTATAGAAGAATCCCCCAAGTTATATAAGAATTCCTATGGAGAATTCATTCTCGAGTAGTCTAAATTTAGTTAAACGAACCACGTCAGTGGTGAGGCCGTAATCGAGTGGTGAACCATGTTAAGTGGTCGGAACCATGTTCAGTGGTCGAATGCGGGGATCACTATATGAATCCCCATACTATATAAAGTCCCTCACACTACGTTATGTAAAAATCCCCGTATTATATAAAAATCCCAGAATATGCTTAAATTTATTTTCTTGTTTAGTTTCTACCAAAGCGTAAACTCTAGGGTACTCAAACACATCACTTGTTTTTCCAACAATTCTATGTGCTACCTACTAAGCACACAAACAATCATAACACATACAACATGGTATACACACCATTCATCAAACATTCACATGATTACACATCATTTATCAAACAATCACCTAAAACACATCAACATATGCATGTAGTGTCCTAGTGTTATCTCGTGATTTCCTAGGTAATCTCATACCTAAACTGACATGTGACAGCATACCTAGTGGTGATGTTCTTTACCCTCAAGACTACTGGCCTAAGCCCAAATCCTCAATCTCTGGTTTCCATATACATACTCCATCAAACCTACCACCCCAGTGGTGATGGATACCCGAACCAGGCTCCTAGGTATTTGTATACCTGGCTGCGTCTTTAGATTTGTGAAAATTTGTTGTCAAATTTCAAGCGCCATGTAATCCTAACGGGCACTTCTAAGCGCATATCCTAGGCCCATGCCCGACAAGCTACGGTGTCGTATACTGAAAGCTCACGATACCCGGTTGTAGCGCCCCAGCCGAAATTCAGTTATTCTGCGTCGACCGCGGAATACTAGTGGATGTCGGGTTGCAGAGCGCCACTCGTAATCGGGCGAGTCTCGCTTTTATGCGGGGAGCTCTACCGGTCTAAACTTGTAATATAACCTATCCTAATATCAATCACCTGATACAAATATGGATAAAAACGGCCTCTTGGGCCCATACTACAATATTCTTCACAATATATATATATCCAACTATCCAAACATAGTTCAAGAGTTCAAATATTGCTCTTATACAACATATATTAAAATACTAAAATCCTAATACATGTATTCCAAAAACCATCAAGAAAACCCTGGCGGCTTTCTTCAAAATCGGTCTCTAACACTTGAGCCATCTCTCGGCGCTCACATTTTGAAAAATATATAATCCTCGTGAGGGAGTGAGCTAATGCTGATAGTGGAATCACCTAAGTGAAATTTCACTCTCACCTAAGTGCATATGCAATGCTCCAAAATAAACACACACTCCAAGTAAATCGTGATCCTCTTGAATGTCTACATGATCACCCCATGTCTGAGTCCTCACCAACTCACTCACACTTGCTAAGCCATGTGAAAATAATCATTTTCAAAACAAAGCACATTTGTTCTTGAAAATATACTAAATTATTCGGTAAAATATGGGACGCTACCCTCCCAGGAATTGAATTGGTTAGTGAGCTTTCGAAGCGATCTGGTCCTCGTCAGAAATGATCTGTGTTGATTCTCAGAAATATCATCTGTGAAATTCCTTTCGCCAACCATGCTGTTTTACAAAAAACCATGTCATGCACTCACACCTAACTTCTAGGTTACCCGGTGCATATGAAATGCATTATGCCATTTTCAAAACCATTTATACAATATGTCAATATGCATATTTTCAATCAACTACAATTACACACATGTAATTAACTTCAAACATCACCCAATTTGCTTCCTTAGGCAATTCATAATCTAAGTCTCGATGACATACTGAATTATATTCCACATAATTGTGACCTCATATTAACATATCAAGCATTAACTATTAATTTCTTTTGATCAACAACTTCCTAAATTCGCTCACTTGAGCAATTTGCAATATCATCTCTTTATCTGTTCCACATACCAAATATTACATTTCAACAATTTAAGCACCATAAACATATGGGCTGGCTTTTTGGTCAGTCCACAAACCGGGGTGATTTTAACGATCCTGGCGAAACATGTGGGGTACGTCGGTGGGCGACTAGCTGCGATCTGACTCTGACTCCACCTTTTTTGAAACCCGATTTCCTTGGCCATTCAGGCCCTTATACAAACTGACACCTGATTTATTCAATAAATTATCACTCATGGAACCATAGCGGTCGTACTTGACCCCTCACGGTCCGCGATTTCTGGCTGGGTTTCAATAATTTCAAACAATTCGGTCCCATGTTTTGGGGCCGTCCAGTGGCAGATTCGAGCCTCATGCAACCAAAGCATCATATAGCTCTTAAGCGGCGTAAAGCCAAGTAGGGAGAAACCCCACACCTTTCGGAGTTGTCAAAAACTCACAAAAGCGAGTCCGCAGCGTGCTTTGCTCGCGTCGACGTTTTCTTTCGGCGAGAAAGGCCGTGGAGTAATTCGAATCTCTCGTGTCCCGAGAGAAGCACCCTCTCTCTCTAAAAGCTCTCGAAAATGGAAGCCACTACATGTCCAAATGACCCCACGTTTTTTTGGCTTAATGAAGGAGAAGAAGGACTATTCTCTATTTTGTCCTTTAGTGACTTAAAATCAAATTCCATAATGACCATTACGTCCCTCTTTTACCAGAATTGATATTCGGCTCTACCTCGGCCATCCATTTTCATTATTTCTCTACTCATTACCAACATGTGCATGAGTCGTGTTATAGCACATGATCGTGTTATATGTGATGTTCTTCGCATCAAGAATTGTTTCACGACACGGCAGCGTGCCTCGGCGTGTGGTCGAACTATTTAGTCGGCGAAGTCGACGTGCTAGCTGGGTGTGAGGCGATTCCAAGCGGTGAAATCCATTCATCATCGAGATCTAGAATAAATTCGGATTGCAACCTAAATTCTGATTTATTGTAGAAGTACGATTTGCCATTTTCGAGAAATTGGAATTTCGGGTCTTGCCTTATAAACTCGCAATTCTTCTCAAGTGGGCGGTATCATACCAACATGGATAGGGAAGGGTCGTAGGTTTCCTAACAAGTGATGCGATGAGCTTGGATTGAACATGTGATAGCCCGGATGGTGGTGAGCCCCAGACCACTAGCGGTGCTTCATGTGTATTACCCAAGCGTAGTGAAGACAAGAAAAAATCTATTTTGATTAGTAAGAATTGGTAAAACTTTGTTCGAGAGGGAGGATTGTGGGTGTGAACCAAAGAAGTCAAAACATCTTAGGTGGAGATAAATGTTTATGATGAAACTGAAATGTGTGTATGTAAAATATTACGTCTATGTGCGTAAGTGCACGTGTTGCCTCAAATAATATAGTGTCAAAAAGTAAGAGTGTCGATCCCACGAGAATTAGGTTACTAAGTATTGAAATTGTCCTATTCCTCACTTTATCTAGATGATGGATTTGATGGTAGAAATAAGAAAACAATTAAAATCCTAATCTATCATGCAAATATATGAAAGGATAAAAATTTGTAAAATAAATTACATAATTTCTTCTCTGCTATGTGGTTAATATTAAGATTGGGAGGGCTATGATGTATTTTTCGAAATTGGGGCTAGTAGGCTTGGATATGGAAAATACAATTTCTAGGGTCAAAACGACGTCGTTTTATCCATGAGAATTTTTTTTTTAATTCAAAACACTAATTAAAACGACGTTGTTTTAGTTTTGTGCAGGACAACGGCGTCATTTTTGGAAGTGGTTGTTTAAAGGAAACTTTCTTCCTCCATTCGGAGCACGCTCCAGGCGTAGTCGAGTGGTCTTCTCAGAGCTCAGGTTCTACTCAGCCAGTAAAGGGACTCTTTGTAGGAGTCTGTTCGTCTTCTCCAGTTCTCCCTTGGGTAAGTTAGGTTTTGTTTTTTTAATTTCCCTTTCTTCAGTTCTTCTTTGTTTGAATCGTTTCTTTTTGAGTTGAATCTGAAATTTTCAATCAAATCTCTACAATTTTTTGATTTTTATTCTTTTTTTTTTAAATTCCATCATGGAGTATCGGAGGAATCTCTTAAATTTGCATTTTTGTTTGATTTTTGGGTTGTTTGTAATAATGATTATTCTCTATATTTTTAGCCGATTTTTCATAGGAGTTGACCTAGTCATCGCCAATTTGATCGAGTCCATAGAGAGTTTTAGCAGATTTTTTTTTTGAACCTTTGTTCCTTCTTTGTTCTGGATTATTCAGTTCTTCCCCTTTGTGGTAGTCTTACCCGCCCTTTCTTGCTTCAGCCAGATTTCTTCCACCTTGACCTCCTCACCCATCATGCGACTCTTCCTCCAGCGAGTCTGAGGCCTCGGGAAGCCGGCGTAGGTCGGAGGAGTTCGCTCGGGCGATGGGAACGAGTTACGGTCGGTCAGATAGCACTTTTACAAGTAAATCCTGGTCACGATCCCACCATTGATAGCATCAGATGTCTCGGGCCATAGGGATCGATCCGAAGCGATGGGAGCTTAAACGGAATCCTCCAGTAATCGAGGATGTGATCGGAGGAGTGGGGTTCGGCTCAGGTTGTTCTTCAATGGTCATTCAGGGAAAAAAAAAAAGAAGGAATGAAAATGAAAATGAAAATGAAAACGAGAGAAGGCGTTCGTACTCTGTTTGATCATTGTCTAAGAGGAAGAAGATGATGGAGGGTGGTGACAGAGACATACCATTAAAATAATGAAATTGGGGATGATGTTTTTTTTGGAAGAGACGAAGGAGAGCATATTCAAGTTGTTGGGGTGGCGTATTTTTGGAAGATGTGATGTTTTTATTAAGGTTTTTTTAAGAAGAAACAGGGGTTTCTTAATTTGTTGTTTCGTTGGGGCTATTTATTAACTTATTCATTTGCTGTTAAAAAAAAAAAAGAAAAAGAAAAAAAAAAGTCATTTGTGCATGTCATGGAGATGGAGATCTGCAAGTTTTGATTGGAGTTTGAGTTTGAATTTTCAAGAGACGGCAAACTCTGCTTCATCATTTTAATATTCAGGCTCAGTCATCTCCCTTCCTCTGTATTTATTAACTTTTTTTTTTTTAAATGAAATTTCGTTAGAATTCAATTAATTTAAAAAAAAAAAATATCAAACGACCCACTACCTAATTAATAATTACGAACTTTTCTTTTCTACTTTAATGAAGTTTCCATAATTTAAGCTGTGGACTTTCATTCAAATTCAATTAGTTTAAAAATATCAAAAGACCCACTACCTACTACCTAGTTAATAATGATGAACTTTTGTTAGGAATAACCTTTGGTCTAGGAGATTTGTTTATGTAAAAAAACCCCGGTTTCCTTTTCTCTTTAACTTTTTATCTGTCAGTCTCTGGTCCTTTAAGGACGGTGAGGGGTGAATTTTTTTTTGGCTATTCTTGACCTTAAATCATCACTTTTATACATCTTTTCATAGATTTCTTTAGCAATAAAGTGATTATTTCATGAAATCTTGATTTTTATTTGTGTTTTTTTTCTTCATGTTTTAGTAGTTGGTTTGGTGTAGCATGTGATTATCGTCGTCTTGATATGGTGTTTGGTTGTTATCATCTTGGTGCGACATTTGTTTGTCATCGTCACACTGCGATGTTTATTTATGTGAGAGCAATTCAAATGAGTAAAATATATTCGATCAGTGATAAGAAATAAAATCAATGGTTGTTATATATCTTTATGGCGGAATCGCCGGTATTACGAGATTCTGGTGGCAATATCAAATATGTAAACTCATTATAAAATGTATAGTCTTTGAGCAGTTCATCGTCTTTATTGACTTGAATGTTATTTCATCCTTTATGGTTTTCTTGATTTTGGATTACATATTTCTATCGATGTATTCTTAGTTTGAATAAATAAAATTATTTATCTTGAAAAAATTATAAACTTTTGTTATTAACAATATTTATATTACTCATTATGTCTAACTCTTATGGTAGAACATTCAATGTTTCAAAGGCAAGAACATAGAGAAGGGATCCAATTTCAAGTCCTAAAAGGGACGAGTTTATTACGTGTTTAGCTTTAAAAGAACAATATTTATACTAAATAAATAAAAGGTGCAAATTTCTAATGGCAATGTATGTTCTTTCTAATGTGTGTTTTTAGGTGAGGATCGAGTTTAAGGATAAGATTGTCTATTACATTTAATTTTATCATATTAAATCATGATAATAAAAAATGTACATTATATGGATATCTTGTTAGTTAAGTAAAATACGTATAAAATTTAATTATGAATGAGTATTCAAAGGCGATTTTTTTTATTATTTAATTTTGTTTACATCCAAAATTTGATATTTTATAATTTTTAAAAGTATAAAGGGTGGATCGACTCAAGCAATTGAATACTAAAGGAGCTTCATGCAATATTTTAAAAATCGAATTCATAGATAAAATTGAAAAGTTCTTAATTCATGGTTCAACGATCATTATGGATAGTCTAATTATGATCAGTCAGTGACATCATAATATATAATCTATATTAGTAAGGTAAAAACTATTCTTAAAAAATTAAAAATAGTATGATTAAAAATAATATTACATACCTTATCATACTTAGTTCAAGAGTGATAAAGTGTTTTATCTCTAAATTATAAATCCTAATAATGACAGTTTACTAACTTGAAACTAAAATATATTAAAATTTTTTTCATGCCTAAATATAAAATATATTGCAAATTGAAGAATTATATATATTTATTTATTTAAGTAAATATCTAATTTAACATTAATTTATATATTATTAATATTTCACTACTTTTGATAATAGTGGATGCATAGTTTAATTTATTTAAACAACATGTTGGCACCCTTATGTTGATGTTTGCAATTTTGAGTCCCCCATAGTTTAATGGGCCATGGAGTTGAGGCCCATAGAAGGATTAAATATTACTTTTAGGGCCTTCGATCTTGGAATGGAAGTGAGGCAATAGGTTTGAGCAGGATTAGAAAAAAATCTTTATTTTGGTGCTCGCTGTATAGATTTGGCATCCACAGGTTTCGGGTTTCTTGAGCAGAAAACAACTCCTTAGGGAAGAAGCGAAAATAGCCTCTCATTTTTTTTATTTATTGCAATAAGAATTTGGGAAAAATCTTACTTCTTGAAATCAATGGTTCAAATCCTAGGTCTAACAACTTAGATTTTTGATTGTTTTACGATCAAGAGAGGGAGGCTATGCAGAGAACAAATAAAAAGTTGTATTAGTAATAAATTTTCTTTTCTATTTATACTTAGATTTCCTCAGGATAAATACTTTTATACCCTTATTTTAATTTAAAAGAATTATATTTTTTTCTACTCTTAAAAAAAATTAAACGTAACATCACAGAGAGGTTATATATATAAATAATATATTACAAAATGAATAGATGTCAACAGTGGCGGACCCAAAAAAAAAGTTGAGGGGGAAAAACACTAGATTCTGATTGGTTTTTAAAAAATATTAAGGAAAGAAAAAAAATGATAAAGAAAATGATTTTCCCATATTTAGTTGTCTAATAAAAATTTAAGTGCTAATGAGGTCTCATTAAGTGGTTAAAGGTTGTGAGGACATAAAAGGATCAAAGTTCAGTTTCGGTGATAACAAAATATTAGAGCTGTTGTAAATCCATTCATATATGTAAAAAAGGTTGTGTGCGATTTTTAAAAAATATTAAGGAAAATAATTTTCTTATATTTAAGTTCTTATATTATAAATTTTCTCAGAAAAATCATATATAAATAAAATTACTTATAAATTAATTATTTTAAAGTACCTGTACTTTAAATTGATGATTTGGCTCAAATAAAATAACTTACCAATGTGGGACTAGATATGAGCATTGGGGACATTTGAACATAATGGTATAGAATTTATGAGATTTAAGGGGTATATTTTGCTTCTGATTAGTTCCCTTAACCAAAGAAAATAAGTCAAAAAAAAATTTGAGAGGCATTTGCCACTAGGCTCCTCTCATAAAAGTGCAAAGTGCAAATGAAATTGTGGTGGTAGATTAGGTATTGCTCTTGGGGACAATTTCATCAAATGTTTTGAAAATTAAATCAGTTATTGAACTGAAAATTTATTTGATTCTGGTTCATTGATCGGACCGATGATCATCGTGATATCATAAAGCATGTATTTCATATTTGACTAAAATTAAAAATAATTTTTTTCCAAAATTAAAATATAAATGAATATTAATAATATTTAGAAAAAATATTTATTGATTTTTATATAGTCATTTTCATATTTTGAATTATGTCAACCTACTTTATATATCACTAATACTGGTTATGTACGTATACAAATTGGTAGGAAATTTAATTAGAAGTTTAGAATAAGAATATATTATTAATACTTTCTCATGTTGTGTACCAGATCAATGGATAACCAGGTGGCATACACTCCCACCTGTTTTTGTTTCAAATGTCCGGAGGCAGTAGGGGAGGGCCCTCGCTTTCTTGCCTGCGGAGGGGTATTGGCCGGCCGCTGCCCTCGCCCCGTGGGGGCGGTGACGAGGGGCCCTCGCCCTCTTGCCTGTTGAGATTTGGCCGGTCGCTGCCCTCGCCTGTGGGGCAGTGGCGAGAGCCCTGTCTCTGCCTGTTGAGATTTGGCGGCGGCGCCTCGCCGTGAAGGGCAGTGAGTGGGCCCCATGGTGCTGTTGATTTGGAATATTTGGAATTTAACAAGCAAAGCGGGTGCGGCATAAGAAGGCAGACATGAGTGAGCAGCTCCCCGCCTCTCGGAGCTGCTGTCGTGCTGAGCCACCCACAATGACTGCAGCATAGCACAACATCTCCACCCACCGTACTTACCATCTCCCATTTCTCTCTCAACTCCATTTCCAATGATTCCAACAGCTTGGCAAGCTACCATGCCTCAAATAACACCGACTTGCTTTTATCTCCCTTTCAACTGTTCTAGGATCAAATTTTGTTTCAACGTCAAGCAACTAATCTGCAAGCTTTCTTTCTGTCAGATATGGACAGACTTCTTTTCTGGAAAAATCTTTAGCCTCGAACAAGTGTCTCTCGAATCCTAAACTTCCCTATCCCTTTTGGCAGCATGAATGGACACATGACAAGCAGTACAACATATACTCCGACAGGCATTTGCTTATTTTGGCATTTCTGATTTAGGATTAATGGGGTCTTCATCATCATCATCATCATTGATGTAGCTACAAAAGAGATCATTAGCGATATGCCAAATGAGGATGCTGTGATCGAATTCATCAACTACCTCCAACCAAGTTTTCTTCTAATAAAATACTTTTGTAATCACATAATCACCTCTATGTTTGAGTAGCTCCTTCGATCCTACGGACATCGTTTGTCATCTCGAGGAGGAAGCGGAGGATGGGCTCCTTCATACCATCCACTTTCTCCCAAGTCAGTATGCCGGTACCTCTCCAGGAATTTGTTCTTGTCAAAGAAACAACCTCATGATCGAACTTGGTTTTTGTCTCTGAAACCCAAAATCAGATTAGTTTTTCTGTGCCAATGCTTCCTGAGCCATCTCTTGCCACTCGTGTCGGCTGATGGAAAGGAGGTAATGGCTCGGTGAATCCAATTAGTCAACAGGGTATACTTTCTCTTGCTGCTGCATGACAGACAATGCTCAGTCGGACTAAAGTCAGCATCACAATAGCATAAATCTCAAGAAAAATAAGCTCCAAAGAGTAACGCTGTAAGTAATGTTGATGTCAACATTTGAGAACTCATGCCTCTCAAATGAAGAAACCGAAGGCCACTAAAGTAGAAATAGTGGACACAAGAAGCTGACAGTGCGGAAAATTGCCTGAATGGGAATAAACCACGGCAACCCAGTATAGGCATCGCTTAAGAAGCTAAGCTCCGCCTCTACCACTTTGAATGCCTCTTCTGATGACACATTACCACAAGTGATGCCCTCACTCTTCTATTGTTCTTTAAGCTGAGGATGAGGTCACACATATGAATGTCTCAATTGCTCCATGAATAAGAGTAAGCCGCGTTTCATGTATTTTCCACTTCTAGTGCCACTTCTAGTGCCATCATAATCCACCATCATCAATACGAGTTTGATTTCGAGTGCTGTCTTCGCATTGTGTAACCGGATCATTTGTCTTCCCGATTTCCAGCATAATCAGGTCAGGATCAGGAACTGAGAACAATGCATCTCGAAGTGTTGCTTGCTTGCAGACCTGAGCCCAGGTCCTCTCTCATACTTGATAATTCAACCACAAACATTGGAATGGACGAAGTAGAGCGGAGTTCTACTAGTCCATGACCTCAGGGAAACCACGTAAAAAGCCACCCCAACTTGGACTACCAGCCCAAGCAAGTGCCTCCAACCACAATTCATTGCTCTTGCTAAAGAGTAGCAGTGATTGTACCAGGGCCTCCAAAGGTGTAGAGGAGAAACGTTTTAAGTACCGCTGATGGTATGATTTGGATCCATATCATCATGTTTCCCTTCCGAATCTCTAATTGGCACAGAAATTTTAAGGGATACTGTCGCCACCCAGTCTGCCGACAGTATGCCCGACCAAATCAAATTCGATCAAATGTGCTATGAACTTTCGGCTGTTGCTAAAGATGGTGAAGACGATTTGCAGGAAGAACTTACTAGCACCATGACGTAAGCTCCCCGTTCATCCAAAGTTTTCGCACACTTTCTGGGAATATGTCCATTGCTCCCGTGGAAAGCCACTCTTCCTGCACGGGGTCACAGCGACACTAAATCCAGGTAACAACAATAGTTTTCAGAAAACATCAAGGCCCGAGGTTTTGTTTGTTTCGTATTTTGAAAATTGTTTTATATTTAAAAGCGAGGAGAGCAAAGGCAATGGGAATACTTAACGTTTGGTTCACAATTTTTTTGATGTTATAACGTAGAAACTTATTAAGTCGGGAGAAGCAACAGTTTTAAATAACACAAAATAGCGTTATCTGTGTTTTCAAATACTGTTTTCATGAATAGTTTTCAAAAGTAGACAAACATGCTCTTAGGTTCTTGTTTTTAAAATTGTTTTTCTCAAAAACGGGGCTTAAATTAAGCAAGGGGAGAACACATTTAGTTCTTAGTTTTTTGTTTTGAAAAACCACAGTAAACACTAAATTAAGAGAACAAGAATAGTTTTGAAGAACAAAACGGTGTTCTATGTATTTTCAACGATTGTTTTTCATGAACAATTTTAAACAAGAACAAATATATACATAGGTTCTTATTTTTGAAAATTGTTTTTGTTCTAAAAACAAAGAGAACAAATTTTGGTTCATGAACTTTGTTATGTAAAACACAAAAACACTAAAATTAAAGCGGGACATCTAGGAAGGGGAGGGTCCTAGGTTCTAGCCACACAGTGGGGACAATTTAATTATTACATTATAACAAATTCTTTGTCTAGTAATTAGAGATGCTCTCCTACTTGTAGTTTTTCTCTGCCGGGGTTGAATTTCCAAATAGGTGTCATTTTGCTATCAAAGCATCAAAATATCAATCATATTTTCAAAGATTGTCATTTTACTTAAAGTATTTGGACATGCATCGGATACGATTGTCCCACACACCTCTCTTATATAGGGGGACTTCCTTCGGTAGTTAGAAATGATTCATAACAGCTAAAAAATGAATTTACCAAATTGTTTACTCACCCAATGGAAAAGATTAGATAATCATGTGAAATATTTAGAACCATATATAGAATTCAAGTAGTATTTAAAGGGATTCAACGCTAACACTCTTTCGTCATTGAGAAAGCTATAATTTTCCCAAAATTTTGAGTCATTTGATAGACCATCATCTACTTAAGTAAAGGTTATAAGAGCTCTTCTTGAATGATGGAAAAATGGGTTCATTGGATTCCACTTATATTAGATTCGAGTTAAAATTTTTGATTGTTTGAGGATAAATGACACTAGCGCTTTAGGATGGGTTATTAGGGACTCAAATGGTATTATAAAGATGGTTGGATGCAGACATTTAGGCAAGTCCTCTATAATTATTATAGAATGCATAACATTAAGATATGAGATTTTAGTTGCCAAGAATAGTGGTTACTCAAATTTAGAGATTGAAGGTGACTCAAGCTTATAATGGGTGCTATAATAAAAGTATTAATATCCTAGTTCTATTATATTGACAATGGAGGATCTTGGAAGTTATCTTATGATATGAACATCTGTAGATGCAAACATGTCTTTAGAGAAGCAAATGGAAGCTGTTGGATTTTCTTTGGCCAATAAAAGGTATTGGTATTCTGATTCAAAATTTTGGTTGTCTAAGAATTTCCCTAAGGATATTACTAACATTAGTTTTGAAGATTATTGTAGGTCTCTATCTGGCTTCATTGTGTGGCAAGGTCATTTGTTAAGTAGGTTTTCTACAAAAAAAAAGTGCTTATTTGTCAAAAAAAAACAAAGTAAAGGAAAAGATAACAAGAATAGTTTTGAGAGAAAACACAAAGATGATGTTTTCTATATTTTCAAAATATGTTCTCAGAGCAAATTTTAAAACAAGAACAAACAGATCCCAAATTAGTGTGTCGTATTTTAAAAGCTGTTCTCAAAAACCGTTCAAACATAAAACAAACAGGAGACTCATAATGCCCTTTAGACATATTTTTCCTATACTAGTTTTAAGTTAAATAATATAAAATAGTTTTTCTTAAAGTATATTCATTATGATAAGATTAGTCTTTGCCAGAATTTGGGTATTTTCTTTAAAAAGAAGTATTTTTAAGGCACTTTTATGAATATAAATGCACTTACAAGTAATTAAGGAGGACTTGAATAAATCGTTGGCATTGGCTCCCCTCGAACTCCTCTTTGTAGCTCGCAATTGCAAGTCCCTTCTTAATTATGTTTTATAATGTAAAATAGGTTTAGTAGGAATATAGGCAAGTGATGTAGGGCAGGAGTTGTTGGTCACACTAAGCTGTAATTCTTTACTTCATTATAATATAAGCATCATTCTTTTCTTTTTCATTTGTTCCCTATTTTGCTTTATGCAGAATCATCTATCATTGGGGTGCATTCACAAGTCAAGAAATACATGACAATTTTGGCAGTAACATTACTTTTGCAATTTTGATATGCTATTTTTTTACTGATGAATACTTTCATATTTTCAATTTTTTTTTATCTTCATCCACCCTTGCATTCATGGGAACTAATAATATATAAAAAGTTGTAATTTTCTTTGAAAAATGTCTCAAATCCTTAGGATTGTAAGGCACATAAGGGGATTAGTGTGCTCTAAAATGATGATGAGACTATTTCTTTGTAGAGATATGTTTTTACTTGAAGTATTTCTAATAAATTAAACTATTTTCATTAAGTATTTTTGAAAGAAGCATGTATCATTTTTTAATTTATAAACATCTAAAGTAATTCTTATAATATTATATATTGAATTACTGTCAAATGAAAGCTTTACTGAAATAATTGCCTAAAAGTGTTTTCAGAAGGATCATCAATGAATGTTTATCTAAAAACCACCACATACACATGATTTTCAATATAATAAATGATTTTATTTTATATTAAAAATATTTGCTATATTTTATCGAACTGTTTATACATTTTCAAAACATATTGTTGAGCTTCAAAGTAATTCTATTGAATCAGTAGCAAACTCACTGAATAATTAGTGAGATGATGGTTTGCTTTGTGAGTGTAGCGGTGAGATGAATCATTTCTCAAAAACTAAAAAGAAAAAGAAAAAGAAAAAGAAGAAGAAGATTTGCTGGGAACAAGGAAATCACCCGAATCAGTTTCTCTTTTTCTTTTCCATAGACCCCAGTATTTTTCTTTGTCCCTTTGGAATTTTCTTTAACCCAGATGGAGAAAGGGATAACCCCATCTAAAGTTGGAGTTTAGGTCTTGAGTGGAGAAGGGACTCCTCCAAATCTCTTTCTTTTCTTTCTCCCTTTTTAATCAGTTTTGCTTGAGCATCACTTAGAATTCTTTATTCTGAAACCTGTTGCAAGATTAAACCAGTGCTTACAGAAATATAGAAAGACTGATAGGCTAAGCCCATTGTTTGATTTTTTTTTTTTTTTTTTTTGAAAAAAAGGGGGAAAAGCAAATCTCATGAGAGAAGGGTGTAAGGGAGGCAGTAGCCAGAATGAAAACAAGGGAGAGCAGTTTTGAGAGAAAGAAAAGAGGGTTTAGGGTTTTGATTTTCTTATGGAAGATGGAAGGTCAAATAATATGAGTTTAACAATTTGATATAGTGACTCCTTGTAAAGTGCTCTTCAATATGCTTGATTTGATTCTTTGGCCCAGCTCTCCACAATATCCATTTCGCCATTCTTCTTTTGGTGAAATATTTCATCTTTTCTCTTGATTTATCCATCATTGGGTTGATATTTGTTGTTTTGGTATTCTAAGAATGATATTCTTGATGTATGATTGTTATGAGCCTCTAATTTCTTGTTAGAAGAGCTTTGTGGCAAGCCATTATTATCATTGTTGAAATGAGTGGAAGTTTAAGTGGCCTCTGAGTCCATGGTTTTACCCTTTTTATTTGAGGTTTTCCATGTAAAGTGTTGCCTTATTGTGGTTGATTTATGGATTAATTGTTTGTTGAACCTATTTTTGGCACATAAAGAGGGAAAGGTCATTTCTGATGAATAAGTCAGCAAAAGTATGGAGATGGAGATGAAGTATGCACAGTTGGAATTACTTACCTTCCTACTCATCATAAAATCCTCGATTTATTGAAAGTGGTTCATGGATCCCTCCCCCTTTTTTCTCAGGGAAGAATCTTCTCTTCTTTGGGATAAAATCTCTCATTCCTTATTGAAGACTAATCCTTTTTTTATCAAGGATTAATCTTCTTAGAAGTAAGGGATTTGAGAACTAGGAAAGTCGTGGATAAGTACCTTTGAAGTGTTTCCTTTACTCCCGATAGTTCATGGCACAAACTTGCTATGGCCCGGAGCCGTGGGGACTTGGAACTCTAGACGGGCCGCCCTGAGGTTAGCCTCTAGGAGGACACCCCAACTTTCATAGACAGGCCTCTGGATTTCCTGTTTAGGTAGTGCCTATCAATTTACTATATGATCGGTGGGCTTGGAGCCTTCACGTGTGAGCTAGGACCTTGGACAATGAGGTGGGCCTAGGCCCATCAGTAGTGAGTTTAAAAACCCACCATACTCTCACAAAACTCTGCTTCACCATTTTAATAATCAGGCTCTTGTCATTTTCCTTCCTCTATTTTTGTTGCTACTTTCTTTTTTTTTAAATGGAAATTTCGTTGAAATTCAATTAATTTAAAAAAATAAAATCAAAGACCCGCTACCTAATTAATAATTATAAGTATATTTTAAAAAAAATAAATGAAATTTATAATTTATAATATATATTGATATAAACATATGATAAAAATGCTAAAAAATGTAAGGATGAAACAACATCCTGTATTGTAGAATAATGAAATGACTGAAAACCTATATATTTGATAGTTGAGTCTACATACTTGATATTATTGTATGACTAAGAATATATTTGACTCAAGTTCATAGCATATTAGCGAGCCATTGATTTGATTTCTTGTTACGATTATATATACTTCACTTGTTTGAATGCGTTTAAACACAAATAGCGTCATGAAAACCAATAAGTGTATTGAGATGACACACCCACTATATTAAGACGATGACAACTACACGTGCACAAAGGCGACGACTAAATCACAAAAAAAAAAATATAAAAACCTAGAATTATGTGGAAGAACTATTTTATTGAGAAAACATATAAAAAAAATGTAAATAGGTGATTTCAGGCTAAAAATGATAAAAAAATCACCAATCTTTTTCTTAAAAAAAAAAGAGCACAAAGAAAAAGTGAAGAAAGGGAAGCTGGGTTTAGAGATTTGCTCCACAGACCACTACCTAGTTAATAATTATAAACTTTTGTCGAGGATATTTGTAGCCTAGGAGATTTTTAACGTAAAACTCTAACCTCTTTTTATCAATTTATTTATTTTATTAATTATTTATTTTTTATGTTACCTCTATTTCTTTAAGTAGGAGTGATTTTTGCATTCTTAGCCTAAATCACCCTTCACCTCTTTTCATAATTTTAACATCGATAAAGTGAGATTATTTAATAAGATCTTGGTTTTCATTTGTTTTTTTTTTTTTCATGTTTTAGTAGTCGTCTTGGTATGTCGTGTGATTGTCGTTGTTTTGGTACGGTGTTTAACTGTTATCGTCTTGATGCGACATTTGTTTTGTCATGTTGTCTTTGTGATGCTTATTTATATGAGAAGCGATTCAAGCGAAGCAAAGTGATCATTACAATAAATCAAACGATGGGCATTCATCTGTTGTAGAACTATAATCATGGTAAAATTCTAGTCACAATGGTAATATCAAATATGTATGTTCCAACTATCAGATGATCAGTATTTTGAGCAGTTCATCATGCTATTAACTTGGATGCTATTTCATCATTTATGGTTTCGTGATTTTGATTATATATTATTTATATCAATGTATTGTTAGTTTGAATCAATAAAATTATTTTCTCTTTAAAAAATTATAAGCTTTTCTTGTAACAATATTTTGTTACCCATTATGTCTAACTCATGTGGTAGGCGCTCAACATTTCAAGAGGCAAGAACATAGGAGAAGGGATCCGATTTCAAGTCCTAATAGGAACCATTTATTATATTGCAAATTAAAGTGCTTAGCTTTAAAAAAAACAATCTTATACTAAATAAATAAAAGGTGCAAACTTCTAATACAACGTGTATGTTCTTTTCTAATGTGTTTTAAGGGTCGGATAAGATTTTGTCTTTACATTTGAACATCATATTAAATCATTAATAAAAATGTAAGCGTATGGATATCTTAAATTCGTTAAGTAAAATATGTATAAAATTTAAGTACTTGAATAGGTATTGACGATTTTATTATTATTTAATTTGTTTTACATTAAAATTTGATATTTATAATTTTATAAAAGTCTGAGGTGGACAGGCTACGACGATTGACTATTAGATGACTTCATGCAATGTTTTTAAATCTGGATTGACAATTGAATTGGAAAACTTATTAATTCACGATTCAATAATCAAATCGATAGTTTAATGACAATTGAATCAATGACATCATAATATATAATTTATATTTATTAAAACTTAAAATATTCTTAAAAATTAAAAACGAGTATGATTAAAAATAATATTTCATACCTGCTCATCATACCTAGTTTAAGTGATAGAGCGTCACCGTTTGAAAAGGTATGCATTTCAAAAAAGATATCTGAAAGAGGTTCTCAATTCAAATCCGAGCAAAAAGCAGTTTATCATCTTAAAATTAAAATGTATTAAAGAAATATTTCATACTGAATATAAAAATATATTGCAAATTGAACTCTTTATATATATTTTATTTATTTAAGTAAATATCTAATTAACGATAATTTATATATATCAATATTTCACAACTTTTGATAATAGTAAATGTATAGTTTAATTTAATGGGCCTTATGTCGACGTTTGCAACGTTGAGTCCACATAGATTAGGGCAAAAAAGATGACTAGAGGCTTAATGGTGATTCAACCATGAGAATCCTACTTTAATGGGCCGTGGAGTTGAAATTGTAGAAAGATCGCGGCCCTTTTTAAGGGTAACCGGTATTGGAATGGAAATTGAGACGGAGGTTTGAACCATATTAGAAAGAACCATATTGAAAAAGTGAGTCTATCGATAGTTATTTGGTTGGACAAAGTCAAAAGTGGCCATCGATGGTTCAATTGATTGAATTTGGTCAGTGTCGATTTTAAGACATTAATTGCATGCATGTCTAAGTTTATTTGATGATCTAGTTAACCTTAATTACCGGTTAAATTATTTAGTTCGTGGATAGGGCTCAATTACCAACTCATCGGACCCATCAGAAGGCCTTGAGCCTCTTACTTTTCATCATCAAGAAAGGTGATTACTTCTCTATCAAGGTGACGACGTTGTGTATTACGCCTGCAAAGGTATTGCTCTTTCACCTTCCATTAAATCATGACACAAAATAAAAACCGATCATCGGTTTTTGGTTTTTTATTTATATAAACAAAAAACCTGATCATTAATATGGTTAATCAAATCTTTGGTTAATCATTTATTCGGTTAACCATATATTGGTTTTTCGGTTGACCATAATTAAAAAATAAATGTGCAATTCCATAATCATATATTAAAATTAAAATTTTAATAATTATTATAAATACAACAAAAAATACAAAGACAAAAAGAAAAGAATACAATCTATTTAATTTTAATCCCATGCATTTGTGCATTTATAATACATCATAAATAATATATGAAGCATGAAATTAGATAATTTAATCTCGATTTTTTAATCAATAACATGTTTTAACAACTGAAGTAGAAAAAGAAAATGTCAGAAGAAATGTGGCTTATATGCTTTGGTTTGGAGGAAAATGGTAAAAACTTTGTTTAAAGGAAAAAAGTAAAATCGACGGACAAAAGTGGGAAAGTCACAACTCACAAAAATGAAACCTATTACATATATATATATATATATATATATATATATATATATTATGTTTTAAAATTAGTTAAACGAAACCACAGTTTATATGTTGTAAATCAATAGAGATTTGTGTAAAAACCTGTCGAACCTTTTCGATTTAGTTTACTTATTTTTAGTTCGGTTTAGGTTTGTTTTTGAGATTTATTTGGTACTCACCAGATGTAAACAACCACATTATGAAAAGAGTTGAATATTAAGAGTTGGGTATATATATACTGATATAATTATAACACTTGATAATATATAAAGCAAATAAAGGAATCTCCCAAGTAGCACTAATCGCCCCCTCAGATGGTGTGCGAAATAACACAAACTTGTTACATAAATAAAAAATTGAGGCTAGAGATAGAGATTTAATAGTCGTTAGCAATCGGTCATCAATAGGGACACTTGAATAACATCACGGCTGGGCCAGTGAACCATGTCACGAAAAAATGGTAATCAATGCAAGATGCTTCATTCGAGGGCGAAACAGCGATGATTTTACTCATTCAATCGCAATTGCCGCGACCTTTCGACCTCGATGGAAGAGCGACGCGTGATACGTTGCTTTGTAGAACTCCATGAAGTGGATTAGCAACTGAAGAAAATAAGAAAGCACATGTGGATGCGATCGGGGACGATGAAGGTTACCAGCCCAATCACATCGAAAACCGTGCAATGCTCGGAAGAGTGTTGCAAAGCGGATCACGACCGATCTGTACCATTAGATAGCAGCGGGAAGGCGTTCGTACTCCACGATGGTGTTCGGATGGTAGGTGCATAAGTTAGGAGAGTTATTCTGACGAAATGTTGAATTGAGTCATTCGAATGTTGAAGGTCACCCCAACCACTTGGCCAGTACATGGTGGTGGCCAGGTCCAATACCATCTTGCACATCATGCCTATCTCAAATGGTAGAGCGTTAACCATTTCAAAAAGGCATAGGGAAGGGGTCCCAAATTCAAATCCCAACAAAGACAGTTTACTACATTTGTGTGAGAGCGATTCAACAGTAAAAGTATGTCAGATTGATAACAAGAAATCAAAATCAATGGTTGTCAATATTATGTAGAACTAGAATCATAAGTATTTTAGTCACAATAGTAATTTCAAATGTGTAGGTTCAACTATCAAATGTTTAGGCTTTAAATCGATTTATCATCTTGTGCTGGATGCTGTTTCGCTCCTCTATGGTTTTCTTGATTTTGATTATATGTTTATATCGATGTATTTAACTAGTTTGAATAATGGAAATTATTTTTATCTTGAAAAATTATAAACTTTGTGCATTAACAATATTTATATTACTCTTTAAAAAAAAACAATATTTATATTCTTGATGAATTTAAAACTCATCTATATTTTTAGATTCATTCACATACTATTTTGTTGCATTTATATCCATATTCATATGAAACTCCTTAATTTCTCTAAACTTGGTTTGTAGGATTATTGATGAAAAACAAGTGATTTACAAGAAATGACTTAAATATCTTTCCAAAGAATAGTCAGCAGAGGTCTCACAGATATATCAAATTAATTTTTAATTTTTCATATGGAACATCAAACGGTTCAAATTTTCTCATGTTTGCATTCTAAGAGCTTAGCGAGTACTCACATGCCCCGTCGGGAGTTAAACGAAAGTTATGGGCCAGGCATAGGTTGGAGAAGAAAAGCGGGTTCTTTGTCGGGGGGAAAGAGTATGTCGCGACCGGGAGTATGTCGCATTGAGTGCCATGACAAACAAGTATGTGACCAAGCTTTGTCGCGACCGAAAGCTTTTAGCCAGGCTAACCTTGGCGAAACCTAAAAAATGCGAAAATTGGGTTTTTGACCTAATTTCCGGCCCATTTCACCCTAGGACCGTATATATCTCTGCAGTTTTTAGGTAAAGAGCGGCGGGAAGATTGGAGGCACCTCTCTCTTAGGATTTCTCTCTCTCTCTAAATTGCCCATTTTTTGATTTTGTAGATTTTTATTTGTTTTGGAACGATTTTAAATGATTTTTTTTTTGTTCTATTAGAAGGGTACCCTTGTTGCCGGTGGTGTCTTGTGTAATGAGATTCAGATTTCACTAGGTTCGAATGAGTTGAAGCTAAAAATACGGATTTTCTCTCTCATGGGTTTTTCTCTCTCTATTGCTCATTTTCTTAGTTTTTGCTCGGATTTTTATTTTTAATAGATCTTAGAATGGTTTCGAGCATATTTTTTATTTACATTGAAGAGATTTTGGTCTTTGTACTCGGATGTTCAATTTATTTCTTTGTGAGGTGAAGATTTAAGCTCAATCTGGGTTTTCTCTTCTTTCTCTTGATTTCTATGCATTTTCTTACTTTTTGTTTGATTAGTGATGATTGAAATCCAGTAATGGAACATTAAACACCCTCTAGGGTTGGGGATTAATTGTTGAACATTCAGATTTGCAGTTTTTCAGTTATTTTGTGGGTTTGAAAATTGAATTTATATAATTGGTATAGTTCATATAATGAATTGGTGTTAGTGTATTAGCTTATACCCACAAGAGCTGTATCTATGCTCTACGATTTCGGAGAGCCCTCGGTGACACGAGATGGAGATTCACGAGGGTAAAGAGCGGTAACTTGAGGTATGCTAGACTAATATCTTGGAGCAATGAACTCACGAAAAATTACTTTGATAGATCACTAATTTACTCATGGTGTGAGATTAATTAGATGATGTATCAATTTGAACCAAATCAGGGTTCTCCTTAAATCGATGAAGATCTTAGTCCCGTAGTGCAAAAAGATTTAATCAAGGAGATGAAAATTTTATTAGATTTGAAGGATGAGATACCAATTACATTGGAGAGAGGCTTGCATTATCACATACTATGTGAAACAAGGAATTCTTCGAGTCCTAAGCTGATTGTAGTATTGAAAAGAAAAACAATCAAATCTTACAAAGTGCAAAATTTTACAAGTAATTTATTTAGGCCTTATTTGGCTCTTTGAAAGGAATATGGATCTCCTAACTAGTGAAATGTATGGTGTATGGAGAAATCCGAAGCTATACTACATTGCTCTTGGACAAATCTAGCATTCAACACAATTTAAACTCAGTACAAAGCTTTGTTTTGTAAATATTATCCCCATCTCAGTGACTCTCTTCATACCTTTTAAATTAAGTAGTTGTTTATTTTGGTAGATTTTAGGATTAGTTTTAAATCGGTTTGTTTCAATTAAATTGATTTTGTCGACATCTATAGTCGCTAAATAGTGAGAGCCTTGTAATCGGGGTGATCAAATTCCAATTAGAGACACTCCAATCACCATTGATGCGATATCCGGACTCTGAGTCCGCTTCAATGCACCCATAAACATTCACTTGCGGAAAGGGTTGAGTGTTGGTAATACTTTTCATTTCAATTTTTGAGTATACTTACTTTTGTTTCAAATCAGTTTTTGAGTATTTACCACATTCACTTCCTTGGCCATATTTTCACATATACATCAAATTGGTCTTAACAATTACCCATCATGTTTGACTTATGTGGTAGAATGTTTCAGAAGGCAAGAAAATAAGGGAAGGAATCACGATTTCAAGTCCTAATAGGAACAATTTAATACATTATTGTGGGTACCATAGGCCAGCCGAGTTCAACTAGCCATTGGCGATAAAGACCTCTAAGACCAACAATAGCGGCCGATGAGGCATGGGGCACCTCTGAATTCGGATGCCTCGTCACGGGTACTCCGGATGTGCTCATCCGGATGCCTTGCATTATCAGGAGGAACATGGGGCACCTCGTTCAGGATGCCTGTCACCGGGTACTCCCAAGGCGCTGCTCATCGACAACTTTACCAAACGAAACTACCAAACCATTTCTTCATAATATAATCTAAAATTTCCCTAGAACTAGTCTCTCAGCCTCAAACGGAATAGGAAGGCCTCTCATGCTTATTGTCCAGGAAAGTGGTTACATAAAAGGAAGAGCAGTCACCCTTTAGAAATAAAGTACATCTTCTCCTACCATTAAGGAGGAAATAAATCCACTCTCAAAAGAAACGGTCCTACTTTCCTCCCTCCATAAAAGAAGAGCAAGTTACGAAAATGCTCTGAGATTACGGTCGAGATAATCACATTTCTAGATTCAGAATTGGGGAAAAAAGGCTAACTTTGCATGGAGGCGACGGAACAACACAGTCGTCTTCTTTTTGTTTCTTGAGGTTATGAAACATTGGTAGATCTTAAACTGATCAGGTGACTACGAGAATTCGAGACCACAATTGGCGCGTAGTACGTGGGAAGCAGCCCAGAAGCGAAGTCTGGGGTGTATGAGCTTGGAATTTTGCTCTAGGTGACCTCCGTCTCGAAAGATTGGCTATTCCAAACATCCGCGGTGCCTTGAATTCACCGCCATGACTACCAATCAACAAACCTAACCACAGTCGGCTCACTCGGCATGGAGAAATGGAAGCGATAGAAGAGGAAGCAGACGAGCTGAATGGCCGAGTACACTGATAGGTGAGCCGGTTGCGAGAAGAAAATGGCCTTTATAGACCGGGTTCGTCGGCCCCGAGAGCGGGGCGGTCGCGGGAACCTCCACTTTGTTTCCCTCCTTAAGTCGACAAGGTAAAGGGTCATTGCCTTGAGGCGATGTTAGTCTCCGTGGTGATGGGTTATCCTCGTGTTCCCATTTCCTCGTCGTTCACCATCCCGAGCATTCTTGAAGCCCATAGAAAAGAGGATACTATCTGGACTACGATCTTCCTTGGTTTTTCCATACCACCATCGCCATGTCGTGGTTCGTCAGGCCGTACGATCACATGTTATTCTGACAGTGATGATCCTTAGCGCCCAGAAGGATGGCGAAACTCTAGGTGCTTAACCCGAAATATACTAGCAGTTTTCGGGACTTGTTTGGGGTATATTAAAGCTTAAATATGAATTTTTTGGGAAGCTAAACGAGACCAGATTATCCATGGCAAGGGTAAATGTAATTTACCATAAGGGACCTGATGGTCATAAAGGAAGACTAGGGGGTTAATATATGAAATGTTTAAAAATGAAATGTCAATGAAGTTATGGGATTAAAGGCAAATAGAAAGGACGGAATAGAAATAAGAGAAATGGGAGACAACAAAAAATGAAAGTTAAACAAAAATGGGTTTTTGACAGCGAACATGGCACTTAACAAAAGCAGTAGGATTTGAACTGAGAATTGGTCTCATTTGGAGGAAAAACAAAGCCGTAGGGAGAGAAGAAGAAAGAGAGAAGAAGAGGAAGAGGAAGAAGAAGAGGAAGAAGATGGAAATGAGTGAGTTATGGTATGGATTTTATGATTTTTTGGAAAAAGTATGGATTCCATTTTTGTCTGAACTTGTATGGAACTAACCTTGGGTATGAATTATAGTATGGATCATGGAATTTGTATAGTTATTATCTGCCCAGAACTAGGGTTTTGCTAAGTTTCATCTAAAGCGATAATTATAAGGAAAGTAGGTGGATAAAACCTTAAAGTCACAAAAGCTATATAAATCACCTCTTTTTGAGGATAGCTTCATAGTTCAATGGCAAGTAATTGAGTTGGGGTTTAGAATAAACCACAACTAATCTATGTTAGGGTTATGTATGGATTTGGATGATCCATATTATAGTGGGTTTGAGGTAATTCATGATGAATTTTGAAATAGATCACAATGGTAGAAAGAGGATTTGATGAAGACACAAGATGCATAGTAAATGGTTTGAGGTGTATATGAAGTATGGAGTTAGTTGGGTAGAAAAATATGGTAAAAGTGCGAAAGCCCACGTGCAGGCAAAATTCGACTAAATGCATGCATCTGTAGTGCCACATTTTCTGTTCGACCCGGTTTTTGTATTTATATAACTTGCTCTGTTTCTTATCTGATTTATGAGTGATTCTGGGGATTACATTGATTAAAATAGACTTCAGGAGAACCAAACATCCTCAAGCCGTTACCTTAAATTATGCCTCTAAGTAGCCCATAAATTCACTTTCAGTGAACCATGTGGCGAGTGCAACCAGTTTTTGATGTAGAGTAGTGGGTTGTTTGGACGTAACAGAGTTCAGTGCTTTCAGATTTGGGTGATTCAGGTTGGAGGAGAACCCTTAACATAGATTTAAGGAGTACAGAACCAATTTGTCAAATATGGAACTAGGCCTTTGGAAAATGAATATTACAAGCGTAACTCTCGGGTAAAATCGTGAATGTTGGATTGTGTGAAAAATCATGACTTTTGAGTTTGGATGCTTCAATTGGAATGATCCGACCAGCCTCAGGGCCTTGCTTTTGCCTTTAGTTCCCAAACTCACTAGAGGATCAATAAACACATTCGAACTATGGGTCGCGCGTTAGTCTCTAATATTTGTGCTCGCGGCGAGGCGAAGGGAACATCGGCTCCCTACGGTCCATCCTCGAAAGCGGGAAGGCGAGTCATCAGGGACTTCACACGTAGGTTGGTCAGCGGTCCAGCCAGTTGATGTCTAATATGGATGTGGTCTTCTGAAAACTTGAAGAAGCTTTGGGCCGACCACCTAGTTTTCCGGTCCTTGTTGGACGCCGGCAATATGGAGGAATTGTCTGTGAGTGGATCAAATTCTCTGTTTGGAAGATAACATCGGGCACGCCTCACGGCTGAAACATGATAGCACCCGAACAACAAATTAGTGGCGAGGCCCATCAGGCGAAGCGACCAGCGAAACGAGCCCGGCGTGCAATCAGAGAAGAAGAAAGGCCCTCCCGGTTCAACACTCTCAACATCGCTATAGTGAAACATACCCATCTGTGGGGACCTCCATAGTTTCGAGAATGGCCCACACAACGATGAGGCGGTCGGGATTCTTCAACGGATCCTTGATCAGATTACCACTGGGACCATGGCCGCGGATTAATCAATGAGCCTCAAATTTCTGGTAGGAAAACCGATTCGAGCCAGCCACCTCAGACGGTATTTGAGAGCCCGACGAGGGCGGCCATTTCTTTACCATAGCCGTGAGGCAATTCTGTGAAGTAGACCACGCTCAGGGACCTTGATGTTCGACCATGACTTCATATTAGGGGACGGTAGACAACCAATATCAATCCAAGCGGTGGAGAAGAATGCTCCGGACAGCCTCAGTTAGAGCTAGAGTGAACACCATCGGCGATCGGGAGATGTCGAGTTACGCGATTGGGCTGACTACATATCCTTTCCACACATTAACCACGAGATTGAAATTCACACCATATTCTCGGCCTTTTCATTATTGACACTGTGTCTGGAGTTTGATGTGCCTGGTTCTCACTTCGATCAGGCGGTCTGACCCGATTTGCTCCATCTCGACCGCAAGTAGATGAGAGTCCGATTGATCCCATCTCCATTCCATTGCGAGGGTTTTGTCGAGGTTTGTGAATTTTACACTTTATCCCGTCGGGGCGTCACATACTACATCAGCGGTCCGTGTTTCGGCAAATGCATTTTCCGTGGTAGATGACTTGGGGCCATACTGTGCTATCTTGGGCCGAACTGTTTGCATGCCGCTGAAAGCGCGGTACCATCCGTACCTGGCGATAATCTGCTTGGCCAAGGTGCAGATGGGTTGTGATCTCGAAGGAGCGATTATAATGCGCGGCGGTGCCATCGACTCTCACTCTGGGGCGCGCGCCAAACCGACTATCTCAGGAACCACCCCTTGAGGATGACCCGCGATCGCAATCCACGGTCACGTTCGCGCCTCGGAGGATAGAGTAGATGGCCATTGATCCCCTTAGAAGCCAGTGTCCCTCGTAGTCAGACGGATCTTACCTATTAGTGCCCTCATATGGGGAGGAAAAGGCCTTGTTATGCCAAGTTATAAAGTTCAATGCCGATGTGTTTGCTTGGACTCACGTAGATATGCCGGGATCGGCCGGATTCGTACCTCACAAGCTAAATGTTGCCCCCTGCTGGTCGGACAAAGTGAGGCAGCTTTCACTGGAGACCTTCTCAATCGAGACCGAGGTTGATAGTATCTTCTCACGGAGATCGTTCATCGGGTAGTGAAATACCACGAGTGGCTCTTGATGTGGTAGTGGTTCCAAAATTAGGGAGCAAAATGGAGAGTATGTGTGGATTACGGACCCTCAACGGCCTTGTCTAAAGATGGCTTTCCTGCACGCATAGATCGGATTGTGGATGCCTCAGGGCACGGTATGCTAGCTAAGACCTTCTCGAGGATACCACTAGGTCCCCATACACCCTGGGATCCCGAGAAAAAACGTCTTTCATCACTCCCGTGGTTTCTCTTTATTTGCGTGATGCCTTCCGGCTAAAGAGCAGCGAGCAACCTATCGGAAGTTAGTAGCGAAAATGTTTACGACCATTGCACCGGCGACCACGATGGAAGTCTACATTGATGATATGCTATTAAAATCGCGGCTTCCGGATCCATGACTCATCTCAGCCAGGACTTTTGACCTCCTGGGAATGGTATGGCTTGAACCCTAAAATGTGCCTTGAGATCGCTGGCGGTTCCTTGGCTTCATGGTAACACAAAGAGGGATAGAGGCTAACCCTGTGCAACTTAAGACCATCCTGCAGCCCTTGACCCATTTCAAGGGGTCAATGGCCCAGCCCGTAGGTTGGCGCTGCAGAGCGCTTTATTTCAGTTCACGAGACCGGTTGAAACCACTTCTAGCCGCTCAATAGGAGCCAACCGGGCCGAATGGAATGAAGAATGAGACCGAGCATTCGTAGCAATCAAGCAATATCTGACGAAGCCCCCGATCCTTGTGAGCCCGGAAGCCGGAGACACACTCTATCTTTACCTAGCAGCCTCAGATATAAGCGGTCGGTACCTTGTATTTAAGAGTGTGGGATGCAAAATTAGAGGCTGATGTTCTTTGTCGACAAGTCCTTAACTGATCACGGAAGCCAGATACACCCACCTTGAAGCGACTACCTTGGCCCTACGGGCGGCCACCGAGGAAGCTCAGCCCGTACTTCAGAAAGCATGTTATGGTGCTTATTGATCTTCGCTCGAGGCCGCGATCCATAAGCAGGATGCGTAGGAAGAAGGGCCACATGGAAGCGATGGAACTAAGCGAATACGACATCGGTACAAAGCCAAGGCTTTCAAAGAAGGGCGAGTCTTAAGCCCATTTCCTTGCGAAATCCGTGGCCAATACTTACTGTGAAAAGGGTTGGTGGACCCGCTGCGTTGATGGAAGCTCTAAACAATGTCGGGGCCGGCATCGGACTGCAAGGTAACCTCCCTCGCAGGAAAGGATTGAGCAGGCGGTCCGGTTTAGGCTTGGCGGCGCCTCCAACGACTTGTCGAATACGAAGCCATGATAATGGGACTTAGAAGCTTCGCGCTCGTCGTGGGTGCTAACGACCTTTGGATTGAGTGACTCTACAAATAATTGCGTAGAGACCAGCGCCTGATTTGAGTCTGAGAACCACGGATGGCAAAATACGGCTTCTCTAGTCAAGCGAAATTGGGCACCTCCACAGCTTACGGAAACTTGAACTATATCGGGGTGACAATGAGCGGGCGTGCCTGGCAGTCGTGGCGCGTCGCTGCAATAAAAGAAACTATATATCTCCCCGTCTACCTCCCGATGTCGGGTTCCTCCATATTACATGCTCAAGTGAGCCAGATAGACTAGTCTCCGCCATCTTGGATGGACCCCATACGACTCGCAGCTACGGGAGAGTTGCTGAATGAAGCATGACCCGCCAAAGTTATGGCTGGTCAATTTAGGTTCTCCACTAATGGCAGGCGTATAAGCGATCACTGGCGGACCATGCCAGAAATATCGACTCGGCCGGGGGCGTGTATGTTAACTGAATTACGAAGGTATATCTGGAAATCATCGGGGAAGAACCAGCCCCATCGGGCTCTACGCGAAGTGTGCGTGACTATGAGTCGGGCGGCTGCGGACTCGTCAAAAATGCGACCCTTGCCCGATGAATGTCTCCCGTCACAGAGTCTTGGAGTAAGACTAGTCTCCATCGCTAGCCGGTGGCCGTTTGCTCGATTAAGGGGAGTCGATATCGTCGGTTCAGCTTCCCTCTTATCTCCGACTGAGAAAAAACTATTACTGGTGCCACCCGATTGTTGTTAAGTGGATGAGGCTGATGCCTTCCGTCGATCAAAGATAAAGATATTTTCGGTTCATGCGGAAAAACATAGTTTCTTAGATTCGGCATCCAAGATTAATGGCATCAAAATGTCGATTCGCGGTTGGCAATTTGAGATCTGCTCGGGACCACTTGGTGAAGATAAAAAACTTGTACTCCTTTCGGTATCCGCAGGCATGCTTGGCTGGCCTCAACAAAGCCTGCTAAGTGCCCTCAAGCGGTTAGATTCGCTAAAGGGGAAATGGGTGGAGAGCGCTTTCGGGTGCTCTAGGCTCTGGGGACTGACCGGAAGCGACGACATCTCTCATTTTGTGCTTACTACGGGATGGGAAGCATTATTCAATGAGATTGGTTGCCATGTCAGAACGGATACATAAGTCGGAAATGCGGAATAGTGGTTAGAGGTTGAGATGCAAGTGACGAGATGCGGAAGCGGCGGCCAATCCGAGATAGCATCCCTGCATGGCCAGCTTGGCAAACTCTTATAACAAACGAGTGAAGCCTCGGATGTTCTAGCCGAAAGATATAGTCTTGAGAGGTTTTGAAATCTTTGTGGATTTGTCGAGGAAATTTGGCCAAGCTGGAGGGGACCATATGAAGTCACACGACCCGGGGAATCAGGGTCCTATGCTATAGACAAAACAGATGGAACTCCTGTACCTAGAATGTTGAATGCCACACACTTGAAAATGTATTATCAATAAAAGAATATCTTTGTTATCTACTAAAGCATATCTTATATCTATACTTCGAGGTCAATCGGAAAGTGCGGGTGGCGCGGGTTCGACTGCCCGGCCGGCCCATAGATCACCTAGGCGGGTCATCCTTGAGAGATCCGGGTGAAGCGCGGTTCTTGACTGCGGGCCAAACATATATCATCTAAATGGTCAATCACAGTCACGGGCGTTAAGTGGGTTCAGCGACTCTTCGGCGCGGCATATATCACGCATCTGGCCGTTAATCACAAGAGTCTGGGTGGCGCGGTTCAACGGCCCGACCTGCGGCCCGGCGTAGATCACATCTGTTGTTGTCGCCAAAGTTGCACGGTCGGTGCATAGATCACACCCTGGCGGGTGATCGCGTCGGGGTGGCGTAAATCACTGACCTGCCCAGGCCCGGCTATAGATCTAGCTAGTCATCGCCAAAGTCCGGGTGGCGCGGGTTCAACGACTGCCCGACCCGACGCTAGATCACATCTAGTGAATTGTCATGAAGTCTGGGTGGCGGCGGGTTCAACGACTGCCCGGCCCGACATAGATCACATCCTATTTGGTGTCATTAAAGTCAGGGTGGCGGTTTAAACCAACTTTGCCATTGACATAGATCACACCTAGGCGGTCAATCGCAAAATCCGGGTGGCGGAGTTCGACCCGGCCGACGCCGATCACCTGGTGGTCGATCATGAAGTCTAAGGTGGACCGGTTCACTAACGCTTCGGCCACGGTTCAGCGGCTGCGGCCCATAGATACCGTATCTAGGCGGTCGCGAGCTTGAAGTCGGGTGGCACAATTCAGCGACTGCCGGCCCAACATAGTCACATCTATTTGGTCAACGCAAAAGTCGGGTGGCGGGTTCAACGACTGTCGACCCGATAGATGTCGTATATAGTTGTCGATCACAAAGTTAGGTGGCGCGGTTCAGCGACACCGCGACCCAGCATAGATCGCCATCAGCTGGTCAACACGCCAAAGGATTAGTGCGTAGCCAGTTCAGCGACTGCCCGACCCGACGCAGATCACATATAGTTGGTCAATGCGCTAGCCGGTGGCGCGGTTCATGACCACGCACGGCCCGGCGTAGATCACGTCTGGCGGAGTCAGCGGCAAAGGATTCGGGTGGCGCGGTTCGCGACTGCCGGCCCAACGCCGATCATATCTGGTACGGTCAATCACAAAAGTTAGGAGAATTGGCGCGATTCGCGGCGCACCTTGACCCAACAGATCACATCTAGCTAGTCAATGACACAAAGTTCGGGTGGCGCGGGTTCAGCGACTGCCGTGACATAGATCACGTATAAGCGGGTGGCCGTAGTCAGGATTAGGCGTGGTTCCTTGACACAGGCGGCGCTAGATCGCATATGGCTGGTCAATCCGCGAGATTCGGGTGGCGTGACAACGACTTTGCCGACCCGGCCTTAGATCATCTAGGCTGGTCAACGCAAAAAGTTCGGGTGGCGCGAGTTCAACCATTGCTGCCGTGTGGCTATCGTCCATCTAGGCGGTCATCGCAAAGGATGATTGGCGCCCGGTTCCGCGGCGCCGGTGACATAGATCACATCTAGCTAGTCAACCACAAAGTTCGAGATTAGGCGCCGGTTCGCGACTTTGCGGAAGGCCTAGATCACGCATAATTTGGTCAGCCCTTAAAAATCCGGTGTGCGGTTCAGCGACTTGCGGCGAGCGCCGATCACATGCCAACGGTCGGCTGCCGAGTTCGGGTGGCGCGAGTTCAACGACTGCTCGACCCGGCGCCGATCAACTCTGGCCCGGGTCGCCCAAAGTGCGGGTGGCGCGGTTCAGCGACCTGACGCCGGGTGCCATAGCTTGTCGGCCATGAGAAGTCAGTTGGCGCGGTTCCAGCGACGCCCATTGCGTATACTCAAAAGCGTTAAACAAAAGCGGTGAGAAATCGGTTGATGGTGAAGTGCCAAAACACACAAAATGATCCAAGCAAGAAAACGCGTTGTTTGGTCGCGAAAGCACTACATAAAACAAATTCTGCACTTTCAACCAGAGAACCACAGCGCCGCGGTAGGGTCGTTGGAAGAAATGCCTCCTCTTCGGCCGCGATCGGATTATTCTCCGAATGGTCCTCCTCATTAATAGCAATAGGATCCAGCGGGAGGCGGCAGCCGGCCAGCGGGCGAGGATTAGCGTGAAACCGGCCCGGTGTGGGCCCAAAAGTTCGACATTACGTCAGGGATTTGAGGCTTGCTCCAGCATATGTTGTGAAAGCGCAACAAGCGTAGCCATAATTGAAGGCGTATGCGGCAGGTCAAATTTGGCCTACATCGTCTCTTGTCGGCTGACCCTTCTCGAAATAAGGCAAATTCATCATTCAATGAGCTCTATGACCCGAGGCAAGTTTTCATATGCGAATGGCCACTCTTCTTAACGCTCGCACAAGCCTCCCCGGCTGAAGCTTAAGCACCTCCAGCGGCCCCATGTTGAACTCCGCCGGCGGGCCTCTTCCATAGCGCTGACCGTTGAACTTGAGCAAGCTCGAGCTATCGTCACTGAGGTGTTGCGGCCCTCAGTGGCAGGCCAGCCATCGCCACAGCTTCATGGCGCCTTCGCATCTCTCTCGGCCCTGCGCCGGGTGGCTCTCGGCGTTCTTTTCCAGCTCCAGCGACGGTACGCCGGCTCCGGCCGCCGAGTGAGACGCACGCATCTCCGTTGGCCGTACGGCCGAGCAAATAATCGTAGCCGCTCGGCGTCCCTTAGCCGAGCTGGAGCTCGTGATCTTGGGCTCCATGTTATGCGACGTGACCGACATGCAAAAATCGTTAACTAAGAAAATAAGCCTTTTTAAACCACCAAGCGAACCACTATACTACATTTCGATCGGCGACGAGTTGCGGTTCAACACCGTATCCGTCATCGATGATCTGCGGAAAATCTTCGCCCGGGGTGAAATTTGGGAGGTCGAATAATCTTAGCGAGGCGCTGCGGCGACTCACGGCACCCGATATATGTGCGGATATAAATTATTTAGCCAATCGGCCGCGGGCGCTCCGCGATGGAAGGGCTCCCAGCGGCGTAGTATATCCTTAAAGCTCTCGCCCCAGTGAGTGCTCTCCCAGCTCCTCGAGCTCCAGGCCCGGGGAAGGTAGTTATGGGTTATCACCTGGTCCAACCGGTTGGGCTTGGGCATTCCGAACCGCATCTACTTCGATTTTCTTGGTTGCTCCTGCGCTGCCGTCGGAAGGTGGATTATAGAGTCTCACGGGGCCGGATCACCCTGTTCGATTACGATTGGCCGGCCGAATCGGCTCTACTCCACTTGTTATGCATGGTCGGGGAACTGGAATGGTTATTGCCCAATCCCCCAAACTTTCATCAGTGACAGGCTGATCATCGCCATCCGGATGGCGGTTACCAGAATGGACGAGAGCGGCGTCAGATTAAACTACTGAACTTACACACCGCTTTGTTTCTTTGGCGGCATAGCGATCAAGCAGCCCCGTCGTTCTCTCCATTTGTTCTTCTTCCTCCAAATCCTAGGGATCATTTGCGTCGTCAGGAATCCAAGGTATAAAATTCTCACCCCTTGACCCCGACGCATTGAATGCGACGCCATTTTCCCTTGACCTTGCAAATCAGAGGTAGCCGAAGCTCGCCCAGCGAGAGGAGGAACGTTCGGGACGACCTTTTCTAGCTGCGATAGAAGCCGAAGGGACGAACTAGAGACCCAGCAGAGACGGATGACCTTGATGCGCTTGGACCCCTGCAGGCTGTGCCTCGGTGCAGGATCACTGGAGCGCCTTCTGAGAAACTAGGCGCCTTGTGCTTAAGCCTGGCTCCCCCTTCCCTGCCGTTCTAAGGCCTTGTGGCGGAGGATATTTGGAGGTATAAAGGCAGGGTTGCGTCTCGGCCGAGATATATTCTCGGGTAAACGGGACCTTGGCAGTAGTGGCTCTCGCTCAAGAAAATCTAAAGTGGCGGATCTTCTTCGTGCTCGACTTCTCCGCCCCATTTCACTGACCTTCCCTCTCAAGCCTTCTGCATGAATAACCCGACAGTTAATATCACTGCGTGGGATATATGTGACAAATTAGGGTCGACACAACCAAAAACACAGGAGGCCCGAGACGGTTAACATTAAGGCAACCGGGGAGCAGAGGTCATCGAAAGAGACCCCTCACTAGTACGCCCCTTTCGCCTCCGTCTTGGCGGGTTGGGGAGCATTTCACAATCGCCAGTCGTGGGCTCAAAACCAACATGAATGCTCAGAGCCACGACCTACATTCCAGGAAGTAAATGATAAAAGCTCTGACGTGAGATTAAAGTGAGTATGAAATGGTTGACCATAGCGAAACCGATTAAGGATCGATCCGCATTGGGGTGTATAAGTCGGGCGCCTGGGTAAAGTGCAAAGTGAATTTGACCATGGCTAGCGCGGAAGGGGTATAACCGAGTTGCGAGATGCTCTCGGGTAAAAAACACACCGTTGTGTTCTACACTCAAGGTAGACTCATCGGGCCTATCCACCAACCGGAAGCTAATATTGTCGGGCACCTCGCAATACCTCATTAATTCCTCCATCGTCAGAGACGAGATGATGCTACTTGCAGAAGGCGTCGCTCGGGTGCGCCAGCAGAGCGGCGACCCTTTCGTGAGTTTACTTCACAGCCCCTCGCCATTCTGACGGATCAAAAGAAAGAAAAAAAAAAAAAAAACAAATATTAGACTTTACACCCTAGTAAGCTATGAAAGGCATGCCCTGACCAGATAGAAGTGCCAGACGGTGATTTTGATCCTCACTTCCCCGAGCCGACGGCAGAAAACCGGTCATCAGCAGCCTTAACACTATTAAAGGAACAATATGTGTACACAGAGAAATGAAGTGCGCCGATGCACAACATTGATGGCTCTAGAATGAATGCAATTAGGAAACCAGGCCTGCGGTGGTTGGTGCGAAAGGGAAGAAAGGTAAACCAAGAATGACAGAAAGGAAAAATTGGCTTCATGATACTCTCCTCCTAGTCATACAGAATGCAGTAGAAATTGCGTTTTAATACCTTGTGTACCGTCGTCTACCCGAGAGATTTGAACCGACGTGACGGTTCCACGCCTCGAACCTTTATGGGACTAAGAGGGGCCAAGCCAAAGGCCTTGCTCTCGGGTGGACAAATGGCCCGTTAACCCGTCTTATGGTGACGAATGAAACTCAATTAGATAGAGATGTGAATATCCACACCTGATTGTAAATAAGGCTGACGATAATAAAAACCTGGTATGTCAGTGCACAAAAAGGTGTTCCATTACATATGAAAATGCTTGTTGCAAGCAACGTTTTACAATCACATTTCAGGCTTACAGAAACATCAGAAATGATGAAGCATCCTGTTTGGATGTCAAGACGGAAAGTGCCCATGAAGGCTAAAAGGAGAAGAAGGTGGGTGATGGAAATTTGAATGAGAAAGCGAAAAGCCCCGTATTGTAGAGGCCGAGATGGTGATGGGGCTAAGCAGACGAAGCCCACATCTTTGCGGAAGACGAGAAGGAGGAAGGAGGATGAATTTGGTGGAAGCTTGAAGCGACCATGAGTTTGAGGGGTGTCCTCGGTTAAAAATTTGCCATTCAAGTTTAGAACCACCCAAACACCTCCCGAACAGGCTGGAGCTCCGCTCAAGCCATGCCATCTCTGACCATTCCATGCCCAGCGACAGCTCAACTAATCGATTTTAACCGACCCTGACCGCAACCACTTGTGTAGTCTTAACCTGACTATCATTTTTCTCTGTAGGATGGTCAAGGATACTTGATGATCTTCATACATTCTCTAGTCTTTATAACAATCTTTCCAATCTTGGAATCAATATAGCATCAACGGTTCAAAAATCATAAATCCACATTGAGCAGCATTGATGTCTGTTCCCAGTAAACTGACAGTGTGAAACTTGTTCTTTTCCAGCAGGAAGATGGCCCCGGCGAAAAAAGGGGGCATTGTGAGTGCAATAGGCCACATTTGTAACACCCCAAATTATACCTAACGGTTTCGGACATGTTTGAATTTATAATAAAAGTAAAAGTATATTTACTCCAGGAATAAAAATAAAATAAACAAGAACTTGGAATTAATACAACTGATTAAGGGTAAGTAATAATTATCAATTTATGACAAAGGTCATAATATGGATTCATATGTTAGTAGGAATATGCATAAGTTAAATTAAGAGTAAAGAAGTTGGAGGACCAAGAGTAATAAAGAAAAGATATTAGAATAAAATAAGGAAGAAAATTGTGGGAGACAGAGTGGCTTGAAGGAAAGAGAGGAGGGGGATTTCCTCCTTGGAAAGTGAAATAAAAAAGGGGGGATAAGATCAAATAAAGATAAGACCAAATAATGTCTCATTTTGGTCTTAGAAAGAAGCAAAAGCGATAGAGAGAAGAGAGAAAGGAAGAAGAAGAAGAAGAAGAAGAAGAAAAGAAAGAAGAAAGAAGGAAAAGAAAGAAGATCACGAGGCATGGATACATGTCTTGGAGTTTGTAAGGAACTATATATAGTCTTGGTATGGATTTGAGTATAGTTTTGTATGGAAACTATATGGGATATGGAAGTCTAGTTTTGGTCTAGAAAGTTTAGATACATGGTTTAGAACCCTACATCTTGTGTATGAGTTTGGGTTTGGAAGCCCAGACTCATTTCTTGTTAGGGTTGAGTTGATAAGAGCTCTGTAGGCTCTTATATATGTGTTTAAGGAGGGTCTAGTTGCAAGTTGAGCGAAGAAATTTCCTTATTTTGATCATATCGTCATTTGGACCTTAGAATGAGTTTCAGTTATAAATAAAGGGAATTTGTGGGTAGTCATACAGTAGAATTGTAGCCACATCAATAGACGATGTTAGGCTTTTAATTTCTCGATTCAGACCTGTGGAGCTAAGTTATGGTCTTTTTACTGCAGACAATCAAATGGGCGAGATGTCAGCCCATAGGGTCGTCAACGGAAATTGGCCAGGCCTCATCTGTAGAGTCGGCCGGACCTCATCCTGGCCAGTCGACGGACCTCATGCCGGCGAGTCGTGATCATCGTGAAGGTCGGCCGAACCTCATCGGCCAGAGGTCGGCGAGACCTGCATCGGTAATCGGCCGGACCTCGTCATAGAGTCGGCGGACCTCATCGGCGAAGGTCGGCGGGACCTCGTCAGTCGGCGGACCTCATTCGGGAGTCGACGAGACCTCATCACGCGAGGATTGCGGACCTCATGCGGTAGAGGTCGGCATACCTCATCCGGCGAGTCAGCGAGACCTCGTTCGGCGAGGTCGGGCCTCATCCCGTAAGTTATACCTCTCATCTGGCAGAGGCACGCACACCTCATCATGGCGTAGGATTCGAGTCATTCGTCGAGGATTTGACTACGTACCATTTCAACTTTTGGAAGGTCATAACTCTTCGTCCGAACTACGATTCCGGGTGTTCTTGGACTCTATGGAAAGCTATTGAGGTCAAGAATGCATTTATATTCATGAGGAGGATATTGGGTGTGTCAGACCGAGGTGTTATGCCAAGCTCACCGAGGTCGGGGTCATTTCGTCCGAGTTTAGGATTTGACTCGTATGACTCCAACCGGAAGGTCATAACTCCTTCGTCCGAACTCCGATTCGGGTGTTCTTGGACTCTATGGAAATCCCATTGAGTCAGAATCCGTGTTATGCCTGAGGAGGATATTAGGTGTCAGACCGGGTGTTAGACTACAGGCTCACCGGTCGAGTCAACTTCCGTCTAAGTTGAGGATTTGACTACATACGACCTCCAACTTCGGAAGGTCATAACTTCTTCGTCCGAACTCCGATTCGGGTGTTCTTAGACTCTATGGAAATCCCATTGAGTCAAGAATACATTCATATGCATGAGGAGGATATTAGGTGTTAGACCGAGAGCGTGGGCCAGGCTCACGAAGTGGTCGGCTCGTCGATTAAGTTTGACTACGTATGACCTCAGCCGGAAGGTCATAACTCAGCCGATCGAACTCCGTTTCAGGTGTTCTTGGACTCTATGGAAAGCCCACATTGGGTCAAGAATATAGCCATGAATAATATCATGATAGCGGAACTCATATTGATCACGAAATAAGGAAAAATAGTAAGCAGATATGATAATCATAATTATTTGTACATAATATAAGATAGATACAAGTATAAGATAGATATGAACAAGAAATAGCAATATAAGTAGATTTGATATGTAGAGGAGTATAGAAGAAAAGAATAAAATGATAAGTTCGAGAACACGTATAATTGTATATTGCCTAAGGCGGATATTGAATGACAAGACATATATGACCGGTGCTTTGGCACTCTCACATGTAGATGCTGATGCTTCTAGCCATTGAAGAGCATACATGACCGGTGCTTGGCCTCCTGCTAGTGTTTCGACACTTCTATTACGTGGGCAGGCACGTCTCTGTTCAGTTAAATCTGCTTGGTATATATTGTATCGGGTCTCGTTCATTCTTTATCTATAAATTCGAGCAAGCGAATGTTTATCTCGTGTGTATCGAATAAGAAACCTGATAAAAGGTAAATAGTTGGGACATGAAGGGTACCTAAGGGTATTAAAGAAAGAAGTCTATGTTAAGCATCCTATGGGAGAGATAGGACGGTATGATAAAGCACAAGTAAAGCGTACAGAGTATAGAAATGTATGAGTATATGTCATAAGATATGATAGACTAATAAAAGTACATGAAAATATAAGTTAACAAGATATAAGATGTTCTGAGGAATGAGTACATACATGAATGATAGAGCATAGGTGAATATAAGAATGAGTAAATGCATGCATGATAAAAATAGAGGAATATATGTAGTATGAAACCACGAAAGGCAGTAATATGAAACTACGGATAACGAGAGCGAATACGATTAAAGTAATGATGATAGTATATATCGCATAAGCAATCATGATAACAATAGTTCATTCATGCTTATGAGATATGCGAAAAATATAATAAAGCGATTGCACGACCGACCGTGGGGATAGATTGGCATGCAGTAGGGAATAAGTGCGCAGCATACAAGTTGTTCTGATATCGAGACCCTGGATTTGGGTCGATGACATAGATCAGTTTGGATCACCAGTGGCCGAAAAGGGTCACCGCGGCGCCAGACCTTTATAAGATAATCATTGTCATTGCAATGATACTTGGCGTATCGGGCCTAATAAGACCCTTTGTTTGATACACCGGTGAAGTCTGGTATATCGGGCCCTTATAAGTTTCCTATCCACTTCTTTTGTGTAAACTGAGGCATGAAACATAAAATAAATGATTTGAGATATATGACATGAAAGATATGATATGATGAAGCATGAAATGCTATGTGATGATAAGTTTTGTAACATAAGATTATATGATCCGACATGATATATGGAAATGTATATATGAAATTAGTACATGAACACAGTACATGAAAACAGTACATGAAAATAGAACATAACAAATGGTATAATATATAAGCATGAAAATAAAATATGTATAAGAATATAACATACATAACAGGTTATGTTATATGTGAATATATAATAGACAACAATGAATTGATGAAACATGCTATGACCCACATGATAGAAGGCATAAGTGCTAAGAGCGATAGAGATAAGTAAAATATGACAAAGTTCGGGGAATGTCTATTAAGGCATAGATAGGAGATATGTCAAAATGAGAACATGTGACATCTGATAGGAATGTAAAGATGATAAGAAATAAAAAATTATATGAATTTGTATAGATATATGAAATGCATATGTATAAGCTTGTAATGATCTGTGGTGGTTGTCCATGCTTATGTTCCCACTAAGTAAAAGCATACGGGTGTTCAATCCGTGTGGAAATTACAGAGAAGCAGAGAAGACAAGGATAGGGACCCGGGACGTCCCACATCGCGACGAGGCCCGGCTCGAGAGATAGGTGCTCACCATAGTGCTTCATGCAAATCGATGTTTTGTATTATACATGTATAAGTATAAGTGTTTGTATAAGTAAATGAGACTCAGTATATGTGTATAAAGTTTGAGGGACACCACTCCGATGGCAGTTTTTAAGTAAAAGATTTTTGTTATTGTGAAATTATTTGTATACTCCTGGAGTCTGAGTTCGACTCCGAGAAAGAAACGGGTCCAATGAGTCCTAGTATATAGTCTCGTGCCCCGGACTCGGTTCGGATCACCATTCGAGATGCGATTAGGATCGGGGTGTGACAAGTTAATTAATTATCGGAGCAAAGGGTTTAAGCGTTCTGGAATATACAAGCATAGATAGAGTATAAGATTGCTATTCTAGATAGAGTGTAAGATCTTGAGTCTAGATAGAGTATAAGATGAAAAAGATAGAAATACATATGTATAGAAAGTGTTGAAGCCTACGATGTGGATGTCCTTGTATTTTGTATAGATGGATCGTCTTGAGAATCTAGTTGAAGCGTTGAAAGTGTTAACGGGAATAAGGGTTACCGACTTGATCACCGGAATCTATTAGAAGTGAATCGGACTCCGGCTAAGCCAAGTGAAGCCTTCAGCGACAATAGCGCCGAAGACATGGCTCGGATATTGGATGGTACATGCGTCTATCAGAAATATATAGCACACACACGACTACTCTGCCTTGGGTGACTTTTTGTCAGTGTGCAGATGCTATGAAAGTAAGACGTCTGAAATAAGTAACCAAGAAGGTCTCGAAGAAGAAGGGTAAAGGCCGGAGAGTCTCAAGGCGAGCCGACTCATGGTTCAACTACAAAGAAAATAAGACAAAATATACCACCTAGTTCTAGGATAAATGTCTCTCGGGAATGAGGAAGAACTTTGGAGTGCTCATTTGCCATAAATGGCATTCGGGTGTTTGTAGAGTGTGAATTTGGAGGTGCTTCAATTTGGCTGGGAGTATAGATCACTTCTTGGCCAATGTCGAGAATCGAGTTAATATAATCTGCGAGAGGCCGAGGAAGATCGGTTGCCACCATATGACCGGGTCGAGGTGGTCGAATAAGCTGCAGAGGACATGGAGGTCTAATGTCGGAGAAGACCTTGAGTGGCATCCGGCACCTATATGGCACCAGCACGGCTTATGCTATCTACAGGCTACGGAGGAGAAGGATGCTCCCAGATGTGATTCTTTGGTATGTATTCTGTTAAAATAATTGAGATGCATGTATAGATGACAATGAAGTAAAATATAGGCCTGGCAATATAGAATATAAATGAAAAGAAAATAAAAAGACATAAAAGAAAAGGACTTGACATAGAACATGCAAATGACCGAGTATGAATTTCGAGGACGAAATTCTTATAAGGAGGGGAGAGTTGTAACACTCCAAATTATACCCTAGCAGTTTTCGGACATGTTTAGGGTATAATAAAAGTAAAAGTATATTTATCCGGAATAAAAAATAAAATAAACAAGAACTTGGAATTAATACAACAGTTAAGGGTAAATTAATAAATTACCAATTTATGACCCAAGGGTCATAATATAATAAGTTCATATGTCAAAGTAGGAATATGCATAAGTTAAATTAAGAGTAAAAGAGAGTTAGAGGACCAAAGAGTAATAAAGAAGATGCTAGAATAAAATAAGGAAGAAAATTGTGGAAGAGACAAGTGGCTTGAAGGGAAAGAGGGAGGAAGTTTCTCTTGGAAGTGAAATAAAGGGATAGGGATCAAATAAAGATAAGACCAAAATAAATATCTCATTTGGTCTTAGAAGAAAGAGCAAAAAGCGATAAGAGAGAGAAGAGAGAGAAAGGAAGAGAGAGAAGAGAAGAAAAGAAAGAAGAAAGAGAGGAAAAGAAAGAAGATCACGGTATGGATACATGTCTTAGGTTTATGGAACTATATATGAATCTTGAGGTATGTGGAATTTGGTATAGTTTTGTATGGAAACTGGGAGTATAAGTCTAGTTTTGGTCTAGAAAGTTTAGATACACATGGTTTAGAAGCCTCTATCTTGTGTATGGTTTGGGTTTGAAAGCTCACAAAGAACTCACATTTTCTTATTAGGGTTGAGTTGATAAAGAGCTACAGGCTCTTATATACATGTTTGGGAAGGGTGCAGATTGCAAGTTGAGCAGAGAAATTTCCTATTTTTTGATCATATCACATTAGTCGGACAGCAGAATGGGGTTTCGGTCGGAAATAAAAGGGAATTTGGCAGTAAGTCCTTAAGTGAGTGTAACCACATCGATAGACTGATGTTAGGCTTTTGAATTTCAATCACGGACCCACATATACTAAGTTATGGTGCTTTTTATACGGAGGCAGGTCAAATGGGCGAGGTCGGCCCAAAGAGATTAAGTCTAGCGGAGGTCGACGGGGCCTGTACGGCGGTCAACAGACCTCTGGCACTCATCACAGCGAGGTCGCGGACCTCATACGTGAGGTCGGCATACCTCGTGGTAGAGTCGACCAGACCTCATCCTGTAGAGGTCGTGAGACCTCATGCGGCGAGAAGTCAGGGCCTCATCCCGATAGGAATCGGACCTCATCCGGCGGTGACGAGACCTCATCCCGGCGAGGTCAGTTTTCATCGGCGAAGGTCGGCATACCTCGTCACGAGGTGGCGGGGGCCTCGTGCGGCCCGAGTCGACGAGACCTCATCCCGATGAGTCGGACCTCATTACGGTAGAGTCGGCAAACACCTCATGCATCAAAGGTCAGCCAGACCTCGTGCGAGGTCGGCGAGCGTCATTGGTGAAGTCGACAGCAAACCTCATCCTGGCAAAGGTCGTGAGACCTCATCCTGTAGAGCACAACGGACCTAAATCCACCATGTGATCGGATTCAGGTCGGCTGTGATCGGGATTTGACGTATGACCTCCAACTTCGGAAGGTCATAACCGCAAATCGAACTCCGATTGGGTGTTCTTGGAGCTCTGGAAAGCCAGTTGAGGTCAAAGATACATTCATATCTTGAGAGGAGGATATTCGTTTCAGGCCAGGAGTGTTGCTGAGGCTCACCGAGGTCGGTCAGCTCGTCCGATTCGGGATTTGACTACGTATGACTCAACCCGGAAGGTCATAACTCCTTCGTCCGAACTCAGTTTAGATTCTTGGACTCTATGGAAAACATTGAGTCAAGAATCCATTGATATGACTGAGGAGGATATGAGGTGTCAGACCAAGGTGTTATACAGAGCTCATTGAGGTCAGGTCAGCTCGTCCAGTTCAGGATTTGACTACGTATGACCTCCAACTTCGGAAGGTCATAACTTCTTCGTCCGAACTCCGATTCAGGTGTTCTTGGACTCTATGGAAAGCACATTGAGTCAAGAGAATACATTCATATGCTGAGAGGATATTAGGTCCGGACCGGTGGGCCGAGCTCACACGAGGGTCGGTCCTCATTTCGTCGATTCGAGGATTTGACTACATTGCGACCTCGACTTCGGAGGGGGCCATAACTCACCGTCCGAACTCCGTTTCGGGTATTCTTGGACTCTATGGAACGCCCATTGAGTCAAGAATCTAGCCATGAATAGCATGATAAAAGCGGAACTCATATTCGGTCCATAAATAAGGAAAAACAGTAAGCATATATGATAATCATAATTATTCATACATAATATAAGATAGATACAACTATAAGATAGATATGAACAAGAAATAGCAACATAAGTAGATTTGATATGTAGAGGTATAGAAAAAGAATAAAATGATAAGTTCGAGAACACGTATAATTGTATGGCCTTACAAAATTTGGATATTGAATGTGAGACATATATGATGGAGTGCTTTGCGCTAGTGCTACGATGCTTCCTAATTGAAGGTAGGCGAGGCACGTATACATGACGATTAGCTGGCACTCACGCTGAATGTTTCGGCCTTCTATTACGTGGGCGGCACGTCTGCATTTAAACCTCGTCTTTGGCCCACCTTCAAGGTATATATTGTATCGAGTCTAAGACATTCTTTATCTCTGTTCCAAGCGGCTAATGTTTATACGTGTGTGTCGAATAAGAAATGATAAGGTAAATGGTTGGGACATGAAGAGATTACAAGGGTATTAAGAAGAGTCATGTTACCACGCTCCTATGGAATGGGGCCGTTATGATAAAGCAAAGTAAAGCGTCTGAGTATAGAAATGTATAGGTATATGTCATAAGATATGATGAGCTAATACAAAATTACATGAAAATATAAGTTAACAAGATATAAGATGTTCTGAGGAATGAGTACATGTACACGAGATTGTGAGACCCCGCTTCCTAGTAATAGGAAATCTGCTGGCTCTCCACGGTAACCGGCCAAACTCGCTCATTGTGAGTTACCATGAAATTTAAGCGTTAAAGCGCTAAATGTCTTGGGAAAACATGGGTTATAAAATTTTCACTTTTCTCAAAATCACACTTTTAGATTCGCAATCAGGCCTCTTGTTTCGGTGAATTGACCAAATACAAAATCACACAATTTATGAATTAAGCTCGATATTTTCAAAATCAACTCTGATCATAAAGGACCTCACAGTTCCTCATCAAAATAAATTAAGGATCAATCCAACAAAATTTCGCCATAACCGGTTTCTCAAAACCATACATACTATTTACAAAGTATTTACAAATTATACAATTTCAAAATCTAAATATATGTTGTTCAATTACATATCCATCCCATACATAAAGTTTACATCCTAGGTCATATAAATAAGCCCACCTATATAGCGGCAAAATGATGACGATCTCAATAGGTCGCGATAGCACACAATGGAATATATATAGCTACAAAATGAACAAACAAGTTGAATTACAGCGAAGATAGATATCATATACTAACATGACTGAATTTAATATGCATTGTTTTATAATTTATGTAAAACCCTATATAGCTAATTATTTACCCAGCAACCATCACGAGTGATTTAAATAGCATCAGCGTGAAGCTTACTAGGTCATCTCAACCACTCTGTTGCAGATTTCGTGATGCGTGAGGCAAAGCTTATCGAGGCAGCTGCAATGCGGATTTGCATCGCAATTGGTGCTTGCTAAAACTGCGAAGCGACTACAGGCGGAATTTCTTGCGCCATACGTGAGTGCCAAACGCTATACAAAATAGCCAACTACGTGGTGTCTGCATCGCGCGTGGTGCTATACTTTCTATGAAGCTGACAGCTACGGACGGAATTTTGCACGCCGTTCGCGTGTTTGGTGTTCTTTGTTGTGGCGACTATGGGCGTTTACCCACTTGCTTGACCTGTAAAGTCGTCACATAACGCTAAATCTCTTTCTATCTTAAGGATTATACATGGGTTTTAAAACTACATTTACTTAGTGTCAAAGTACAAATCTAACTTGTTTTGAAACTTACAAATCTCTTTTCAAATATTTTCTTTTAGATTGCTGTCATATTCATTACCAACATCAACATTTACAAATTGGAAAAGATCTTGATGTGAACCACTTACCTTGATAAGTCACTCCCATCAGCGTCTCTCGAGGCTCGTGGACGTCGCTCCACATTTTCTCTACGTGGGCCAGTCAACTCTGGTATTTGTTTCTTAGGTTTCCCTTGTCTTACCTTCCTTGATTCACTTGGAGCTCCTTGGAAGCTTGAAGAGAATAAAAATTCACCCTCTACCCTTTCACACTTTATATATAACATACTTTCTTCCCTTTCTTTTCTCTCGCCTCCTTTCTTTCCTCTCTATAAGAACGTTCCCTCTTTTGAGCCTTAAATACAGAATTTGAACTTTCAAAATGTATTCCAAAGTGCCCTTAAGTAACAAAATATCATTAGTTGAGTTTAAATTGATTCACTCTTTTATCAAGCTTCTCATTGAACAATTCTCATACAGAGACCAAGTCATTTACCCATTATTTGATATAACGCCATTAGAAAGATTTTGATTGTAGTACAATTAAATATCTCCATTATGAATTTTATATAGTTTACTTTATTCTTTTAACATATAAATTATATACTAAAAATATTCTGTAATTAATCATGTTTTAATTGAACATAAATATTTTAACTAAATCCTTCACCGGTGAATTTAGGCTAAAAATCACGGAAATCAGAACCCAATCATTAAAATGTGATGTCCGGACGATAATAATTATTAAGATTACGTTGGATCACGAAACTATCCATGGACTCGTTTCTACTTTATTTGATTTAAGTTAGTCTTTGCGAAATATATTAGGACAATTTTTTTGTATTTATTGAATTTAGAAAAATTTCAGCGGGGCTCAGTTTGATCTAAATCACTATTCACTTAAATCTCTATTCTCTTCTAAATATAGGTTAAGGGGATATAGGCATTTTCTTCTCCTTACACAAACCCCTCCCATTCGGGATATAATAAGAAAATCATTATTTATGGGCATTGGATTACAATTAGAAAATTCCACTTCATGTTGAGAATGACGTCCAGGAACATTCTAATTCTAAATCTACCCTCGTTTCTATCATTCTTGGACCTCACAATCGGTTCAAAAACTACTATTATAACATTCAATCGGGTTGGGTTTTACAGAATGATGAGCATAGATGAATATATAAGAATGATAAATGGCACATATTAAAAATAGGAATATATGTATTATAGAGAAACATGAGAGCGAAGTAATGAAGCTACGGTCTGAGGAAACGAATCTGCAGTTAAGTAAATGATAGTATATATACGCATAAGCAATGTGATAAAAATAGAGGAATATTGTATTATAAGAGAAACGCAGGAACCGTAATATGGAAAATGAGATATGAGAACGAATCAGGATTAAAGTAATGATAGTATATATCGCGCAAAGCGTCCTTGATACTTGATGGTTATTCCGCGCTTGCGAATATGTCTGAAAATAATAAAAGCGATTGCACAGTAATTTTGACCAAGTAGGGATAGATTGGCATGCAGTGGGAGCTGAGTGCGACATACAAGTTTTGTTTTGATCTCGGGGCCCAGGTTTGGTCGATGACATAGATCCGTTTGGATCACGGGTGCCACAGAAAGAGGGTTACTGGCCTTGAGCATGAGTGTCGGTGTCTCGTACAATGATACGCAATGCCAGACCCCAATGGAATATTTGTTTATCTGGTGAGTACAACCGGGCCTTATAAGTTCCTATATCCACTTCTTTGGTATTTATAGACGCCTTGGGAAACATAAAATAAATGATTTAGATAACAACATGTGGAAGATATGATATGATGTAGAAATATCAAAATCTTTGCTGTGATGATAAGTTTGCAGCATAGATTATATGATCAAACGTGAAGTATATGAAATGTAACTACATAGAGAGTAGTACATGAACACGGTACATGAAACTTGATGCATGAAAATAGAACACATATAAAGTAATTTTTATAGTATATAAGCATGAAAATAAAATGTATAAGAATGTGACATACATAACATAGGTTATGTTATATGAATATAATAGACATACCTAATGAATTGATGAAACATGCTATGACCACATGATGAGAAAGGCATAGTACTAGACGATGAGATAAGTAAAAGATGACAAAAAGTTGGAATACGGTAAAAGTATAGATGAGAATATGTCAGATAGAGAACATGTGACATACGATAGGAATGTAAAGATGATAAGAAATAAAAAATTATGAATTTGTATAGATATATGAAATGCATATGTATAAACATGAAAATGAGATGCCTTGGTGGTTGTCCATGCTTATATTCCCCACTAAGCGTAAAGCTTATGCAGGTGTTCAATCCGTGTAGTTATAGAGAAGACAAAAGTAGAAGGACCAAGGACATCCCACATGTGAGCTTGAGCCATTTCAGGAGATAGGTGCTCCACCCGCCTTGCTTCCATAATCGATGTTTTGCCTATTGCTTATGTATAAGTATAAGTGTTTGTATAAGTAAATGAGACTCAGTATATGTGTATAGAGTTTGAGGGACACCACTCCGGTGGTAGTTCTTTTGTAAATGTAAAAGATTTTTGTTATTACATAAATTATTTGTATAACCAGAAATCTGAAGTTGACTCTACGAGAAAGAAACGAGGTCAATGAGTCACACAGTGATATAGTCTCGCGCCTGGACTCGGTCGGATCCGCCATTGGCGGTCGGATCGGGATCGAGTGTGACAACAGGCCTAGTTCCATTAGCTATTTGGCGGTCGGCCCCGAAGGGCCCTCTTAAGGCCAGTGATAGCCGTGACCCGAGGCCCGGGCACCTCGTTGGATGCCTCGTCACCGGTCACTCCCCCACGGTGTTGCTCTTCGGATGCCTTGTCATCCGGAGGCGGCAGGGCACCTCTCATTCCGGATTCGGGTACTCCCAGTGCTCATCGCGACTTCACAGCAGAAAATACCAAACCATTTCTTCATAATATAAATACAAGATTTCCCACGAACTAGTCTGTTCGCCTCCGAAGGAATAGGAAGGCACTCTCACGGTGGCCAAATCAGGAAAACGGTTACACAAAAAGAATAAGAAGTCACCCTTTCTGAAATAAGAGCCATCTTCTCCTATCCGCATTAGGGGAGAAATCGTCCATCCAAAAAAGACGGATCCTCTTTCCTCCCTCCATAAAAGAAGAGCAAGTTACACCAAAAAGGTACGAGATTCTGAATCGAGATAATCACGGCTCTAAGTTTCAAGATTGGGAAAAAGAGACTAATTTTGCCATCGGAGGCGCAGAACAACACGGAAATGCGTCTTCTTTGTTTTGCGAGGTTGAGACGATCGGTGAATGCCACAGACGATCCATTGACTACGAAATTCGGGAGATACAATTCATAACTAAAGTGTTTGTAGCTTTAAAATCAAATATTTATACTAAATAAATAAAGGTGCAAACTTCTAATGGCAATGTATGTTATTTCTAATGTGTTTTTAAGTCGGATCGGTTCTTGGATAAGAATTTTCCCTTTTACATTTAGTTTATATTAAATCACGATAATAAAAAATGTACTTGTATGGATAATCTTAAATTTCGTTAAGTAAAATATGTATAAATTTAGTATGAATAGGTATTCACGATGAATTATTTTATTATTTAATTTTGTTTACATTATAAAATTTTATATTTTACAATTTTGTAAAGTATAAGAGGTGGACCTGACTCGAGCAATTTAATGCTAGAGGAGAGCTCCATGCAATGTTTTAAAAAAAATGGACTCACCAAAGTCAAATATTTTATTTAAAAATTCAAATCACAAATATTGCTCTTCTTTATCATAAACAAACAATTCTAAAAGGTACTTTCATACAAAATCACCATTTGATCAATGAATAATCAAATAAATAAAAAGCCAAACTTTTCATAAACCAAGATCATATATAATTTAGTTCAAACTTCATCATGAAATGACGTAAAACAAAATAATTATATTTTGTAAAATCTATATTAATATCACTTACATCAAATGATTCTTAAGAATTTGGAAGAAGCCAATCTAAAAGAATCTCAAATGATTCATTTCACTAGGTTTGAGAATCCTAACAATTTTATAATGTAATGTATTCATTGCAATAATATTTTAAACTTCCCAACTATTAATAATTTAGTCAATGAGTTTCCAAAAACTTTTATAAAGTCTAATTCCTTCTTAATATTATTTCAAATATTTATTTATTTTATATATTCTTAATTAAATCAACTACTAAACTAAAAATGATTATTATCAATATATTTACATCTATATTATTCTCTCTAATATTTTAATCACCAATATTATTTAAATAAATTCTCAAATCTTAGTAAATATCTACTTACAAAAATACATCCAAAAATGCTTATCAAATACATATATCTATCAAATTTTACCTTCCAAAAGTATCATATTTGTTTATTATTTTATAAGAATTTTTCATCAAATATTACTTCTCTTTTGAAAACTATTAGAATATCTGAAAACTCTTTTAACATAATATTTTCTGTTTATGGGATTCTTGGCGTGCTTTATAAATAGGTTTCCTAGGCTTCCTGTATGTGAAAGTTTTTACGCCTAATTTTTTTATATATAATGATATTAACCATAACAAATCTTGCATTTCAAATTACTTCATGTACAGATTTGACATTCTAAGTTTTTCGGGTTTCGAACAAAAAAAAAAAAAAAAACCAATTCCTTAGGAAGAACAAAAATAATATCTCATTTTTTATTCATTTGTAATAAGATTTGAAAAATCTTACCTTTTAAATCAATGATTCAAATCTAGTGACTTAGAATTTTCATTGTTCTACAATCAAGAGAGGAAGACCATGCAAAGAACAAAAAAGTTGTATTAATAATATTTCTTTTCTATTTATCTTTAGGTTTCTTTAGGAGAGTACCCTTATACCCTTATTTTTAATTTAAAATTCTATATTTTTCTACATAAAAAAATTAAATATCATTGGCATAGAGAGGATATATATATATATATATATATATATATATATATATATATATATATATATATATATATATATATATATATATATATATATATATACTCTTCATATATATATATATATATAATGAATAGATGTCAACCGTGGCAGACCTAGAAAAAGAGTTGAGGGGGGCAAAAACACTAGGTTCTCTTTGGTTTCTAAAAAGTATTAAGGAAAAGAAAAAAAATGATAAATAAAATGATTTTCTTATATTTGATAAGTGTAATAAAAATTTAAGTGCTAATGAGGTCTCACTAAAATGGTTAAGGTTGAGTGGGGGCATAAGAAAAAAAGTTAATATTAGTCTTCGTGATAACAGAATGCTAGAACTTTATAAATCCAAATAAATATATGTAAAAGGTTGTGGTTCTCAAAAATATTAAAGAAGAAAAATTGTGGAAAAATAATTTTCTTATGTTTGATTGTCTATAAATTTTCTAAAAAAAAATCACCTATAAATAAAATTGTATAAATTTAATTTTTAAAATTATTTAACTTTTATATTGATGAGTTTTAAACAAATAAAATCGAATTATAAACAAAAAATATTATATAAAATTTAATTCTAGTTTATTTTTCTTTCTTAATTTTCTTTTATTTTTTGCTTTCTTATTTTCTTTCTTATTTTCTTTCTTATTTTATTTCATTTGATTTTTGTTCAAAATTTCTTGGAACAAAACATAGCCTAAAAGAAAATCAAATATAAATAAAATTACTTTAAAACTTACAAATACGGAATTAAATATGTGCATTGGGGACATTTTAACATAATGGTATAGTATTTATGATATTTGAGGGAGACATATTTTTCTTCCCAGTTGGATTCCTCTTAGAAAAAAAAAAAAAAAAAAAATTGAGGGTCTGCCCCTGGATGTCAAAATAATAAAAAAAAAAACATGATATATGCTCTTTGAGTTTCTTCCAAGCAGGAACAAAGGCCATGACAGTATGTAGAATAAAAAAAAAAAAACCATGAAAAATCAAATATATTTTTCTATCCTTAAAAAATTATGCTTTTATATATATATATATATATATATATATATATATATATATATATATATATATATATATAATAATACGATAATAAAATGAATAGATGTCAAGAAAAGATATCAGAAAAAAAAACAGGCATGATATATCTTTCTTTGAGTTTCTTCAAGCAGCAGCGACAAAGGGCTTGGCACCTCCCATAAAGGGTAAGGTGCAAATGGTGAGTATTAGATTAGGTATTGCTTTTGGAACAATTTCACCTTCCAATATTTGAAATTGCTCACTTAAGCCAGGTGTGACATAAGAAGGCAGACATGGTGAGCTGACTCCGCCTCTCGGGCTGTGATACTGAAGCCCATCACAATGACTAGCAGCATAGCACACCATCTCCACCCACCTACTTATCATCTCCCATTTCTCTCTCAACTCCATTTCCAATGAACAACTTCCCCTGACAGCCTACATGCACTCAAATAACACCGACTTGCTTTTATCTCCTTTCCTTGGCTGGGCTCAATTTTTGTTTCAACTTCAAGCAATAATCTGCAAGCTTTCTTTCTGTTAGATGGACACCTTCTTTGCTGGAAAAATCTTTTAGCCTCAGAACAAGTGTCTCGAAACCTAAACTTCCCAATCCCTTTTGGCAGCATGGATGGACACATGACTAGCAGATACAACATATACTCCGACATATATAATTTTCTTATATATGATTGTATTATAAATTTTTCTCAAGAAAATCATATATAAATAAAATTACTTATAAATTTAATTATTTTAAAATTATTTAACCTTTATCTGGAGTGAGTTTTGAGCAGGCAAAATAACTTACCAATGTGAGAGGCTAGATATGAGCATTGGGGACATTTGAACATAATGGCATAGAATTTATGAGATTTAAGGGTATATTTTCCTTAGTGATTGGATTCCCATAACAGAAAATAAATATAAAAAATAAATAAATTGAGGGGCATTTGCCTTTGGGCATTACTTGGGTCCACCTTGAATGTCAAAGAAAAAAATTCGTCAAGTAAAGGTGTGGCAATATGTTGCTAGCGTCTACTTAATTTCTCGTAGTGGTGGCACCTCTCATAAAGGGTAAAGGTGCAAATGGTGGTGGTAGATTAGGTATTGCTCTTGAACAATTTCATCAAATGTTTTGAAAATCAAATCGGTTGTGAATTGAAAAACTTATTGATTACAGTTCATTATTCGGACGATGATCAAATCGATGATGTCTTAAACATGTATTTTATATTTTACTAAATTAAAATAAGTTTTTTCAAAATTAAAATATGTAAATGAATATTAATAATATTTAGAAAAAATATTTATTGATTTTTATATAGTCATTTTCATATTTTTGAATTATATCAACCTACTTTATTTATCACTAATCACGGTATGTACGCATACAAATTGGTAGGAAATTTAATTAAGTTTAGAATAAGAATATATTATTAATACTGTATTTGTACCAGATCAATGGATAACAGTGTATACACTCCACATTTTTTTGTTTCAAGTGCCAGACCAAGGTCGGAGGGTCGACTCACGAGGCGGTAGGGGAGACCCTCGCCTTCTTCACGAGGAGATATGACGACCGCCGACCTCACCCGTGGAGGAATTGACCGGCGGCCGCCCTCCTAGTGGAAGACATTGGGAGGGACCTCAGCATTCTTCCACAGTGGGATTTGGGTGACCGGCCCTCGCCAGAGTGGAGGGATTGACCGAGGGGCCGCCCTGCCCGGTGGGAGACATTAGGGGAGGGCCCTCGCCTTCTTCCCTGTGGAGATTTGGCCGGCCGCTGCCCTGCCCCGTGAAGGAATTGACCGGGGGCCGCCCTCGCCCCAGTGGGGAGACATTAGGGGAGGGCCCTCGCCTTCTTCCCTGGGGAGATTTGACCGGCCGCCGCCCTTGCCCCAGTGGGGAGACATTAGGGGAGGGCCCTCGCCTTCTTCCCTGGGGAGATTTGACCGGCCGCCGCCCTCGCCCAGTCCCTCATCGATTTGGAATATTTGGAATTGCTCACTTAAGCCAGGTGTGACATAGAGGCATTCCATCGATGGTGAAGACGGCTCCCGCCTCTCGAATCCCTCACCTGGCCAGTCCTCATCGATGGTAGACGGCTCCGCCTCTCGGAGGCTGGCATCCGTGCTCGGCCATCCACAATGACTAAGCGACCTTAACTAACATCTCCACCCACACCATACTTATCATCTCCATTTTCTCTCTCAACTCCATTTTCAATAGTTTCAACTTCTTGGCTTACATGCCTCAAATCTTACCACGAGCTGCTTTATCTCCTTTCACTTGATGGGATCAAATTTTGTTTCAACTTTAAGCGATAATGCAAGCTTTCTCTGTGGTTAGCGGACGGACTTCCTTCTGGAAAAATCTTTTAGCCTCAGGCAAGTGTCTCGAATCGCTTCTGTCTTTTGGCGGCATGAATGGACACGTATCAGATTACAACATATACTCCGACGGGCATTTGCTTATTTGGCATTTCGATTTGGGGATTGTGGGTCTTCATCATCATCGTGATGTATTCTAAAGAGATCGATAGCGATATGCCAAAGGAGGATCTTTGTGATCGAATTCTACACTAACTATGCTCAATGACGAGTTCTCCTAATAATAGAAACCCCCTTTTTGTAATCCCCTGCAAATACTCTATGTTTGAGTGGCTTCTTAGATCATTTGCGGTTTATCGTTTGTCATCTCGAGGGAGGAAGGCGGGGATGGAGAAGCTCCTTCATGTCATCCACTTTCTCCCAAGTCATGTCTGGAACCTCTCGAGAATTTGTTCTTGTCGAAAGCTATTAACCTCATGATCGAACTTGGTTTGTCTACGAGGCAAGAATCGATTAAGTTGTTACGTGCCATGCTTCTAGACCATCTCTTCCCACTTTCGTCGATGATGGAAAGGAGGAAATGACTCGGTGAATCAATCGATCCATCGAAGGGTATACTTTCTCTTGCTTACGCATAACGGACAATGAACGATCGGACAAAATCAACATAAATCGCGTAAATCTCGAAAAATAGCTCTGAATGCTTGGCGTAAGTAATGTTGATGTCAACATTGAACTCATGCCTCTCGATGAAGAAAGCGAAGGCCACTAAAGTAGAAATGGTGGATGAAGGCGCGATGCGGAGAAGAATGCCTAGTGGAGAATAAACCACAACGGCCTTGGTATAGAGCACATCATCTGAAGCGCTCCACGCCTCTACCACTTTGAATGCCTCTTGTGTATACACGATGAAGTGCCCATACTCTTGTTGTTCTTCGAAGTGGGATGAGGTCTGCATATAGATGTCTCAATTGCTCCATGAATAAAGAGTAAGCAGCGTTCATATATTTTCCACTTCTAGTGCCATCGTGATCACCATCGTAATCTGGGATTGATTTGAGTCTTGTCTTCGCATTGTGTAACCCGGATCATATGTCTTCCGATTTCGCATAATCGGAGTCGGGATCGGGAGCTGGGAGCCAGTGCATCTCGAGTGTTAGCCGCTGGGCGAACCCGAGGTCCTCTCCATACTTGATAATTCCGACCCTTGAACATTTGGAATGGACGAAAGCGAGAGCGGAGTTCACCACTAGTCCATGACCTAGAGAAGAGCTGCGTAAAAGCCACTGACTTGGACTACCGACTGAGCAAGTGCCTCGACCACAATTCATTATCTTCTAAAGTAGCGTGGTGCCGGGGCCTCGAGGTGTAAGAGGAGAAAGCGATTGCCCAAAATGCCATGAGGGTATGATGTGGATCCATATCATCATGTTTCCCTTCGAATCTCTAATTGTTTGAGGGTACCAGGAATCTTTGTGCCACCAGTCTGTGAGCAAATGCAGGCCAAACAGGATCTGAGTCAAATAAGCTCTTTGTGAACTTCGGTACATTTGCTAAAGATGGTGAGAGGGCCGATTTGCGGGAAAGGCTTACTAGCACCATCGGCCAGTAGCTCCCATTCATCCCGAAGTTTTATACACTTTACGGGAATATCTCCATTGCTCCCGTGCGACCACTCTTCACTTTGCACGGAGGTCACAATAGGCACTAAATCGGGGAACAACGATAGTTTCAAAAACATCAAGGCTAGGGGTTTTGTTTTACTTCCCTGTTTTTGAAAATTGTTTATAATTCTAAAATGGGAAATTCAAGACAATAAAAGAACATTGGTTCCCATTTTTCTATGAAAAACACAGAGAGGAACACTAAATTGGGAGAACAAAACAATTTTCAGATAACTTACAAAATGGCGTTATCTGTCGTTTCAGCCATTTTTCCGTGAATAGTTTCAAAGTAAAGACCAACATGCTTTGGTTATTGGTGTTTTTGAAAATTGTTTCTTTCAATAAAGACAAAACAAACAAGGAACATATTTAGTTTTAGTTTTGTTGTTAAAAAACCACGAAGAACACTAAATTAAGAGAACAAGAATAGTTTTAGAAGGCACAAAAATGGTGTTCTATGTGTTTTCAGTAGATTGTTTTCATGAACAATTTTCAAAAACAGAACAAATATACATAGTTCTTGTTTTGAAATTATTTTATTCTAAAAACGAGAACACGTTTTGGTTCATATTTTTGTTATGTAAAACACGAGAATACACTAAATTAAGGCGGGACATCCATGAAGGGAGGGGTTGGTTCTAGCCTAGTGAGACAGATTTAATTACTACATTGCCAACAAATTCTTTGGCTAGTAATTAGATATGCTCTCCCTACTTGTAGTTTTCTGGCCTTGATTTGAATTTCAAATAGGTGTCATCTTTGCTATCAAAGCATCAAAATATCAATCATATTTTCAAAAATTTGTCATTTACTTAAAAGAGTATTGGACATGCATCAGGACAATTATCCACACCTCTCTTATGAGGGACTTCCCTTAAGTGGTTAGAAATGATTCATAACAACTACAAAATGAATTGCAAATTGTTTACTCACCCAATGGAAAAAATTGGAATAATCATGTGAAATATTCGAACCATAGAATTCAAGTAGTGTTGAAAGTTGCTTCTTTATTTCTGGAGTCATTAGAAGCTACTCATATTTTCCAAAATTTGCAAGATCATTTGATAGACCATCATCGCAAGTGAAGGTTATAAGAGCTCTTGAATGATGGAAAAAATGGGTCTGTTGATTCCCCACAATATGATAGATTCAAGTTAGAATTTTGATGGTTAGGATAAATGACACTAGTGCTTTAGGATGGGTCATTAGAGACTCAAATAATTATAAAGATGGTTTGGATGAGGCATTTAGGCAAGTCCTCTATAATTATTATAGAATGCATAACATTAAGATATGAGATTTTAGTTACTTAAGAATAGTGGTTTACAAAATTTAGAGATTGAAGAGTGACTCCAAGATTATAATAGTGCTATAATAAGTATTAATAATAGTTCTATTATACTATGTGGAGGATACTTGAGAGAGATTTGTCTTATGATATGAAGACATCTATGAATGCAAGCAGCATGTCTTTAGAGAAGCAAATAGAAGCTGTTGATTGTTTGACGACAAGAATGTGTGAGATTCAAAGAATTTTGGATTGTCTAATTTCCCTAAGGATGTTACTAACATTAGTTTTGAAGATGTGTGAGTCTACCTATCTGTCGTATGTGTAGGAGTATTTTGTTAAATAGTTTGTACTACAAAAAAAGAAAAAAAGTGCTTATTTGTAAAAAAATAAGAAAAGGAAAAGATATGAGAATAAGTTTCGAGAAAACGCAGATGATGTTTTCTATATTTTCAAATATGTTCATAAAAAAATTTTAAAACAAGAACCAAACATATCTAAATTGGTATCATATGTTTTTCAAAATATTCTCGAAGGCGATTTCAAAAACATAAAACAAACAGGACCTCATAATGCCCTTTAGACATATTTTCTATACGTTAAGTTAAATAATATAAATAGTTTTTTCATAAAAATATTCATTATGATAAGATTAGTGTTTGGGAATTTGGGTTTTTTTCTCAAAAAAAGTATTTTAAGGCACTTTATGAATATAAATGCACTTACAAGTAATTAAGGACTTGAATAATAGTTGGCATTGGCTCCCCTCGAACTTCCTCTTTGTGGCTGTAATTGCAGAGTCCCTTCTTGGTGTATTTATAATGTAAAATAGAGTTTAAGTAAGAATATGAGCAAGTGATGTAGGGGCGGAGTTGTTTGGTCACGCTCATGATAATTCTTTACATCATTATAATATAAGCATCGCACTTTTCTTTTCCTTTTGTTCCTATTTGCTTTATGCGAGAATCATCTATCATTAGGAGGTGTATTCACAAGTCAAGAAATACATGACAATTTTGGCGATATGGTTGCAATTTTGATATGATAATTTTTTTTTAATGATGAATAATTTTCATATTTTCAAAAAAATTTCTATCTTCATTACCTTGTTCATGAACTAATAGCATATAAAGGTATTTGCTGAAAAATGTCTCAAATCGATCCTTGCAGTTGTAAGGCACATGAGGGTTAGTGTATAAAACGTGATGAGACTATTTCTTTACATGGAATATGTTTTTTACTTGATATTTCTAATAAAATTAAACTATTTTATTAAGTATTTTGGAAAGAAACATGTATTTTTTTAATTGTAAACATCACAAGTAATTCTTATAATATTATCTGTTGTTGAATTCACGCAAATGAGCTTTCATGAAATAATTTTCTAAGTGTTTTTAAGAAGGATCATCAATGAATGTTTATCTAAAAAAACCACCATACACATGATTTTTCAATATAATAATGATTTTTTATTTTATATTCAAAATATTTGCTATATTTTATCTGACTAATTTATACATTTTGAAAACATGTGTTCAAAGCCTAAAGTAATTCATTGAAGTGTAGCTCTGAATAATTAGAGTAGAGATGATGGTTTTGCTTTGTGAAGTTCATGAAGGTAGATTAATAGCGGTGAGATGAATCATTATAAAAAACTAAAAGAAAAAAGAAAAAGAAAAGAAAGAAGAAGAAGATTTCTTTGGAACCAAGGAAATGCCCAATCGGTTCTCTTTTCTTTTCTAATTGTATTTTGTGCTGGAATTTTCTTTGACCAGATGGAGGAAGGGATAACCCATCCAAAGATTTGGATTAGTCTCTTGTTGGAGAAGGGACTCCTCCCAATCAGGGTTCTTGTTAGGTTCCAGTTTCTATACTAATTAATGTTGAGTCTGCACTGTGTGAGCTGGACCAATGAAGTAAGCCCATTGTTGATTTTTATTTTTTCAGAAAAAAGGAAAAGCAAATCACAAGAAGAAGTGTAGGGAGGCAATGGCAGAATGAAAAACAAGAGGGGAGCGGTTTGAGAAAGAAAAAGAGGGGTTAGGGTTTTGATTTTCTTGTAAGATGGAAGGTTAAAAATAATATCGGTTTAGCTCCAAATTTGATATAGTGACTCCTTGTAAGGTGCTCTTCAATAATAGTTTTGATTATTAGTTTAGCTCTCTGATACCCATTTAGCCATTCTTCCTTTTGGTGAAATATTTCCTCTTTTCTCTTGATTTATCCATCATTGGGTTGATATTGTTGTTTGGTATTAATGATATTCTTGATGTAAGTTATTTATGAGCCTCTAAATTTCTTGTTAGAAGAACTTTTTTGTGTAAATTCATTATTGTCATTGTTAAAATAGTGTAAGTTTAAGTGGCTTAATAAACCTATGGTTTTTTACCCTTTATTCGAGAGTTTTCCACGTGAAAATTGTTGCCTCATTGTATGCATTTATTCTTGCTTACGGATTTTTGTTGATTAATTGTTTGTTGAACCTATTTTTGGCACATAAAGAGGGAAAGGTCATTTCCCGACATTGCTTCAGCAAAGTATGGAGAAGGAGACGAAGTATGCACAGCTTGAATCAAGCCACCTTCTCATCATGGGAAACCTCCCGGATGAGAAAGTGGTTCATGGATCCTCCCCTTTTTCTTAGGAAAGAATCTCCTTCTTGGGATAAAATCTCTCTCATTCTTAATAAAGACTAATCCTTCCTTATCAAAGATTAATCTTCAAAAGTAAGGATTTGGAGAACTAACAAATCTGCGGATAAACACCAAGCAAGGTTTCCCGCCTTATCCATTCACATTCATAACAAACTTGCTATGAGCGAAAGACGTGCTTCAATAAAATTTGTAAACTTTAGGACGAAATACGTAAGACTAGCTCGGGAGTGACACCTTAATTTCACATACCAGCTCTGGAATCTCCTATTCAGGTAGTGCTTCATCGCTTTAATATGATCTGCGAGCTTGACCGCTCACATCGCGGGCTAGGCGCACTCGATTGCCGGTCGGGCTCTTAAAGCATCGAGCAGTGGGTTTAAACCATCGTACTCACAAACTCGCTTCACCATTTTAATAATCAAGCTCTTGTCATATTCCTTCCTCATTTTATTGCTCTTTCTTTCTTTTTTTTAATGAAATTCGTTGAAATTCAATTAATTGAAAAATTTAAAGACCCACTACCTAATTAATAATTATAAAATTGTATTAAAAAAATAAAATGAAATTTCCATAATTTAAGTTGTATGACAACTTCTTCTATTCAAATTCAATTAGTTTAAAACAAACGCACCCACTACATAGTGGTTTTTTTTTTTTAAGAAAAACATAATTTCATTGATTCTAACTAATAATATATTGATAGAAACATATAATCAAAAATGCTAAAATGAAGGATCCCGACCCGGATTAACCTCATGAACCCGAGGGGACCTCCCGGCACTCCAATGGATATAGAAACTTTTCCTTAAAACAGTCAAATAAAATCCATGGAGCGAACCCTTTTACAATCCTTAACATATCTTTAGAAAATAATGCGGAAGCGAAGTGATAATTTTTTTTTTCTTTTCTTTTCTTTTGTTTTTCAAACACTGATTTTTCGTAAAATCACAGTTTCTCTATTTTTCTGACTTTCCCAAATTTACAAACCCGATAAAAGCATTTAAAACACTTATAAACTTCAATTTTATACTTCCATATTAGGACTTCTCAGTCCACAACCCAATCAACACAATATACATACATATACATTTGTTTACTTTAAATCATCAAAACATTCAAACCTCTTAAATTCCATGCACATTTTTATCAAACATTTTTTGTGGGGCTTGAGCCTACTTGCCGACCGCCACGTACTCGCCCACGAGGATCAAAGCCCACGTAGTTCCTTTTCAACTTTATACATATACATATATGCATAACAAAATATTCAATATGAACAATATGCAAAATTATATATACAATGAAATCACGCTCGTCTCATCAATGGCTCGACTCACTACACAGAGTGACCTCATCTACAAGCACTGCCTTGGGTCCCGAAAATGTTTTTTTGAAACATATAAAAGAATGAGCCAAAGGAGCCCAAGGGAGTGTACATTTTCATTAAAATAACATTTTCAGTATATACCAACATAATACATACTTATACAATTAAAATCCATTTATACCTTAAACATTTATGCCTTAAACTTTCTTTCTTTCTGATAATAAATACTTATACATTAAAATCCATTTATGCCTTAAACATTTATGCCTCAAACTTTCTTTCTTCTTTCTTCTTTCTTTCTTTCTCCGATAACCTGTGGAATAAACACAATCACGCCTCGGTAATCGACTTGCAGGGATAAATACATTCCAGCCTATAACCACTACGTTGAGAACCACGCTTGCATAGGGTTCTGGGCCATAGCACTTTATCACGTGTAAGGATATTACTCAGACACCTATTTCCTCCTCGCTAGTAACCTATAACTTTACTTCAAACCTACACGCTTAAAGTACTTCTACGATACTTCAAATCATACCGCCATAGGGGTTTAGGGGAACTATCGCAAACATTTCTTCAAAATACATTTATAAACAACATTTAAATCCTTTACTTATCATTAAAACACATATGCACTTCTTAAACATTTTTAAATCCATAATACCTAACATATGCATACATATTTAATACACATATAAATATATGCATTGATGCAAGATAAAAACAATGCAAGATAAAACATTTCCATATACCTCAATATTTATATAAAATTTACATTAAACTTTCAGTTTAACATTAAAAACCATTCACTTTAAAAACCAATTCTCAAAATATCATTTCACCACGCCACCGCTCAATCCCGCTTGCTTCCCGTCGAATTCCCGTTTCCCGTTCGATAGTCCTTTTCACCTTTTTCAAGAAAACCACAACCATACATTAACTTCCATTGAATCCACCATACACATTCATTTAAATCCAAATGAACAAATTTCCCTTAAGCACTAAAAACCCATTCATTTTGGCCAACCCTTTTTTTTTTCAACAATACTCTATAGACTTTTTGACCCCAAAAATTATTCAAAAGGTCTTCAAAAAATTATGAAACTCTCCAGATCAGTCCTTTATATATCCACGACACTTTTAAATTTTCAATTTAAAATTCCTTCTCTACAGCCCTCAACCACATAACACAAGTTACAACATGTTCTTGATGCCAACTTGGTTAACTCACTGAATCACCTACTGTTATCCTTGATTTATGGGATCTTAACTCCATAAATTGGAAATGGTTTCTTCACTAATTTGAATCTATGGTTCCAATGTTTATTCTCCAATTGGAATCACCCAATTTGGATCACCAAAACTCAAGTTATTGTAATTTACATCTTGATGACTCAATTTGGCAGAACAGAATCTGCACATAGCTCCACTTTGACAAATTTTCTGGGCACTTTGGGGTTATAATTTGCATGCACTTCCTTTTGATAAATTTTTTCCCTAGAAGTCTATTTTATCCAGAATTTTGAATCACTCAATTTGGATGAGTGAAACTCCAGTTATGGCCAAAACACTACAACCATACCCAAAACAGAGTAAAATCAGTGTTACAATGAGCTCACCAGTCCGTATTTGGGAGCCTTAGAGCTAATTTGCTCTTGGTCCTTCTATACATGTCTCTTAGCCCTATCTCTTATGATTCTTTACCAATTGGAATCAATTCATTTGGATGATTCTAACTTAATCTATAGCCAAAATAAAAACAGGGGTTTTACAGAAATTTTTACAGCATTCCCTTTACTTTACAACATGATCTTTATGCCCTCAATTCAAATCCTTTTCTTTTCTAACCAATTCCAATGCATTATACCTCAATTTCATAAATCCCTAACCAATTTCAACATATCATACAAAATTCTACATCAAACCCTAACCATTCATTCACTTGATTTTTTTCAAACCCTAACCTAATCCATTTCTTTCTCAATTTCTATCAAATTCATCATGATTCAACCTTAAATACCCCAATTGGGGTTTTATCCAAAAAACCTCAACAAATCAAGGGTTTGTGTGATCTCTCAACCAAAACCCTAGGTTTGGAACAAACCAATCTCCATAGAAAAACCCTAGCAATCACAATTCAACAACCCAGACATCCAAAAGACACTGATTCCATACAAAAAAAAACATACCTTGTTCTTCTCCCTTCTTTCTCCTTCCTCTCTCTTCCTCTTCTTCCTCTCTTCTTCTCCCTTTCTCCTCCATAATGGGTGCCTTAACTTTTTGAGAGACCAAATGAATTATTTTGTTTGTCTCCCCATTTAAATATTCTAACTTTCCTTTAATTACAATTTGGTCCTCCATTTCTTTTATATTGCCAATCAACTTATTTTATTGCATTTGAGCCCATGAACCTCATTGGCCCATTCTAATGAGTCACAAACCCTAACTTAGCCCTTAAGAAATGTTTTGATTGGCTCTCATAAGAAAATATCTCCATTTTATCAAATTTTTATTCCTTTTTGTCTTAGAATCGCTTATACCGATTAAACGGGGCCAAAATATTCTATACGTTTCAAACTTCAATTTGACCATGAAATATTCTAAGTAAATCCTTCACAGTGGATTCCAGGCTTTGAAATCACCGAAATCGGATTTAAAATCATTAAAATCGTAAATCCCGACAATAGCGTATTATTATCCGAATACGTCGGACGCCTTCGAAATCCATCTAAACGGACCTCGCTTCACTCGTTGCTCTCGTTAGACTCTATGATTGCTTCCTATTATTCCGTATTTTCTCGGCCCACTTCCGAAAAATATCGTTGTGGTCCACATTTCAAACCTAAATCACTATTCACTTAAATCTCCAATTTCTAAATATCGCCCAAAGTCATAGGAACCGAAATACCCTCTTTTTTAAAATTCCTTTGCAAACCCCTCCATCCCGATAAAATAAGAAAAATCACTATTCCTAGGCACCCGACAATTTTAAAATTTTCACTTTATGCCCAAATGATCCGAGCGTCTCTAAATTTAATCTACCTCATTTCTATCATTGGACTCCTAATCAAGAAAAACTACTATTATAACATTCAATCAGCCAGGTTTTACAATCACCCTCCTTATAAAATTTCTTGCCCTCAAATTAAAAAACATTCGTAGTTGCACTGGAATAATGCCTCTTCATCTCGCTCCTCAAGCTCCCATGTAGCTTTCTCTACTATATGGCTCCTCCACAATACCTTCAAATACCAAATGAATAGTCTCATAGCATAACTTGCTTCTCGACGGCCGAGGATCTCGCACGTTCCTCACTCGTATGTCAAATTCTCCCAGATTTGACCCCTGTCATGGTCAATACATGTGAAGGTCCGCAGCCATGGATCATAGAAACATGGAAAACATCGTGAATGCGGGATCGAGGCCGATGGCAATTCCAATCAATAATATGCCACCTCCCAATCCTCTAAACAATCTTGTATGGTCCAATATACCACGGACTCAAATTTCCTTTCCACGTTCCCAAATCTTAGTATCGCCTTCCACGGGAAATCCTCAAAATACCATATCCCCTATCTCAAACTCTAGATCCCTACTGGCGATTGTCCCGCATAACTTTATGTCTTGGCTCTCAGGTAATTTTCTACCATCCTTTATAACTTTGATCTTATCACAAGTCACTACACTTCTCCGACTCCACTAATTTCCTTTCACCTACCTTTGTCCCAAACATCGAGTTCGACATTTTCACCCATAAAGAGCCTCCCATAAGGGGCCATACTAATGTCGGCAGATAATCGTTATTAGGATGCGAACTCCACGCAGTGTTCTTTTGCTGTATGATACATCTTTGTACTCCCTGATGCATAGCATAAGCGGAGGAACGCCTCCCATAATCTCTCCTCACATCACCTACACGGCACACATAACCTCCGCCCCATGACCACTGCACCATCCTCTCTCAATGACAAACCCCTCAAGGTCTGCACTCTACTTCACCTCTCAACTTTACTTCATCTCAGGATCCCGACCGGGCTCTAATCCCGTCTATCAATACAGACGACATGAATGGGCACTAATGTTACTCACCATGGCGCCTCACTCATGATCTCATAATTATGAGTCATGAAGACATCAACTATAGGAACTCATGGGTCTCCTACTAAGAGCACCGCTAACACGTCGCTTCCGTGATGATATTCAATGGTACATTCATAACTTCATCGCTCCAATCCATCTCCTCTATCTCATGTTCGGGCTTCCGTAAACAGATACCGTAAGCTTCCATATGATCCGTAGTAAACTTGGGCTGTGGCACTCCATATAAGTAATGCCTACATTCATAAAGGCAAATACTACGGCCGCTAGCTCAAGGTCGTGTAGATAATTCGCTCATGCCTTTTCAATCGCTTCTAGAAGCATATGCAATCACCTTATCACTCACAGACATCACACAACCTAGGCCTTGCCTAGAGGCATCACAATACACCGCAAAGCCATCCTGCCCTGATGGAAGCTGCAAGCACTGAGCCGAGGTCAATCTCCTTTTCGCTCATCGAAACTCGCGACAAGCCTCCGACCATAAACGGTTCCTTTCTCAAGGCCAGTCAAAGGCACATCTTAGAACATCCTCAACGACCATAATACCTGGCCAAACCCATAAAACTCCTTATCTTGTAACACTCGTAGAGGTTTCTAATTCAAGATAGCCGATCTTCAGGGATCCACCGCATCCCCCTAGCTTAAACTTATGTCCTAAAGACACCGCTTGACAAAACTGACACTTAATGAGTTTGGCATATAACCGATGTTCCCGCAATGTTTGCACTATTCTCAAGTGTTTCAGATGTTCTTCCACGCCTGAATAGATTAGTATATCGTCAATAAACACCGATAAATAAACCGGGACGGCAGCCTAAAATCCTATTCATGAGATCCATAAAAGCTTACAAGTATCTGTGAAGTCCAAATGGCATGACTAGAAACTCAAAATGCTTGTACCGTGTTCTGAATGCTGTCTTGGGAACATCCTCATCATGAAGTCTCAACTTATCCAATTCACTTCCAATTAAATCAAGGCTCATAACAACATCTTTGCAAGCCTTACATCAAGCCATTAGCATCCTTAAAGTGAAAAACCCATAATGCCCTTCACCTTAGCAAAATTACATTTATATCTTAATCACTTCTTCTTCTTAAAACATTAATTCTAACACATTCCATTAGGCATTTAATCACTCTAAATTGATTAAAATCAATGGAAACTCAACTTTTCATACTTCTCCTAATGTGCGTTCAAATCCTACATGTCACACATTCATAATTATTTCTTCAATTTCTTCCATTTTCTTTTCACTACATTTGATAATTATCCAATGCTATTGATTTACTTAAACTAAATCAAACCAATGCATTTCCAATTAAACCCTTTTCGCCTAACCCTCTCATCTCATTTTCCATTCAACTTTTAATTCCATTAATTCGATTAATTCCTCTGCCATGTCAAGTAATGTCATTAAATCAATTAAACCAATCAAACAACATAACTTCCATTACATTCAAGGCTTGACCTAAATTGACAATCCTTATAATCTCATTCTTTCTTTCAATTTCTTAGCAAATCAACTCATAGAATCATGTCAATTTAATAGCTAAAGCCTTAATATAACTCAATTCGAAGGTTTAGATAAAATAATCCATAAAACCCTAATTAGCCATCGGAACCTCCTCGAACTCCACTGCTTGACCAATTCAAGCCGTCTCGATCGTGCGTAGCCCGGGATTTCAAACCCATGCTCCTCACTGTTCACACTCTACTACCCGGCCGTACTATGTGTGGGTCAGCGACGCCATCTGCGGGTCCAAATCTCCGGGACTAAAAACCTACAACAAACCTCTTCAAGCCACATATGGACCTTTGGTTTTTCCATTTTATCTTTTATTATTGATTCAACTTTCAAGCAATGATACATGACTAACTTCTCTCGATACATGACTTGGCATTTCTTGGAATAAGGACCTCATATCCTACAATTGATTGTGCAAGATTATGTATAAGATCATGCATTTTATAAGTTAATCTATCATTAGAATCGCTCTCTTCAACTTTTTTTTTTTCAACAATCATCTCGACAATCGATTCCTCTAAATATCGATCTCCCATATGTCCTCCAATTGCTCATCCCTCGTTTGGACCCTCGTAGAACATTATCATTACCTTATGCCAAGTAGTAAATGCATTTTCATTCGACGAATAGACTCCCATTTGGACAGTCTGATTTACATTACATTAATATTCCTCCTAAGGTGTTAATGATGAGCGACCTTCACACATGCCTACAATTTCTTTCCAATCCTATGATCTTTTCACTCACACTATTCTCCTATCTCCAAATGTAATCTTTGAAATTAAAGTCCAAGACCTCTTTTCGCTCTAGACCTTCCAACTCAAAAGATCTAGTATTATTTCTATAAATGAAACCCTGTGATTTCCTGGGTGGTGGTACTAATGCCTTAGGAGCTCTCCTGGTGGCGGGTCGGCCTCGACGACGCATTTTCTGTGAATTCAAAAATTTAATATGTCATGTAATGCATATATGATTTTAAATCACATAAATAATTTATGCAATTTTAAAATAAAACATTAAAACAATCATATGAACATAAAATTTTCAAATCTTTATAACCTTTTCAAAACCGTGGCTCTGATAACACGTTGAAGGATCCCGACCCGGATTAACCTCATGAACCCGAGGGGACCTCCCGGCACTCCAATGGATATAGAAACTTTTCCTTAAAAATAGTCAAATAAAATCCATGGAGCGAACCCCTTTACAATCCTTAACATATCTTTTAGTAAATAATGCTGGTTTAAGTGATAAATTTTTTTCTTTTTCTTTTTCTTTTGTTTTTCAAACACTTCTGGATATTTCAGAAAATTGGCCGAGTTTCCTCTATTTTCTGACTTTCTCCCAAATTTACAAAACCCGATAAAAGCATTTAAAACACTTATAAACTTCTAATTTTATACTTCCATATTAGGACTTCTCATTCACAACCCAATCAACACAATATACATACATATACATTTGTTTACTTCCAAATCATCAAACATTCAAACCCTCTTAAATTCCATGCATATTTTGACAAAATGATTTGGCTTGAGCCACTTAAGCCGACCGCCTACGCATTCCTGGCCCACCGAGGATCAAAGCCCACGAGTTCCTTTTTCAACTTTATACATATACATATATGCATAACAAAATATTCAACATGAACAATATGCAAAATTATACAATGAAATCACGCTTCGCTCCCATCAATGGCTCCTCGACTCACCGCACGTGAGTGACTCCTATCTACGCACTGCCTGGTCCCCAAATGTTTTTGAAACATATAGAAAGAATGAGCTAAAGGAGCCCAGTTGAGTGTACATTCATTAAAATAACATTTTCAAGATATACCAACATAATACATACTTATACAATTAAAACCATTTATACCTTAAACATTTATGCCTTAAACTTTCTTTCTTTCCTATAATAAATACTTATACATTAAAATCATTTATGCCTTAAAACATTTATGCCTCAAACTTTCTTTCTTCTTTCTTTCTTTCTTTCGTTTCTGATGGAACCTGCGGGAATAAACACACCGAACGCTTTCCGGCAATCGACTCGCGAGGGACAACACATTCCGTTTCATAACCACCACGCCGCTGAGAAACTCACGCTTGCATAGGGTTCCAAACTATAGCACTTTATCACGTGTAAGGATATTACCACACCTATTTCCTCCTCAGTTAGTAACCTATAACTTTACCCTAAATCCTTACACGCCTTAAAGTACTTCGCCGATATCATCATAACACCATAGGGGTTTGTGTGTGGTAACCATCAAGAAACATTTCTTCAAAATACATTTATAAATACATTTAAATCCTTACTTTATCATTGTTGATATATGCATTCTTTAAACATTTTTAAACTTTCATAATACCTAACATATGCATACATATTTAATACACACATATAAATATATGCATTTGATGCAAGATAAAACAATGCAAGATAAAACATTTCCATATGCCTTAACATTTATAAAATTTACATTAAACTTTCAGTTTAACATTAAAACCATTCACTTTTAAAAACTCAATTCTCAAAATATCATTTTCACTCACAGTTCACCGCTCAATCCCGCTTGCTTCCCGTCGAATTCCCGTTTCCCGTCCGATAGTCCTTTTCACCTTTTTCAAGAAAACCACAACCATACATTAACTTCCATTGAATCCACCATACACATTCATTTAAATCCAAATGAACAAATTTCCCTTAAGCACTAAAAACCCATTCATTTTGGCCAACCCTTTTTTTTTTCAACAATACTCTATAGACTTTTTGACCCCAAAAATTATTCAAAAGGTCTTCAAAAATTATGAAACTCTCCAGATCAGTCCTTTATATATCCAATGACATCTCTTTAAATTTTCAATTTAAAATTCCTTCTCTACAGCCCTCAACCACATAACACAAGTTACAGCATGTTCTTGATGCCAACTTGGTTAACTCCACCGAATCACCTACTGCTATCCTTGATTTGTGGATCTAACTCCATAAATTGGAAATGGTTTCTTCACTAATTTGAATCTATGGTTCCAATGTTATCAATTGGAATCACCCAATTTGGATCACCAAACTCAAGTTATTGTAATTTACATCTTGATGACTCATCAGCAGAACAGAATCTGCACATAGCTCCACTTTTGATTAAATTTTTCTAAGCACTTTAAGTTAGTACTTGTATGCACTTCCTTCTGATAAATTTTTCCCCTAGAAGTTTATTCAGAAATTTTGAATCACTCAATTTGGATGAGTGAAACTCCAGTTATGCGCTAAAACACTACAACCATACCCAAAACAGAGTAAAATCAGTAAGCTACAATGAGCTCACCTTTCAGTCCGTATTTGGGAGCCTTAGAGCTACAATTTGCTCTTGGTCCCTTCTATACATTTTTAGCCCTATCTCTTATGGTTCTTTACCAATTGGAATCAATTCATTTGGATGATTCTAACTTAATCTATAGCCAAAATAAAAACAGGGGTTTTACAGAAATTTTGACAGCATTCCCTTTACTTTACAACATGATCTTTATGCCCTCAATTCAAATCCTTTTCTTTTCTAACCAATTCCAATGCATTATACCTCAATTTCATAAATCCCTAACCAATTTCAACATATCATACCAAATTCTACATCAAACCCTAACCATTCATTCACTTGATTTTTCAAACCCTAACCTAATCCATTTCTTTCAATTTCTATCAAACTATCATGATTCAACCTTAAATACCCCACCAGTTTTATCCACAAAACCTCAACAAATCAAGGGTTTGTGTGATCTTCAACCACAAAACCCTAGGTTTGGGAACAAACCAATCTCCATAGAAACCCTAAAGCAATCACACTAATAACCCTAGATACATCCAAAGAATTTGATTCCATACAAAAAAAAACATACCTTACATTCTTTCTCCTTCTTTCTCCTTCTCTTCTTTCCTCTCTCTTCTCCCTTTTCTCCTCCATACGGTTCTTAACTTTTGGAGAGACCAAATGAATTATTTTGTTTGTCTCCCATTTAAATATTCTAACTTTCCTTTAATTACAATTCTTGGTCCTCCATTTCCTTTATATTGCCAATCAACTTATTTTATTGCATTTGAGCCCATGGAACCTCATTGGCCCATTCTAATGAGTCACAAACCCTAACTTAGCCTCTAAGAAATGTTTTGATCGGGGTTTCATAAGAAAATATCTCCATTTTATCTATTTCATTCCTTTTGTCTTTTAGGACTCGCTTATACTCGATTAAACGCCAAAATATTCTATGGTCGTCTAAACTTCAAATTGACCATGAAGAGCTCTAATTAAATCTCACAAGTGATTCCGTGCTTGAAATCACCGAAATCGAATTTAAAATCATTAAATCTAACCGACAATAGCGTATTATTATCCGAATTACGTTCGGATCGCTTGGAAACTATCCAAACGGACCCCGTTTCACTCCGTTTTAGTTTCGTTAGACTCTATGATTATTTCCGGACATTTTCGTATTTTCGGCCCAATTTCCGAAAAATATCAGCGCAGGCTCCAAATTTCAGTCCGGAAATCACTATTCACTTAAATCTCCAATTCTCTTCTAAATATCAGTTCAAAGTCATAGGAACTGAAATTTATTAAAAATTCCTTTGCAAACCCCTCCATCCTGGGACAGCCATGAAAAATCACTATTCCTTAGGGCACCGATTACAATTTTCAAAATTTTCACTTTATGCCCAAATGACGTCCTGAGCGCTCTAAATTCGGAATCACCTCATTTCTATCATCGACCTCTAATCAAGAAAAAACTACTATTATAACATTCAATCGCTTTGGGGTTTTACATAAAACTATAAAGGATGAAACAACATCTAGGTTAATAACATAAATGAAACTACCAAACCTATATTTGATAGTTGAGTCTACATACTTGATATTACTATTATGATTGTAATACATTTGACTCCAAGTTCCTCTATAGCATATCGACGACTACTGATTTGATTTCTCGGCTCCCGATCGCATATACTTTACTCCGCTCGAATCGCTAAAACACAAAAATAAACGCAACGAAACCAAACTCGTCATAACGAGATGACACACTCTACCACACTAAGACGATGACAACCACATGCACAAAGGTGACGGCAATAAACGCGCATCAAGGTGACGACTAAATCACGAAAAATATAAAAACCTAGAATTGTTTGTTGAACCACTTTATTGAGAAAAAAGATAGAAAAAGGAGAATGGTGATTTTCGCATCAAGAATGATAAAAATCACTCTTCTTTCTTAAAGAAAGTTAGTTTACAGAGAAAAAGTGGAAGAGAAAAGCAGTTAGGTTTAGAGATTTGCCTTCCACATGACCCACTACCGCTTAATAATTATAAACTTTTGTCGTGATAACCTATGGTCTAGAGATTTTTTTACGCGTAAAAAACTCTAACCTCTTTTTATCAACTTTTTTTTTTTTGTTAGCCTCTATTCCTTTAAATAAGGAAAGAGTGATTTTTGCCATTCTCAAATTTAAATCACCTCTTCTACACCTCTTCCATAATTTTTTTACTAATAAAGTGATTATTTCATAAGATCTTGGTTTTCATTTGTTTTTTTCATGTTTTAGTAGTCGCTCTTGGTAAGGCGTGTGATTACTGTTATTTTAAGGCGCGAATCACATCGCTCTTGCGCGATATTTGCTGGTTGTCAAGCAGCCGTGATGCTTATTTGTATGAGGGCGATTCAAACGAGTAAGTAGATTAATTACAAGAAATCAAATTAATGGACGTTAATATGCTGTAAAACTAGAATCATAGATATTCTAGTCACAATGGCAATATCAAATATGTATACTAAACTATCAAATATATAGTATTTGAACGGATTTATCATGTTATTAACTTGGATGCTATTTCATCATTTATGGTTTTCAGCGATTTTGATTATATATTTATATCAATGTATTGTTAGTTTGAATTAATAAAATTATTTTTCTCTTCAAAAAATTATAGTTTTTGTTATTAACAATATTTATATTACTCATCATGTCTAATTCATGGTAGAGCACTCAACGCTTCAAAAGGTGTAAGAACATAGGAGAAGGATCCCATTTCAAGTCCTAATAGGAACAATTTACCATATTATAATTTAAAGCTTAGCTTTAAAAAAAAACAATATTTATACTAAAATAAATAAAAGGTGCAAACTTCTAATGGCAATGTATGTTCTTTCTAATGTGCTTTAGGGTCTGATCACATCGATAAGATTTTGTCTTACATTTAGTTTTACTATATTAAATCACTTAGAAAAAATGTAATCCCGTATGGATATCTTAAAATTTAAGTAAAATATGTATAAAATTTTAAGTATGAATAGGTATTCAAGATGATTTATTATTATTATTTAATTTTGTTTAATTAAAATTTGATATTTTATAATTTTATAAAATACAAGAGGTGGACCCGACTGAGCGATTGAATATACTTGCTTCATGCAATGTTTTTAACTGATTCACAATTGAATTGAAAAGCATAATCTCACGATTCAATAATCAAATCGATAGTTTAATCAATTGAATCGACATGACATCATAATATATAATCTATATTTATTAAAACTTAAAATATTCTTAAAATTAAAATGAAAGGATTAAAATAATATTTCATACCTGCTCATCATACCTAGTTCAAGTGATAGAGCATCCACCGTTTCGAAAAGGTATACCGTTTCGAAAAGATATATATACGAAAGAGGTTCTCAATTCAAATCCTAACAAAAACAAGCATCATCTTAAAATTAAAGGTATTAAAAATATTTCATACCTAAATATAAAATATATTGCAAATTGAACTATTATATATATTTTATTTATTTAAGTAAATATCTAATATAATATTAATTTATATATTATCAATATCACTACTTTGATAATAGTAAATGGTAATAATTTAATGGGCCTTTATGTCGACGCTTGTTAACGCTGAGTCCCACATAGGTGGGGCAAAAGATGACTAGAGGCTTAATAGGCTGATTCAAAACATGAGAATCATATTTAATGGGCCATGGAGTTGGTGTCCATAGAAAGATTAAACGGCCCTTTTTCTGGAACCATATCGAAAAAGTGGCCAATAGATAGCCCATCCGATTGAACCGGTCAAAATATGGCGATCAATCAATCCAATCTGATTTTTAAAATATTAGTTGCATGCATGGCTAAGCTTACTTGGTCAAAGTCAGGCTAGTCCTAATTTTGAGTTGATCGGATTAACTCAATAAATCATACTCAAATTGCCAACTCTAAGTCAGATCCATCAAGAAAGCCGCGAGCCTCTTCACTTCCTCGTCATTAAGAAAGGTGGTCTTCTCTATCAAGGCAAGCAGGGTCGGGCTCCAATATGGAGATTCCAATCTCACTTAAATTATAAAAAAAAAGATGAAGAATAATACGGTGGAAGTTTTAATTCTATGTTACATACTTTGAATAAAACAATATTAGAAAAGGGTAATTATGCACCAAATTTGACAAAGGAGGAAGAGACATTTGTTTTGCAGACTCGCTGGAAAGTCTAAATGTAGCTTGTGATCGTTGTGTATTCCCGCCTATAACAGTATTACTCCTTCCACCTTCCATCAATCCTATCATCTAGGGAAATCTCAAAAATAAATAAAGAAAGGAGGATTAGCACAAGTAAAATATAGAGAATATTTTTGGGTGAGAAAAATATTCTTCTCTTTATCCCTAAGGGCATGATTGTTAATTTACACGTAAAATCCGATCTTTTATTATAATTGGATTAAGTCAATTATAGAATACCTTTTTAGAGTAATGCGCAACTTTAGAAAATCATCAATTTTCACATCCAAAATTCCATACTAACAAAAATTTATAAACTCTCAATGTTCATGTATGATCAAACATAAAAGTTCAAGATACTATTGGTGGATGGACATGGTTCGCTTAACCTAACCGTGACACAAAATAAGTCCAATCATTGGTTTTGGTTTGTTATTTATATAAACCAAAAAACCTAACACTAATATGGTTAACCAAATCTTTGGTTAACAATGTTTAGTTAACTATATATCAGTTTTTCGGTTAACTATAATTAAAAATAAATTTACAATTCCATAATCTTATATTAAAGTTCAAATTATAATAATTATTATAAATACAATAAAAATACAAAAAAAAACATACATCTATTCATTTGCAATCCTATGCAATTTGTGCATTTATAATACATATACAAATAATATATGAAATGTATGAGATTAGATAATTTAATTAACAACTTTAGCAGAAAAAGAAACTAATCCAAAGAAATTACAACCTATATGCTTTGGTTTTGAGGAAAATGATAAAAGTTTGGTTTTGAGTAGAAAAGTAAAAGCGATAGATAGAAGTGAGAAAGTCATGACTCATGCAAACTGAGAAACCTATATATATAATTTTTTGATTAGTTAGCCGAAACCGCGGTTTTTGTATTTTGTTAATCGAAACTAAGATTTGTGTAAAATAAAAACCAAAATCGAACCACTCGATTCGGTTAACCTATTTTTCAATTCGGTTTTAGTTTGGTTTTCGCCTAGCTCGATTTCTAGGTTTTTTGCCCACCCATAATAACAATTATCTACACTTTCAAACCACTCGATATGAAAATCCAAATGAACATAAACTCATTAACTATTATTTGTCCATTTTTGTCTTTTTCAATCACACCAATCAAAATCATGTTAAGATTCGCTTGCTTTTCAACTCATTTGCCACACACATACGGTTCATTTCTACAATTCCCACTTTTTTTTTTTTTTTTTGTACAGTGGTTCTCTACTTTTTTTTTTCCTTTGATTCACAAACTCAAAGTTTAAGATTACCACTTCTTTTTTTCATTCTCATTCTCAAAACAATCACCCCACACACCACAATCCTTATTTTATTGTATTTTTAAGAAAAGAGAATGTAATCTAATATGATTTTCTCATGGTTTATCTAAACTTCAAGAAAATTAAATTTACTCCAAATAAATCTAGAAAATAAATAAGGAGAAAAATCTAACATTTCGAATTACTTCTTCAACCTTAGCATTGATTTTCCTACCAGTTTTCTCCGAGTTTCTACAAACAAGAAACAATTCCTAGAAAGAATGAAAATAATATCTCATTTTTTCTTTTTCTCATTCACTGTAATAAGATCTAGGGAAAAAATCTTATATCTTGAAATCAATGCTTCAAATCCTAGGTCAGATGACTTAGATTTTCTATGGCTCTACGATCAAGAGTGGGAGGCTATGCAGAGAACAAATAAAAAGTTGTTTTAATAATAATTTTTTTATATTTATAGTTACAGTTTCCTTATGAGAATATATTACTTTATACCCTTATTTTAATTTAAAAGAATTATATTTTTTTCTACCTTTTAAAAAATTACGGGGTATCACATCCTCCCCCCTTAACAGAAGTTTAGTCATCTAAATTGATATAAGTAAGTCCTTAACTAATTTTCAATGTCATTTTCTTCAAATTTTCAACTCCCAAATACTCTAAATATTATTGTCAGTCTCCACTAGAGCTTTACTAACTTGACAATTGTATGTGCTATTCTTTTCTTCTTCCACACATCTCTCATTTGAACATATACTTTTCATAAGTTTAGTATCCAAAAATTGAATAGGTTCCTATTTCATAGAATAAGAGGCCATGATCAAGAACTTATTTACTCAAAGCCAAAATGTAAAAGTCATTATGAACTTAGATAGACTTCAAACTAAGACCACTTAATACCAAGACAATCTAATTTTTAATAAATATTTTGAATGGTCTTATAAACCTGTGACGCTCCAAAACCGGGGTGTCCGTTGACAACCTGTCAACTTGCGAAATATTAGTGGATGTCGGGTTACCCGACACTACTCATGAAAATCGAGCAGAGTCTCCTTTGTACGGGGAGCACTACCCAAGGTACAAACTTGTCCCAACAAGTTTACAATGACCACACAGGGTCCACATGCGAGTAAAATAATGGCCACTTGGGCCCCTGCATCAATACTCACAAAATATATATCCCAACCAATATATTACATGGTTCAAGAGTTTATACATAATCCTTAATACCAACATATATTAAAATTATAGAATTTAATACATGTTATACAACACATACAAAGTCACAAGTCGGTTTTCTAACACGCGCCTAGTAAGGCCGCTTCCCGATCGCTCCTCAGACCTTTAATGAGATCCCCACAGGTGAGCAAACCAAGAGTTATAATTTCCTATACTACCCCACCTAAGTGCACATGCATGGCAAACAATCACATCTACAATTTCATGAACCTACTGAATGTCTACATGACTAATCCCATGTCCCGAGTCCGACCGACCTCACATATGCCTGGGTTTGACTGGCAGAAATATCCGCTTTTCAAAACAATAGCTTTTTTTTCTCGAAAACTTACTACCAAGTTCGCAGGGCCATTGACTACCCTCCACATGAATTGTCGATAATCCTCCGAAATAAATGGCGGTCCTCATTCAAGTGATCTATCATTCCTTCAAGGCAATTCTTCTAAAATTTTCTCGAAATTCCTTTTCAATAAACATTTTCATTTTTGTTTCATTTTACAGTCATGACTCACCCTAATATCAGGTGCCTAATGCATATGGGAATGCAGTGATTTATCCAAACATTCATGCTAATATATTCATATGTACAGATATTGAACATAATTAAATCACATAAATCATGTTATGTAAATTTTCACCATAATACACCAAAATTAGCTCACATGGGCTAATTAATAAACACAAGCAATTCATTTTGAATCATTTAACAAAACACATTTTCACACCAAAAATTTACGTAACACTATTCACATGAATAGTGAAACCTCAATAATATTCACGAACACACAAATAAGAATTTTCTCCACTCCTGCTCAAAGCTTTTGAGACTCAAATTTACTACTAAAACAAGCCTCTAACATTCATAACCATTTATATGTAGGTTTCAACACCAAAGATTAACGCAAGTAGGAAAAGATCCCTACCTTCTTGGAGTTGTCGGATCCTACCAACCTGTCCACACAGAGCCCTCGCCGCGTAGAACGCTTTACTTCTTGTCTGCTTTGAGAACCGATCATCTGACGGCCGAAAATCTATAGAGATAAGACACTTTCTTCTCTAGAAATCCAAAATCCACACTTTCTACACCTTGTTTCAGCACGACGCTTTTGTGCTCATTTCATTTGGAGAAGATGAACACTTTTCATCTTTTGTCCTTAGTCTCATTAACAATTTTAATAATTCCCATCATGTCCCATTTTTTTCACTATTTTGACACTTTGCACTATCTAGCCCGTCCATTTCCATCATCTCTCTACTCATGCAACATGTGTCACAAGAATACATGTAGTAGGTGACTTTTGTCACATCACATGTTTCAAATCCTGTTTTATGGCACCCGACACCCTAAGCTCTGAAAAACGCGGAAATCTTAACCATCTCGTAATTCTGATTAACTTCTCGACGTGGTAAATTAGATTTCGCGAGACTATCCTTAAAGGGTAAGGAAACTGCTTCATCATCCGGGAGATCTAGAAAAATTTTGGATTTTTACCAAAATTACGAGATTTTACCATTTTTCAAAAAATTGGAATTTTCTGCCCATTCTCCCATCCTAAAAGGAATTTCATTCCGAAATTCGCACACCAACAAATCACATTCATATGCAACGTGCACCATACCATGCATGTAAACTAGTCATTTAAGTATTAAACGACTAACCACGTACCTTCATCCCTAAACAAGAAGGGATAGGTGGCCCACATCGTGTCATCGCGCTCCCATGTTGACTCCTACACTCCACGATGCTGCCATAGCACACTCACTAGCCTCACGATCTTCGCCGCAAACCTAATCTCTAGCTTATCCACAATGTAACACCGTCCCTCCTCGAAGGTCCCATCCGTCAACCTCAATATCTCCCGATCCTCAACATGTGGCCGATCTCGGAGTATACCCTAGAGCATGGAGACGTGAAACACCGACACCAATGTCATGCCGGGCGGTAAAGCCAACCAGCACACTACAAGGCCTACCCTCTCGAGGTGCATCTCGGCGGGCCCAATAAACCCGCTATACGCCCCGCGCTGGTCGAATCTCAATTTACCTCTCTGTATCACCTTCAAGAAGACATGATCACCAACCTTGAACTCTAAGGGTCGACGTCGTACATCTGCATAACTCTTCTGTCGGCTTTGAGCCATGAGAAGACACTGTCGTATCAAGCTTACCTTCTCGGAGGTGTCTCTAATCGTGATCGTGGACCAAAGGACGAGCTCTCTCCCACCCTCCAACATATCGCATCCGCATGGCCTCCTATACAATACCTCATATGGTGCCATCTGTGATACCGCCCGATAACTCACATTAGGCGACCCACTATGGCAAGTGCTCTTCCCAAGCCACTTACGATTCAGACGCATGCTCGCAAAGATGTCCTCTGGCCACCGGTAATCCTCTCTCCGACCGATCATCCGGCCTACGGTGAAAGCCGCATATTGGTCACTGTGGTGCCCATAGCATTTGGAAACTCTTTCAAAAGTGCTTAAACCCCGTCCCTATCCAACACTATGGATACCGGTAATCAAATTCCTGACCATCGAATGTACAACCAGAAGAATCTCTCTAATGTGAAGGTCATCCGCTAGCAAGAAATGTGCCGACTTCGTGAGTCGGCCCATATCACCCATACCGCATCATGCCGCGGTGTCCGTGGGCAAGGGTCACAAAATCCATCGCGGACGTACCCTTACCTCCACTCACCACTCCAATGGACGAAGTATTCCCGTCGACACGTGAGACATCGTCGAACAAAGTCCCCAACGTGTCTCTTCATCCCGCTCCAATACTATTGGCGACGAAGATCCTGGTACATCTTCGTGCAGCAAATCGAGAGCAGTGAAACTCCATGAGAATCTCCTCTCTCAAATCGGTCAACTAGGGAACCACTACCCGTTCTCTATACCGAAGACTACCATCTGCGTGGACGATCCAAATTCCCCTCACACCGTGACCGGATCACCCGAGCACCGATGGACACCATCTCGAAGGTCCCGCCCGAGACCAATCACTCGTCATCAAAGACCTGCGGTAGCTACTAAACTCCCTTAACGAACCCCGAGCCGGTCAGCAATACCGCAGCCAAACCGTCCCATAGTCTCGAAAGCATCCGCCACTCCCAAGGAAGCTATACTAGCTAATGCTCCCCGTGACTCCGACTGAGTGCATCAGCCACCACATTTGCCTTACCAGGATGGTAATGCAAAGTGGAAGCTCATAATCCTGTGTGAACCTATCCAGATCTCGTCTCATATCGAGGTCCCGTCGCGCGAAAATGATACTTCACTTCGTGGTCCGAAAGTACACCTTGAACTACTCACCATATAAGTAGTGGCGCCTAAATCTTCAAGCGAAGACTCACGGCCAATTAACTCCATGTCATGTGTGGGTAATTCATTGTCTCTTCAACCTGACGAACATAAGCTACTACCCTCCCTGATCAAACAAAACACATCTCAGCCTCGCCCTCGAGGCATCACAATACACCCGTGTACCCCGTCTCGTCCGAGACTATCAAGAGCCAGGAGCTCGTAGCAAGCCCCCATTCCTTTCTAACCCTATGGAATGCCTCCCTCGCACGGCCATCCCAATCAAACTCGACCTCATTCCCGGTCAATCTGGCTACAAAAGACCTGAGAAATCTTCACGAATCTCAGAAGCACTCCAACCAATCCCAAGAAACTACGCGTATCTCGGGCACTTACCCCGGCCTCTCCTAACTCATCACGGGGCCTCGACCTCTCTCGGTCCACACCGACACTACGCGATACCACGTGTCCAAAATCTCACTCAAGAAGCAAAACCGCACTCATCGAACTTGGGGCCAGACAACAGGGTCTCTCAAAGAATCAGAACAACTCATGAGCACCACGCCCAGACTGACCGAGTAGATCCAAATGCCATCCACAAAAGACCACGCACAAATCGATCTAGATAGGCTTGAATACCCATGCATGAGGTCCATAACAGCCGCCGGCGCATCTGGCCAATCCAAAGGGCACCATCAGAACTCAAAGGGCGCATAACACCCTAAACGCCAAGGCCTTAGGATATCCGTCTCCTAACCCTCACCGATGGTAACCAAGGCGAAGGTCTATCTCGAGTGTAATTTCGCCTCCTCTCAATCGATCAAACAAATCATCAATCCTGGTAATGGGTACCGATTCTCGATTGTAACCCTGCTCAACTGTTTATAGTCAATGCATAAATAAGGGTCTGTCCTTCTTCTTGCAACAGAACCTGAGTGCCCCATAAGGGTGCTCTATCCAATGAACCCCTCGTCTAGTAGCTCCTCGTAAATGGACTCGAGTTCCCCGTAACTCAACTGTGCCATTCTACGGAGTCATAGAGATGGGCGGCTAATTAGGTGTAACTCGACACCAAGTCTACAACCCTACATGGAGGCAATCCCTGTGAGCTCATCCCGAAAAACATCCTCGTACTGCAAACTACTCAAGGTAGATCTAAGTCCGGTCTCACCCGTCCTTCTGTGGTAAGGCTCGCACAACCCGCTAATCACCCCCGACACCTAGACTCGTACACTGTCTAGGGCAAAATATCATGCTTGTCCCCTCGAAATACAACACGAGTACCGTCCCGCGTGTAAGCAGTAACTCTCCTACGCTCACAATCAATGACGACCCTGTAAGCTGTCAGCCAATCCATCCCCATGATGACGTCGAACTCTAACATGTCCATGATCCTCAAGTCCACTATGAGTAGAGTCCTAGAGATCTCTAACTAGCAACCACGACATATCATCCCTATTCTCGCCCTAATCCCTAGGGGAGAACTCACACGGCAGTGGTCTCCAAGGTCTTAACCTCTAAGCCCAACTTATCATAACCGATGCAAAGAATGGAATGAATGCGAAGCACCAGAATCAAATACCACTCTTGCCCATAGGCGAGATAGCAAAAACGCACTCAGATGACTAGCTTGGCGTTAACTTAACCTCGCGGTGATGGAGTAGACACGCCCCAACCCCCTCGACGTCCCTCGGCTCGCTCTCGGCCCATACCGTCCTCTTCCGGCCTACCTATGGCCCGAGGTGCCCGTGCAGCCCCCCTGAGATCGAACCGGCTCTTCGCTCAGACGGCCTCAGGAGGCCAGCACGATCTTGCCGACGACCGCATCACGTCTCCGAAACCCCGATCTCGTCTCTCGGGAGTCAATCCCTCCGATACGTCCGCCGCCTGCAGCAGGCACGCCATCCTGGTCTGAGCTCGACCAAAGAATCCCGATATGTCCTCGCCCGATGGCCGCTACCTAGAACCCCGTGAACTTAGAAGCCCTGGGCTTTCCCGAACCAGGAAGAAGACTCCGACTCTCCTTCCTTCACTAACACCTCGCATCCCGAGTGCTCGAGCATCCTCGATCTCTCTCTCTACGGTTAGGCCGGTCCCAAATCCATAAGTCCATGTCCCAGGCTAAGTCCTATAATCCCGCCTCAATGGATAACTTTAGCCCATTCGAATCTTCCCGACTCGTCATGTCCGTGGCCACGTAGTCACCGAAAAACTACAAATTCTCCGTTAACTTAGCCATAACGACCAGCCATCGTCCGCTTTCAGCTCTAGGAACTCCCGAGCCTTCGCATGTCTCGCAAGATCCCAAAATACTTACCCAAGGAACAACTCCCCGGAACTCGCCCAGCGTCATCGCCTCTAGGTCCGTAGAGGTCCTGCCCAGCCCACCATATCATTCACCTCTACCGAATGCGCCTAGCCTGATCCCCGGGTCATATCGTAGGCGATCTTTATAGCTTCCAACACTTTCTCAATCCGGCATGACCCAAATGGTCTCGCCACCATAGGATTTCTCCCGTGAATGTCGGCGATGATGTGCCTTAAACCCGAGGGCTACCGTGACTAGTCTGCTCAATAGCAAAGATCCGTAATACTACAAATTTCACAGAAAGCCCGCGTGTTAAACACCGTGGTGATCGACCACACTCCGTGACGCCCTCTACGTCATCGCCCTCGACTAGCCATCTACACATGTCAAATGACAAGTTAAATTCTAATGCAGTGTCTCTAAGGCTTAATCACAACCTCGAGACACTATTCATATACAGAAAACATTTCATACCAATGTCTATGCATTCATAGTAATGCAAGACCATATTTCACATATTAAACTTCATATGCAAATAAAAAATTTTATTTTTATAAAGTTTTACTTTATTTTATTTTAGAAAATTTTATTTTAAAAGATTTTATTTCATTTGATTTTATTTTTATTTTTCTTTAAAAATTTTTTTTTTTCAAAACTCAGGAACAATGTTCATGAATAAGGTTCAAGGAATAATGTCTCAAATAGTGACTCAAAACAAGGCATCAGGTCAAAACTGAATGGTACCAGTGACTGCCCAACAGAAGCACACTACGTCGTGTCGTTGTGCCCGTCCACGTGCTTGTGGCCCCTGGCCAGGCACACAGCATGCACTTGTCAGCCTCTCAGATCGCAACCCCGGGTTTGCGCCAGACGCGACACATGGTCCCTCTCGCCACGATAATTTTATCGCGACCCGCCCCAATGGCCGTGTTCAGCGCACCTGCCTACCAGATCGTGTCCCTCCGATGGTCGTGATCGTGGCGCAGCCCGACCGCGGCCGCGGTCGAGTCCCGTCGTGCTCGCGGCCCCGGTCGCGCCCAGCCGCCTCTTCCCAGCTCTCCGTGGTCATGATACAAATTGGTCGTGATCATGACTCCAGTGCATGCCGAAAATGGGCGAGCCCGGGCTGAAGAAATTGTAACGCTTCTTTTTTTTTTTTTTTCTCATCATTTTTTCATTCCAATGATCGGAAAATCACCCAAAAAAAATATTATTATTATTATTTTTTCATTTTCCAGTAAACCAAATAAATTTATTAAAATTTATTTTATCCATTTTTTTTCTCCATTTTTACACATTGTAAAACCTTAGAAAAAATTTCTTCACATCATTTTTTTTTTCATTTAATTCTGGATTATTTGCCCAAAATTTCTCAAACACTTGTTCTCACACTAACCCTAGTGTTCAACATTTTTTTTTTCCTATGTGTTATTCACTAAGCACACAAATCACTCAATTCATAACACACAACAACTCATGTTATGCACAACAATCACACATAAAACACAATGCATGTAGTGTTCTAATCCTGTCACGTGACTTCCTAGGTAATCACATACCTAAACTCTAACATCGAGCTATACCAAGCTGTGATGTTCTTATACCTTAATGACTATGGCCTAAGCCCAAGTCCCTCAAGCCTTAGGTATTCGTATACCTAAGCTCTGATACAAAGCTGTGAAGCTGGTATCAAGACTAAACTTATGGATACCCAAACCCGAGCTCCCTAGGTAATCGTTTACCTAAATTCTGATACCAAGCCATGACGCCCCAAATCGGTGTCGCTTGACAACCCTTCAATCTCGTCGAATATTCGTGGGATGCTCAAGTTACCCGACACCACTCATGAAAATCAGATTCCTTTGTACCCGGAGCTCTACTCAAGGTACAAACTTGTCCCAACAAGTTTACAATGACCACACGTATCCACATGCAGTAAAATAATGGCCATCAGCCCCGCATCAATACTCACAAAATATATATCCCAACTAAATATATTACATGGTTCAAGAGTTTATACATATTTAATACCAACATATACAAAATTATAGAATTTAATACATGTTATACAACAATATCAAAGCTACAAGCTCCAGCTTAACACGCGGCCCTAGTGAGTGCCGCCCCCGATCGCTCCCGTAATTAAACAGATCCTCGATTGTGGTAAGCAAAGCCCAGTAGAGATAATTTCCTACATGGGTTACTCCCCACCTAAGTGCACACGCATGGCAAACAATCATATTCAAGCAATTTCATGAACCTACTCGAATATCTACATGACCAATCCCATGTCCCGAGTCCTCACCGACTCCCTCACATATGCCTGGGCCGAATGCGATAGTGATATCCAAGCTCAAAACAGCTTTGTTCTTGAAAACTTACAACCGAAGTTTTGATAAAAACATTGACTACCCTCCGAGGCGAATTACCGGATAACTCTCCGAAATGTCACGGTCCTCATCCGGGTTGATTTATTGACATCCCTCCAAGCGCAATTCTTCTGGAATCTTTCCTCAAATCTCTTCACAAACATTTTCATTTTGCTTCATTTCATGTCATGACTCACTTATCATTCTAGGTGCCCAAAGGCATATGGAATGCATGATGTCAATCCCAAAACATTCATACTAATATATATTCACATGCATATATATTAACATAATTAAATCACATAAATCATGTTATGCAAATTTTTCATCATCAATACACCAAAATTAGCCTCACATGGGCTAATTAACAAACACAAGCAATTCATTTTGAATCAATTTAACAATACACATTTTCACACCAAAATTTATATGTCATTATTCATAGGAATGTGTTGAAACCCTCTAAGTTACTGCTCACGATCAATAATAAATAGGAATTTTCTCCACTCTAGTCAAAGCTTTTTGAGACCAAAATGCACGGCTTAAACAAGCCTCGAACATCTTTAACCATTTACATGGCTCTTAGCCAAAGATTAACGCAAGTAGGAAAAGATCCTCACCTTGATTTGTCGGAACCCACCAACCTAAGGTCCATGCGTAGCCCTCGCCACGTAGAACGCCTTTACTTCTTGCTCCGTCGAGAACCGACGCATCCGAATGGCCGAAAATCTAGAGAGAAGGCACACTTTCTTCCTTTCTAGGAAATCACAAAACCCACACTTTCGCACCTTTGTTTCAAAGATCGCACGCTTTGTGCTCATTTCATTTGGAAGACAACACTGCTCATCTTTGTCCTTATTCTCATTAACAATTTTAATAATTCTATCATGTCCCATTTTTTCACTATTTTGACACTTGGCACTATCTAGGCCGTCCATTTCTATCATCTCTCTACTCATGCAACATGTGTCACATGAGTACATGTAGTAGGTGATTTTTGTCACATCACATGTCTCTCGAACTGCTTTATGGCACCACAACGGCCTAGAAAATGCGGAAATTCCGACTGCCTCAGACCACCGAAATTCGACATGGTAGCTAGATTTCGCGAGAGACAATTCCAACTGAACCAAGCCACATCCAAGATCTAGAAAATTTTGAATTTTAACGAAATTACGATTTTGCCATTTTTCAAAAAAATTGGAATTTTCTGCTTACAAACCAATGATTTAGTTTTTTTTCTTCCAAATCTCATTATAACTCAACAAGTAAACTTCTAAGATAACATAATCACCAAATTCAAATACCAAATATTGCTTGGAGATTATCAAAGATAACTCTTATGTGTATTTTGGGTTTCTTCTAAATTCTATTCAATCGGGCATATCCTCTCAAAAGAAATAATTACACAAGCTCAAGTCTTAATTTTTTTTTTCAATATGATCATCATAACACATGTAGATATCATAAACTTCCACCATAAACCCTCAGTTATCATCTCATCGCTAGCTTAACTATTTTACAAGGAAATTTAACCAAAGGGTAAAGACATCCCATTACTTTTCAAGTCCAAAACACAATCTCTCAATAAATATTTCCAACTTGCAATTACTTCCCTCAATTAGTCATCAGCCTAAGTATGAAAGCTAATATCAAAACTCAACTTAATGCTTAGATTTTTTTTTTTTTAGACGAAGTCAAAATCTAGAAATAAAATAAGAATTCTTATTACATACTATGTAGAATCGAACATTTCATACATTCTTAAATCCCTAATACCGAGAAGCTAGTCTATCAGAAAATTATTGTACTTATCCATAAACAAACCATCACAATGAAATTATCATCAACTAAGGTTCTGGTAACCTTATCACAAAATCCATGGTAATAAGTTTCCACACTCATTTAGAAATACAAAGTAATTTCAAAACTCTATTAACTCTTTTGATGTAAGCCTCCATACAAACATATAAACTCCATAGTCGTAAATAATGTAATATCATACTGCATATATGACCATCAAAATTCTACCTTAAATATTTATACTTTTGCATCATTTTAGGGTGGATGGTAAGCTTAAAGTAATAAACTTCCTTCAAAATTTTATGTCTCCATTGTTTTGTGACATTAAATCTAGTCCTAAATTTCAAGATCTCATCATATATGATTAAACACAATTAATCGTTCCAAGAGTTCAACTAGTTTCGTATAATTCGTAGGTTTTAATTCTCCAAACAAGTTTGGTCGCACTATGATGCTCAACATAAAAACTCTAAAATCCAAAAGTATGACCTGAACTTCTAAACATCTCAAAACATATAATAATCATTTGTTACAAACTCTAAAAATTACAATGAATCAATTAATTTCTTGCTTAAGACATCAACCACAAGACAATCATTACTTTATTAGTACTAAATAATGTTGTCATGATCCTTAAGTAATCGTATCAATATCCTTAAGTAATTGTTTAAAATCTTTTTAGAAACAAGGATATAAAACTCTCATAATCTATTAATATCTCATAAATTTTGGCAGCATGGATGGACACATGACTAGCAGATACAACATATACTCCGACATGCATTTGCTTATTTTGCATCCTTCTGATTTAGGATAGGGGTCTTCATCATCATCATAGTAGCTAAAGAGATCGGTACCGATATGCCAAAGGAGGATGCTGTGATCGAATTCTACATCAACTACACTCCAAACTAAGGCTTACTAATAGAATCCCCTTTTGTAATCACATAATCACCTCTATGTTTGAGTAGCTTCTTCAGATCCTCATGACATCTATTGTCATCTCGAGAAGGAAGCCGAGATGGCTCCTCCATGTCATCCACTTTCTCCTCCCAAGTCATGTGTCAGTACCTCCAAAAATTTGTTCTGTCAGTTAGGTTGTTAACCTCATGATCGAACTTGGCTTTGTCTCTGAGGTAAGAATCGATTAAGTTGTTCTGTTACGCTTCTAGACCATCTCACTGCCGATGATGGAAAGGAGGTAATGGCTCGGTGAATCCAATTAGTCAGCAGGGTATACTTTCTGCTGCTGCATAACCAGACAATGCCCAGTCGGACAAATCAACATCACACAGCAGAATCTCGAGAAAATTAGTCTAAAGAGTAACGCATAAGTAATGTTGATGTCAACATTTGAGAACTCATGCATCTCGATGAAGAAGCTGAAGGCCACTAAGGTAGAAATAATGGACAAGAAGCTGACAGTTCGGAGAAGAATGCCTAGTGGAGAATAAACCACAACAGCCTTGGCGTAGAGCACATCATAGAAGAAGCTAAGCTCCGCCTCGACCACTTTGAATGCCTCTTCTGATGACACATACCTGATGATGCCCTCACTCCTCTGTTGGTCATCCAAGCTGAGGATGAGGCCCGCATATAGATGTCTCAATTGCATCTTGAATAACAAGTAAGCCTCATTAATATATTTTCTACCCAAAATTAATGTAGTGCCATGATCACCGTCAATAATAGGTTGGAGTCCAAGTGCCTCTGTAGTACCAATGGTTTCTTTCTTAGTTCTACGCATTTTGTATATTTCCGGATCGTATCTCTTCACGAATTCAAGATAACAGGTCCAGGATCAGGAACTGGAGCAATGATCTCCGGGTTGTTGCTTGCTTGCAGACCTGAGAACCCAGGTCCTCTCTCGATACTTGATAATTCCAGCCACAAACATTGGAATGGACAGAAATGAGAGCGGAGTTCTACTAGTCCATGACCTCAGAAACACGTAAAAAGCCACCCCAACTTGGACTACCAGCCCAAGCCAGTGCCTAACCACAACCATTATCTTCTAAAGAGTAAGCAGTGATTGTACCAGGGCCCCAAGGTGTAAGAGGAGAAACGGTGCCCAAAATGCCATGAGGGTATGATTTGACCATCATCATGTTTCCCTTCCGAATCTCCTAATTGGCTGAGGGTACCAAGGGATACTGTCGCCACCCAGTCTGCCGACAAGTACGCCGACCAAATCAGGATTCTGATCCAAATCGCCACTGTGAACTTTCGGCGGTTGCTGAAGATGGTGAGGACGATTTGCAGGAAGAGGCTTACTAGCACAGTAGCACCATCGACCATAGCTCCCATTCATCCCAAAGTTTTCGCACACTTGTGAATATCTCCATTGCTCCCGCGGCGACCACTCTTCACTGCACGGTGGTCACAAAAACACGCTAACCAAGGAATACCAATAGTTTTCAAAAACATCAAGGCAAAGGGTTTGTTTGGTTATCGTTTTTTGAAAATTGTTTTATGTTCTAAAAAACAAGGAGAACAAGGACAATAGAGAGAACATGTTTGTTTCATAGTTTTTATTATGAAAACACAAAGAACACTAAATTCAAATAATAAAACTAGTTTCTTTTGGTGAGAACATAAAAATGTATGCTTGTGTTTTCAAAACTGTTTTCATGAATTGTTTTCAAAAGTAGAACCAAACATTCTTAGGTTCTTGTTTTGAAAATTGCTTTCGCTTCAAACCAAGAGAACAAGGAAAAAGTAGGAGAACACATTTAGTTCCTGGCAGTTTTTTTGGTTTCAAAAACACGGAGAACACTAAATTAAGAAAACAAGAACAGTTTTTAGAGAACACAAAAATAGTGTTATGTGTGTTTTCAATAGTTGTTTTCATGAACAGTTTTCAAAAACATGAACAAACATGCCCTTAGGTTCTTGTTTTTGAAAATTGTTTTATGTTCTCAAAAACAAGGAGAACACATTTTGGTTTATAGTTTTTTGTTATGTAAAACACAGAAAAAGCTAAATTAAGGCAAGACATCCAGGGAAGGGAGGAGTCCTAGGTTATAGCCCTAGTGGGGGACAATTTAATTACTACATTGTAACAAATTCTTTGGCTAGTAATTAGAGATGCTCTCCTACTTGTAGTTTTCTCTGCTACGAGGATTTGAATTTCCAAATAGGTACTACTCTTCTATCAAAGCATCGAAAAATCAATCATATTTTCAAAGATTGGCTATTTACTAAAGTATTTCACATCAAATACAATTGTCCCACACTCTCTTATATGAGGGCACTTCCTTTCATGGTTAGAAATGATTCATAAAAACTACAAAATGAATTGCAAATTGTTTAATCACCAAATGAAAAGATTGGAATAAATCATGTGGAATATTTAGAACCATAGAATCATAGTATGAAAAGGATTCAATCCTAATCCTCTTTCGGCTATTGAGAAAGCTACTGTAACTTTTCAAACTTTGCAAGATCATTTGAAAGACCATCACTTAAGTGAAGGTTATAAGAGCTCTCGAATGATGGGAAATGGATTCATTGGATTCCCTCTTGTATCTATGATAGATTCAAGCAAATTTGATGATTCGAGGATAAATGACACTAGTGCCTTAGGATGGGTCATTAGAGACTCAAATGGTATTATAAAGATGGCCTGATGCAGACATTTACAAAGTCCTTTATAATTGCTTATAGAATGTATAACATTAAGTAGAGATGAGATTTTAGCTTCCAAAATAGTGGTTACTCAAATTTAGAGATTGAAGGTGACTCCAAGATTCTAATAGATTGCTATAATAAAAGTATTAATATCCCTAGTTCTATTATATTATTAATGGAGGTTACTTGGAAGTTATCTTATGAATGCGGACATGTCTATAGAGAAACAAATAGAACTGTTGATTGTTTGGCCAAAAAAGGTATTGGTATTATGGATTCAAAAATTTGGTTGTCTAATTTCCCTAAGGATGTTACTAACATTAGTTTTGAAGATTATTGTGGGTCTCTATCTAATCGTAGGGTCATTTGTCTGCTTTTTTTTCCTATAAAAAGAAAAAAAAAAAAAAAAAACAAAGTGCTTAGTTGTACAAAAAAAAAAAAGATAATAAGAATAGTTTTAGAAAACACTCAAATTGGTGTTTTCAAGATTTAAAATGTCTCTTAAGAACATATTTTAAAACAAAAACCAAATTGCATCCCAAAATCGTGTTATTTGTGTTTTCAAAACTATTCCTCAAGAACCGTTTTCAAAAACATAAAAACAAAATGCACTCATAATGCCCTTTTAGATGTTCCTATACTAGTTTGAAGTTAAATAACATAAAATAGCTTTTTTTTTTCTTTTTTTTAGATTCATTATGATAAATCAGTGTTTGGGAATTTGGGTTTTTTTTCTTTCCCAAAAAAAAAAAAAAAAGCATTTTTAAGGTACTTATGAATATAGCACCAAGTAATTAAGGAGGACTTGAATAAATCGTTGACATTGGCTCCCCTCGAACTCTTCTTTGTAGCTCGCAATTGCAAGTCCCTTCTTGGTGTATTTATAATGTAAAATAGAGTTTAGTAGGAATATGAGCAAGTGATGGAGGGCAGGAGTTGTTGATCACACTAAGCTGTAATTCTTACTTCATTATAATATAAGAATCATTCTTTCTTTTCATTTTGTTCCCTATTTTGCTTTATGCAGAATCATCTATCATTGGTGTATTCACAAGTCAAGAAATAAGAAAATTTTGGCAGTAACATTACGGTTGCAATTTGATATGATAATTTTTTTTAGTGATGAATAATTTTCATATATTTTTAAAATTTTCTATCTTCATTACTTTGTTCTAGGAGCTAATAATATATAAAGTTGGTACTTTGAAAATGTCTCAAATCCTTAGGATTGTAAGGTACTGAAGGATTAGGTGTGCTCTAAAATGATGATGAGACTATTACTTTACATGGAAATGCATTTTTTACTTGAAGTATTTCAATAAAACTATTTTCATAAAGTATTTTGAAAAGAAGCATGTATCATTTTTTTATTGAAAACATCACAATACTTGAGAAATTCTATTTACACCCTAGACACCTTTCTATACACCCCATTTGTGTTTTGAGAAAAAATTGGGATGTAATATATATGAGGTGTATAGAGAAATGGGTGGGGTGTAAATAGAATCTCTCATAATTCTTTTAATATTATGTATTGAATTACTTTCAAATGAGCTTTCACGGAAATAATTTTCCTAAAAGTGTTTTTTAGAAGGATCATCAATGAATGTTTTTCTAAAATACAAGCACATGCACATAATTTTTCAATATAATAAATGATTTTTTATTTTATATTAAAAATATTTGCTAACTTTTATCGAACTCTTTATACATTTTCAAAACATATTGTTAAAACTAAAAGTAATTTATTGAATCAGTAGCAAACTCACTGAATAATTAGTGAGATGATATTGTTTGTGAAGTTCATGAAGGTGGAGTGTAGCGGTGAGATGAATCATTGCTCAAAACTAAAAAGAAAAAAGAAAAGAAGATTTGCTGGGAACAAGGAAAGCACCTGAATCGGTTTCTCTTTTATTTTCCATAATTTTAAGTATTTTTTTCTTGTCCCTTTGGAATTTCTTTTAACCAGATAAGGATAACCCCATCTAAAGTTTGGGTTAGTCTTGGTGAGAAGGGACTCACTCCAAATCTGATTCTTTTTTCTTTCTTTTTTATCAGTTTCTTGAGCATCACCCAGAATTCTTTATTCACAGTAACCTGTTTGCAAGATTAACCCGAAGATTAGAACACAGAAATATAGAAGAAGACTGAGGTGAACTGATGATGTACTAAAGCAAGAGAAATCAAAATACTTGTTAGAGGATTTGATTTCTATACTAATTGAAAGATATAACAGTGATAATAACCCACTTCCACATTTCTTCTCTGGTTAAATAGACATCTTGAATATCAGATTAGGACTTGATAAGGCTGGATCATTATCTGGATTAGATTCCCAGCATGATCTCACTTCCAACGGTAGATTATCCTCAAGCTGTCACAGCGAACAGGAGATTTGGATACCAAGAATCTTCTTTTTAGAGTGAGTCCCACTCATGTTATAACTCTAGTTTGAATAATGCCACGAGATTATCTCCGAGGCAAATTCTCTAACCTTAATTTATCATTATCCACAGATCTAGAGAGTCCTAGTCATCGCGCCTCTTTCCTCCCATGAAAAAGTGGGACCAATGATGTTGTGTCAATCGTGAACTTCCTTGGCCAGTGAGAAATCAGTGTGAACCTTAATGGATATTGGCTTGTGAGGAGCAAGTAGTCTTCGAATGTGATGATTGATGAATGAATGGTATGCATGAGGGGCGTGCAAGAATTTGGGTGGGAGAATTTGTCATAGATTGTTTTACTGGAGTCCATGATATCAATAGAAGAGCAAGTACAAAGATCAACATTTTGGCTGGTTTGAGCGGTAATGTGATAGAGGGCTCTAGAGGTATAAGGAGAAGCTTAAAGTTTAGGTCAACTCGATGAGTTTGGGGGAGCTTGTTTCTGGTCTGTGACTTAACTATGAAGAAAGGTCTTAATCATCTATACAAATTAGTCGAGTGATGAACTTTAGCTTCTCTTGATAAGTCAAGGCAAGGACGAAATAGAGTTGTAATGTGGTAGATTGTCTCCCCATGGGGTTCAGTTGAGTCCACTGCATGGGGGTATATAATGTTGTTGCGTGAACAAGTAGGCTATTGGACACCTAGCCCATGTATAACTAAACTAATTTTGATTTGGAAAATATAGACTATCTCAACCCAATTATAAAATGATCATCCAACCTCGCTTAAACTTAATAAATTTTAATGAACATGTGTATTCACTTGAGTTTCGGGATCATCATCAGTGAAAGAAAATTAATGTATTTACCTAGTATTGCTTAAGCTTGTTGCCAAAGAAAGCACTCAAATTAAAACGTACAGTTTCTTTTTCTTTTTCGTCCTTCACTTTTTCACATCTCACTCGTTAATTTTCTCGTCTTTCAGATCCTCCTCTGCCACATTTTACTTCCTGTCATTATTTTTCTTAACTAAAGGAAAACTCACATGACTAGACAGAAGATTAATTAGCACAGAGTGATGCATCAGATTCTCCATGGCAAGCTCCTTTTTTTTCCCTTAACTCAACCCATGTATCTTTTTGACCAACTTAAAGACCAAAAAGCAATAATAATAATTTATCTTGTAATTGTAATATACAATTTTTTTTTTTTAAACTAAAATCACTTCGGAAAATAACTCTATCATAACCAAGTACAACGGGAGCATGGCTTGATTTCGACTAGGATAAGAATTACCTAATTAGTAGGTAAATTAAGCCATGATGTCCTAATAAATGGTACAATTTCGATTAGTCCCATAAAGCAAGCAAAAGCTTTGTCCGAAATGTTTGAAGATTGTCTTATAATCTGCGCAATGAATGATGTTATGGTGTTTGGTCAGGCCTCAGGGCCTTTCTCATCTCTACCACTAATCAGCATATTTTCAGTCCTTCTTTTTTCTATAAAAAAGAAGTTTAAAATAACTTTATAAAATACTACTTGATTTTTTTATGAAATTCTATTTCACTGTGGACGAGAAAACCAAAAACGTGGGTAGAATATTTTATTAGCAATGCTCAGCAAACAATGTCGCAAATCAATAGAAACACTTTTGGTAAATCTGATGGATTCTATTTCTACCTTATCCACGTTGGTATGATACTGCATTACTCGGGGTTTAAGTTCTCAAGATTTTGTTTTCAGGTGTCTTTCAAAAGACCTTATGCTAATTGGATGTTGTATGTCCATGCTTATAAACTCATAATTCTTCTCACGTGGATAAGATTATATACCAACATGGATAGGAAGGGTCCATGAGTTTCCTAACAAGTGATGCAATGCAATGAGCTTGGATTGAACATGGACTCAAATGGTATGGTGAGCCCCTGGCCCCTAGCAGTGGTGCTCACACAAGATAAAATTCAAACGTAGTGAAGACAAGAAAAATCCTATTTTGATTAGCGGAGAATTGGTGAAACTTTGTTCGAGATTATTGCGCGAACTCAAAGTCCTAAGACGTACAATTAGAAATGGAAATGTTTATGATAGGCTCAAATGTGTATGTAAAATATGTTTATAAAGCAAGCGCACGTGTTGCCTCAAATAATATAGTGTAAAAAAGTAAGAGTGTCGATCCCACGAATTAGGTTACTGGCAATCGAAATCGTCTATTTCTGATTATCTGGATGATGGATTTGATGGTAGAAATAAGCAGAAACAACCAAAATCCTAATCTATCATGAAAATATATGAAAGGATACAAAAATTCTAGAAAATAAATTACATAATTTCTTCTCTTCTATGGTTAAGAGCTAAGGTTGGGAAGGCTATGATGTATTTTTTGGTTGAAAACAAGATAAAAATGGGGGCTAGTAGGCTTGGATATGGAGAATACAATTTCTAGGGTCAAAACGACATCGTTTTATCCATGAGAATTTTTTTTTAATTAAAACATCTGACAAAGCGACGCTGGGTTTGTCTGACCAAAACGACGTCGTTTTGGAAGTGGTTGTTTAAAAAGGGAAACTTTCTTCCTCCATTCCCGACCAAAGCCCAAGGCGCCTCGAGTGGTCTTCCGGCCTCCGGCTCTACTTGGATGCAGGACTTCGTAGGAGTATGTTCGTCTTTCTCCGCTCTCCTCGTGTTAGGCTTTGTTTTTTTTAATTTCCTTTCATCGCTTTGTTTCGAATAGTTTCTTTTTGAGTTGAATATGAAATTTTCAATCAAATTTACAATTTTTGGATTTTTATTCTTTCTTTTTTAAATTCCATCATGGGTATTAGAGGAATCTCTTAAAATTTGCATTTTTTGTTTGATTTTTGGGTTTTGTAATAATGAGATTATTCTCTATATTTTAACCGATTTTCACCGAGTTGATCGAGTCATCTCGCGAATTCGGTCGAGTCCACTGAGTTTTACCGAGTTTTAACCGATTTTTTGAACACTGTTCCTTGCTGTTGTTACCGTTATTACAGTTATTCCCTGTAGTCTGCCCTTTCTTGCTTCCAACCGATTTCTTCCCTGCCACGGCCTCCTCACCCACTTCGCCCTGACTCTTCCTCCGACGATTACAGGCCTCTCCGGGAGCCGGGTCGTCCGGCGATTTCCTCTTCTTGGACGAATCAGACAGTTGGAGAGCAGGATCAGAGGGAGTTAAAACAGAGGCGACGGGAACAGAGTTGCAGTCAGTCGAATTAGCACTTTTACAAGTAAAATCCTGGTCCTGATCCCACCATTGATAGCATCCGATGTCGCCGGAGCCGTAGGGATCGTCCAAGAACGATGGGAGAAACGAAACGGAATCCTCCAGCCAATCCAGGATGTGATCGGAGGTGGGGTTTGGCTCAGGTTGTTCTTCAATGGTCATTTTCCGGGAAAAAAAAAGAACGAATGAAAATGAAAACAGAGAGAGAAGGCGTTGGAGTACTTACTCTGTTTGATTATTGACCACCAAAGAGGAAGAAGATGATGGAGGGTGGTGACAGAGACATACCATTAAAATAATGAAATTAGGGATGATGTTTTTTTTGGAAGAGACGAAGGAGAGCATATTCGTTGTTGTATGTTTTTGGAAGATGTGATGTTTTTATTAAGGTTTTTTTAAACCATATAACAGAGAAGAAACAGGGGTTTCTTAATTTGTTGTTTTGTTGGGGGTATTTATTAAACTTATTCATTTGCTGTTAAAAAAAAAAAGAAAAAAAAAAGGTCATTTGTACATGTCATGGAGATGGGAGATCTGCAAGCTTTGATTGGAGTTTGAGTTTGAATTTTCAAGAGACGGCAAACTCTGCTTCATCATTTTAACATTCAGGCTCTTTGTCATCTCCCTTCCTCTGTATTTATTAACTTTTTTTTTTAAATGAAATTTCGTCAAAATTCAATTAATTAAAAAAATAAAAATCAAACGACCCACTACCTAATTAATAATTACAAACTTTTCTTTTCTATTTTAATGAAGTTTCCATAATTTAAGCTGTGACTTTCATTCAAATTAGTTAGTTTAAAAAATATAAGACCCACTACTCAACTCTAGTTAATAATTATGAACTTTTGTTAGGAATAACCTATGGTCTAGGAGATTTTTTTATGTAAAAACCCTACTTTCCTTCTTTAACTTTTCTCTGTCGCCGCTTCTTAAGTAAGGATGCTGGAGAGGGGTGATTGGTTATTCTCGACCCTAAATCATCACTTCTATACATCTTTCCATAGTTTTCTTCAATAACAAAGTGATTATTTCCATTTTGAATCACTGCTCACGATTCAACGATCAACCGATAGTCTAATCAAGTGATTGAATCGAGCAAATATGAGAGAGGAGAATTTATATTTTTTAAAATTTAAAATATTCTCAAAAATTAAAAATAAGTATGATTAAAAATAATATTTCATACATGCTCATCATACTTAGTTCAAGTGGTTAATGTATATGGAGGAGGTCCTAAATTCAAACTCAACAATCACATTTTACCAACTTGAAACTAAAATATATTAAGTTTTTTTTCATACCTAAATTTAAAAATATATTACAAATTTGAAGTATTATAGGTATTTTATTTCTTAAGTAAATATGTAATTTAACATTGATTTATATATTATTATTTCACTACATTTTGATAACAAGCCACTTTATATTGATGTTTCAATTTGAGTCCCATTGATAGTTTAATGGGCCATGGAGTTGAGGCCCATAGAAGGATTGAACGGCCCTTTTTCTGGGCCTTCTGATCTTTGGAATGGAAGTGAGACAGAGGTTTGAACCAGATTAGAAAGAACCATATCGAAAAAGTGGCCGATCGATAGTTCAACCGATTCGATCGATCAAAAAGTGGTTGATCGATAGTTCAATTGATTGGACCTGGCCAATCCAATACATTGGTTGGCATGCATGGTTAAGCTTACTTAATAGTCTAATTAGCCTTAATTTCAGGTTGGTTGGGGCACTCGGGCCGAACCCGACTAAATTACCAACTCTAAATCAGCCCATCAAGAAGAGCTCCAGCCTCTTCACTTTCCCATTATCAAGAAAGGTGGTCTTCTCTATCAAGGCTGAGGACGTTGTGTATTCTGCTTATAAAAAGGTATTGCTCCTTCACCTACCATCAAACTGTGACACAAAATAAAAATCGAGGTTTTTGTTTTTTTATTTATATAAACAAAAAATCTAACCATTAATATGGTTAACCAAATCTTCGGTTAACCATTTGTTCGATTAACCATATATCGGGTTTTCGGTTAATCATAATAAAAAACATAAATTTTATAAATTTCATAATCATATATATTAAAATTTAATTATAAAATTATTATAAATACAAAAAAAAATAAAACAAAGACAAAAAGAAAGAATATAATTTATCTATTTGTAATCCCATGTATTTGTGCATTTATAATACATCCACAAATAATACATGAAACCCATGAAATTAGTTAATTTGGGCGGTTTTTTAATCAACAACATGTTTTAACAATTTTAGTAGAAAAAGAAACTAATCCGAAGATATCACAGCCTATATGCTTTGATTTGGAGGAAAAAAAGTAAAGATGACAGATAAAAGTGGAAAAGTCACAACTTAAAAACTAAAAACCTATTATATATATATATATTCTGGGCTGGTTGACCGGGAATCACTGTTTTTGTATTCTGTAAACCGAAACCGAGATTTGTGTAAAACAAAAACCATAATCGAACCACTCGATTCGATTAACTTATTTTTCAATTCCTGCTTTAGTTTGGTTTTTCCATCGTCTGCTTTTATGTTTTTAGGCCACCCCTAATAATTATCTACACTTTCAAACCACTTTGAAAACTAAAAAAATCCAAATGAACATAAAGTTAGTAACTAAACAATCATTAACTAAACAAAGTCATCTCTCATCGCGGAAACTAAAGATATTTAAAGAAGATGACAGAAAGATATAAACAAATGAGAAGATCAAAAGGTTTCAAATCATATAACAAATAAGATATATATTTTTTTTACACAAACCTATGTATTCAAATGTGGTAAAAATTCAAATTTTTTATCAAAACATTCTCAACATTTTAAATTCGATTTCTATATCAAATATGATCCAAACAATTTCATATCAAATTGAAACAGAAAATTTTCATATCAATATCAAAATCAACTACATTTTTCCTTTGGTCAACAAATGTCAAATAGTGCTCAAACATGTGAAATTTTCTAATGGGTGGTTAACCGCAAGTTGTTCATATTTTAAGGTAGATGTAACTAAATAATTGTTAGTACTAGTAACCTTTGTCTGAAACCCCTAGAGGCTAGGGTTCAAATAAATTACATTAATTATCAAGGAATGTAAATGTCAATTATTATTCCCGTTGACAAGTACGAAGATGTCTATTATTATTCTCGTCAAGATAAAGTTCGATCCAAACTCAAAGTCAAATATTTTATTTAAAAATTCAAATCACAAAATATTGTATGTCATTTTCATCATAAACAAAATAATTCTAAAAGGTACTTGATACAAAATCACCATTTGATCAATGAATAATCAAATAAATAAAAAAGCCAAACTTTTCATAAACTAAGATCATATATAATTTAGTTCAAAACTTCATCATAAAATGACGTAAAAACAAATAATTATATTTGTAAAATCTATATTAATATCCCTTACATCAAATGAACACTTAAAGAATTTGGAAGAAGCCAATCTAAAGAATCTCATTTAACTATTTCACCCTAGGTTTGGAGAATCCTAACAATTCTTATAATGTAAATATTATTAATTTTAATAATATTTTAAACTTCCTAACTATTAATAATTTAGTCAATGAGTTTCTCAAAACTTTTATAAAAGTCTAATTCCTTCTTAATATTACTTCAATATTTATTTATTTTATATTCTTAATTAAATCAACTACTAAACTAAAATGATTATTATCAATATATTTTACATCATAATATTCTAATATTTATTTAATCACAATATTATTTAAATAAATTCTCAAATCTTAGTAAATATCTACTTACCAAAAATACATCAAAAAATACTTATCAAATACATATATCTATCAAATTTTACCTTCCAAAAGTATCATATTTGTTTATTATTATTTTATAAGAATTTTTCATCAAATATTTACTTCTCTTTTTGAAAACTATTAAGAATATCTAGAAAATTTCTTTTTTAACATCCATCATTACCTATATTTAGTCTTAAGCATGCTTTATAAATAGGTTTCTAGGCTTCCTCGTATGAAAGTTTTTACGCCTAATTTTTTATATATAATGATATTAACCATAACAAATCTTACATTTCAAATTACTTCTTCAACCTTATTTGACATTCTAAGTTTTCCTGTTTCTACGAACAAAAAAAAAAACTAATTTTTAGGAAGAACAAAAAAATAATATCTCATTTTTTTATTCATTGTAATAAGATTTAGGGAAAAAAAAAATCTTACTCTTTGAAATCATTGATTCAAATCCTATGACTTAGATTTTTCATTGTTCTACAATCAAGAGAGGAAGACCATGCAAAGAACAAAAAAAAAGTTGTATTAATAATAAATTTTCTTTTCTATTTATCTTTAGGTTTCTTTAGGAGAATTACCCTTATACCCTTATTTTAATTTAAAAGAATTATATATTTTTTTCTACCCTTAAAAAAATTAAGCGTATCATTGGCATAGAGAGGATATATATATATATATATATATATATATATATATATATATATATATATATATATATATATATATATATATATATATATAATAATAGATGTCAACTATGGCATCAGAAAAGAGTTGATAAAGGTAAAACACAGGTTCTCTTTGGTTTCTAAAAAGTATTAAGGAAAAAAAATGATAAATAAAATGATTTTCTTATATTTAGTCGTGTAATAAAAATTTAAGTGCTAATGAGGTCTCACTAAATGGTTAAAGGGTTAGGTGGGGCATAAATAAAGGGGATTGCAGTGTTCGAGTCTTCTGTGATAACATAGTTTGAACTTTATAAATCCAAGTAAATATATGCAAAAAGGCTGTGTGGTTCTCAAAAATATTAAAGAAAGAAAAATTGCTTGAAAATAATTTTCTTATGTTTGATTGTCTTATAAATTTTTCTAAAAAAATCATATATAAATAAAATTACTTATAAATTTAATTTTTTAAAATTATTTAACTTTTATATTGAGGAGTTTTAAACAAATAAAATCGAGGTAGCAAATTGTAAAATATTATATAAGAATTTAATTTAGTTTATTTTCTTTCTATTTTCTTTATTTTTCTTCTTATTTTCTTTCTTATTTTATTTTCATTTGATTTTTGTTCAAAATTCTTGGAACAAACATAGCTTCAGTAAAATCAAATATAAATAAAATTACTTAAAACTTACAAATACGGGAATTAAATATGTGCATTGGGGGACATTTTAATACAATGGTATAGTATTTAAGATATTTGAGGGAGACATTTTCTTCCCAGCGGATTCCTTAGAAAAAAAAAAAATTGAGGGTCTGCCCCTGGATGTCAAATAATAAAAAACATGATATATTTTTCTTTGAGTTTCTTCCAAGCAGCAGGAACAAAGGCCATGACAGGCTGTAGAATAAAAAACCATGAAATCAAATATATTTTTTCTATCCTTAAAAATTATGCTTTTATATATATATATATATATATATAATGCATTGTAAAATGAATAGATGTCAAAAGAAAAAGAAAAGGATGTCAAAGAAAAAAACAGGCATGATATATCTTTCTTTATTTCTTCCAAGCAGCAGCGACAAAGGGTTTGGCACCTCCCATAAAGGGTAAAGGTGCAAATGGTGGTGGTAGATTAGGTATTGCTTTTTGGAACAATTTCACCTTCCAATACTTAAATTGCCTACTTAAGCCAAGTGTGTGACATAAGAAGGCAGACATGAGTGAGCAGCTCCCCTGTTTCTCCGGGAGCTTTCTGCTGCAAGGCACTGAGCCCATCCACAATGACTAGCAGCATAGCACAACATCTCCACCCACACCCTACTTATCATCTCAGCTTCTCTCAACCCATTTCCAATGATTTCAAACTTCCTGACAAGCCTACATGCCTCAAATAACACCGAATTTGCTTTTATCTCCTTTCACTTGGCTGGGCCTAATTTTTGTCGAACTTCAAGCAATAATCTGGTGCTTTCTTCTGTTAGATATGGACTGCCTTCTTTGCTGAAAATCTTAGCCTCAGAACAAGTGTCTCGAAACCTAAACTTCCCCAATCCCTTTGGCATGGATTTATAATACGACTAGCAGATACAAATATATACCTGACATATATAATTTTCTTATATATAATTGTATTATAAATTTTTCTCAAGAAAATCATATAAATAAAATTACTTATAAATTTAATTATTTTAAAATTATTTAACCTTTATACCAATGTGAGTTTTGAACAAAACAAAATAACTTACCAATGTAGGCTAGATATGAGCATTGTGACATTTGAACATAATGGCATAGGTTCTATGAGATTTAAGGGTATATTTTCCTTTCGTGATTGATTCCCTAACAAAGAAAATAAATATAAAAATAAATAAATTGAGGGTGGACATTTGCCACTGGCATTACTTAGTCCACCTTGAATGTCAAAAGAAAAAAAAATTACGCCAAGTAAAGGTGTGGCAATATGTTGCTAGCGTCTACTTGACTTTCGTAGTGGTGGCACCTCTCATAAAGGGTAAAGGTGCAAATGGTGGTGGTAGATTAGGTATTACTCTTGAACAATTTCATCAAAATGTTTGAAAATCAAATCTGCTATTGAATTGAAAAACTTATTGATTTACGGTTCATTGATCGGACCGATGATCAAATCGATGATGTCTTAAACATGTATTTTATATTTTACTAAAATTAAAAATAATTTTTTCAAAATTAAAATATGTAAATGAATATTAATAATATTTAGAAAAAAATATTTATTGATTTTTATATAGTCATTTTCATATTTTGAATTATGTCAACCTACTTTATTTATCACTAATAATATTATGTACGCATACAAATTGGTAGGAAATTTAATTGTAGTTTAGAATAATATATTATTAATACTTTCTCATGTTGTGTACTGTGATCACTGGATAAACTGTGGCATACACTCCCACCTGTTTTTGTTTCAAGTGTCAAGACCAAGGTCCAGGTCCTGACTCTGAGGCAGTAGGGGAGGGCCCTCGCCTTCTTCCCTGGGGAGATATGACCGGCCGCCGCCCTCACCCCGTGGAGGAATTGACCGGCGGCCGCCCTCGCCCTAGTGGGGAGACATTAGGGGAGGGCCCTTCTTCCCGTGGAGATTTAACGACTCAGCCCGCCCCGTGGAGGACCTGACCAGGGCCGCCCGCCTGGGGAGACATTAGGAGGCCCCGCCTTCTTCCCCGTGGATTTGGCCGGCCGCCCCGCCCGTGAAGGAACTGGACCGGGGCCGCCCGCCCGGGGCTGGGGAGACATTAGGAGGGCCTCGCCTTCTTCCCTGGGAGATTTGACTGCCGCGCCTTGCCCCAAGAGGGAGACATTAGGGAGGGCCCCCGCGCCTTCTTCCCCGGGAGATTCACCGCCGCCGCCGCCCAGCCTCCCTCATCGATTTGGAATATCTGGAATTGCTCACTTAAAGCCAGGTGACATAAGAGCAACATCGATGAGTGAGCAAATTCTCCCGCCTCCCGGGAATCCCTCACCTCACCCAAAGCCTCATCGCGAGCGAGCAGCCCCGCCTCCGGAGCCGTCCGTGCTCAAATTCCATCCACAACGACCAGCAAAGATAGCACAACATTCCACCCACACCCTACTTATCATTCCCATTTCTCTCAACTCCATTTTCAATGATTTCAACTTCGGGCAAGCCTATGCCTCAAATAACAATCGACTTGCTTTTATCTCCTTTCACTTCGATGGATCAAATTTGTTTCAACTTTAAGCAATAATCAGTAAAGCTTTCTCTCCGCAGATATGGACGACTTCCTTCGAAAATCTTTAGCCTCGTAACGCGTCTCGAATCCCAAACTTCCCTATCACTTTTGGCAAAAGCATGAATGGACACATGACTAGCAGATACAACATATAATTCCGACAGGCATTTGCTTATTTTGGCATTTTCTCGATGATTACGTTCTATCATCATCATCGATGAAGAAGAGATCGTAGCGATATGCCAAAGGAGGATGTCATGGATCGAATTCTACACTAACTATACCCAACCAAGTTCTCTAATAATAGAAACCCCCTTTTTTGTAATCACATAATCACCTCTTTGTTTGAGTAGCTTCTTCCGATCGCTGCGGACATCGTTTGTCATCTCGAGGAGGAAGCTGAGGATGGGCTCCTTCATGTCATCCACTTTCTCCCAAGTAATGTACCGGAACCTCTCCAAGAATTTGTTCTTGTCAAAGAAGCTGTTAACCTCATGATCGAACTTGGTTTTGTCTCTGAGGCAAGAATCGATTAAGTTGTTCTGTGCCATGCTTCTAGACCATCTCTTCCCACTCGTCGATGATGGAAAGGAGGAAATGACTCGGTGAATCCAATCAGTCATCAGGGGGTATATACTTTCTTGCTTCTGCATAACCAGACAATGAACCAGTCGGACAAAATCAACATCACAATAGCGTAAATCTCAAGAAAAATAGCTCCAAAGAGTAACGCGTAAGTAATGTTGATGTCAACATTTGAGAACTCATGCCTCTCGATGAAGAAACCGAAGGCCACTAAAGTAGAAATAGTGGACAAGAAGCTGACAGTGCGGAGAAGAATGCCTAGTGGAGAATAAACCACAACAGCCTTGGTATAGAGCACATCATACAAGAAGCTAAGCCCGCCTCTACCACTTTGAATGCCTCTTCTGGATGACATACCTGATGATGCCCTCACTTTCTGTTGTTCTTCCAAGCTGAGGATGAGGTCTGCATATAGATGTCTCAATTGCTCCATGAATAAAGAGTAACCCGCGTTCATATATTTTCCACTTCTAGTGCCACTTCTAGTGCCATCATGATCACCATCATCAATACGGTGATTTGATTTCGAAAGTGCTGTCTTCGCTATGTAACTTCGGATCATATGTTCACGATTTCCGCATAATCAGGTCCAGGATCAGAACTGGGAGCAATGCACCTCAAGTGTTGTCTGTTTGCAGACCTCGAGAACCCAGGTCCCTCTCTCCATTTACTGATGCAATTCCCAGCCAATAAATTGATGGAATGGACAGAAACGAGAGCGGAGTTCTACTAGTCCATGACCTAAGAAACACGTAAAAAGCCACCCCAACTTGGACTACCAGCCCAAGCAAGTGCCTCAACCACAATTCATTATCTTCTAAAGAGTAAGCAGTGATTGTACCAGGGCCTCCAAGGTGTAAGAGGAGAAACGGTGCCCAAAATGCCATGAGGGTATGATGTGGATCCATATCATCATGTTTCCCTTCCGAATCTCCTAATTGGCTGAGGGTACCAAGGGATACTGTCGCCACCCAGTCTGCCGACAAGTACGACCAAATCAGGATTCTGATCCAAATCAAGCATTGTGAACTTTCTCGGCTGTTGCTAAAGATGGTGAGGACGATTTGCAGAAGAGGCTTACTAGCACCATCGACCGTATTCCCATTCATCCCAAAGTTTTCGCACACTTTCTGGGAATATCTCCATTGCTCCCGTGCGACCACTCTTCACTGCACGGAGGTCACAACAAACACTAAATCCAGGGAACAACGATAGTTTTCAAAAAACATCAAGGCTAGGGGTTTGTTTACTTCCTGTTTTTTGAAAATTATTTTATGTTCTAAAATACGAGGAGAACAAAGACAATAAAGAGAACACGTTTGGTTCCCATTTTTTTTTTCTATGAAAACACAAGAGAACACTAAATTGGGAGAACAAAAACACCCTTTCGCATAACACAAATGACGTTATCTCTGTTTTCAAAAACTGTTCATGAATAGTTTTCAAAAGTAGAACCAAACATGCCTTTAGGTTATTGTTTTTGAAAATTGTTTCTTTCAAAAAAACCAAGAGAACAAGGTAAATAAGGAGAACATATTTAGTTTTTAGTTTTGTTGTTCTGAAAAACACAGAGAACACTAAATTAAGAGAACAAGAATAGTTTTTAGAGAACACAAAAATGGTGTTCTATGTGTTTTCAACCGTTGTTTTCATGAACAATTTTCAAAAACAAGAACAAATATACCCTTAGGCCTTTGCTTTTGAAAAATTGTTTTTTTTGTTTACAAAACAAAGAGAACACGTTTTGTTCATAATTTTTGTTATGTAAAACAATGTATCACAATTAAATTAAGGCAGGACATCCATGAAGGGGAGGGGTCCTAGGTTCTAGCCCTAGTGGGGGACAATTTAATTACTACATTGTAACAAATTCTTTGGCTAGTAATTAGATATGCTCTCCCTACTTGTAGTTTTCTCGCTGCCAGGGGATTTGAATTTCCAAATAGGTGTCATCTTTGCTATCAAAGCATCAAAAATATCAATCATATTTTCAAAGATTGTCATTTTACTTAAAGTATTTGGACATGCATCAGATACAATTGTCCCACACTTTCCTTTATAAGGAGGGGGACTTCCACGGGTTGGGAAATGATTCATAACAACTACAAAATGAATTGCAAATTGTTTACTCACCCAATGAAAAAAATTGGAATAATCATGTGAAATATTCAGAACCATAGAATTCAAGTAGTATTTAAAAGGATTCAACCTAACCTATTTCTCGTCATTGAGAAAGCTACTATAATTTTTCAAAATTTGCAAGATCATTTGATAGACCATCATCACTTAAGTGAAGGTTATAAGAGCTCTTGAATGATGGAAAAATGGGTTCATTGGATTCCCTATCTATGATAGATTCAAGTTAAATTTTGATGGTTCGATGGCTAAATGACACTAGTGCTTTAGGATGGGTCATTAGAGACTAAATGGTATTATTATAAAGATGGTTGGATGAAGGCATTTAGGCAAGTCCTTATAATTATTATAGAATGCATAACATTAAGATATGAGATTTAGTTGCCAAGAATAGTGGTTACAAAATTTAGAGATTGAAGGTGACTCCAAGATTATAATAGATTGCTATAATAAAAGTATTAATATCCCTGGGCTCTATTATACTATTAATGGAGGATACTTGAAAGTTATCTTATGATATGAACATCTATGAATGCAAACATGTCTTTAGGAGTACAAATAGAACTGTTGATTGCTCCGGGCCAATAAAGGTATCGTATTACGCATTCAAAATTTTGGTTGTCTAATTTCCCTAAGGATGTTACTAACATTAGTTTTGAAGATTATTGTAGGTCTCTATCTAATCGTATGTAGGTAATTTGATCTCGTAGTTTTGTACTACAAAAAAAAGAAAAAAAAAAGTGCTTATTTGTCAAAAAAAAAAAAAAATAAAGAGAAAAGGAAAAAGATAACAAGAATAGTTTTCAGATAACACAAAGATGATGTTTTCTATATTTTCAAAATATGTTCTCAAAAAAAAATTTTAAAAACAAGAACCAAACATATCCCTGGGTAATTAAGTGGGTGGATCTGATTTTTAAAAACTATTCTCAAGAACCGTTTTCAAAACATAAAACAAATGTACTCATAATGCCCTTTAGACATATTTTCCTATACTAGTTTTAAGTTAAATAATATAAAATAGTTTTTCTTAAAATATTCATTATGATAAGATTAGTGTTTGGGACTGGGGTTTTTTTTTTTTCTTTCAAAAAAAAGTATTTTAAGGCACTTTTATGAATATAAATGCACTACAAGTAATTAAGGAGGACTTGAATAAAACCGCTATATTGGCTCCCTCGAACTCCTTTGTGGCTCGCAATTGCAAGTCCCTTCGTGTATTTATAATGTAAAATAGAGTTTAGTAGGAATATGAGCAAGCGATGTAGGGCAGGAGTTGTTGGTCACACTGGCAAGAATTTTACATCATTATAATATAAGCATCAAGCACTTTTCTTTTTTCATTTGTTTCTATTTTGCTTTATGTAATCATTCATCATCGGGGTGTATTCACAAGTCAAGAAATACATGACACTCGCAAGAACGGTTGCAATTCTTGATATGATAATTTTTTTTAGTGATGAATAATTTTCATATTTCAAAAAAAATTCTATCTTCATTACCTTGTTCATGGGAGCTAATATATAAAAGGTGGTACCTTGAAAAATGTCTCAAATCGATCCTTAGATTGTAAGGCACATGAGGGGATTAGTGTGCTCTAAAATGATGATGAGACTATTTCTTTACATGGGAATGTGTTTTTACTTGAAGTATTTCTAATAAATTAAACTATTTTGGAAAGAAGCATGTATCATTTTTTTTAATTGTAAACATCACAAGTAATTCTTATAATATTATATATATCAATTACTCAGAATGAGCTTTTATCGAAAATAATTTTCCTAAAAGTGTTTTTTAGAAGGATCATCAATGAATGTTTATCTAAAAAACCACCACATACACATGATTTTTCAATATAATAAATGATTTTTTTATTTTATATTAAAAATATTTGCTATATTTTATCGAACTGTTTATACATTTTGAAAACATATCATAAAACTAAAAGTAATTCATTGAATCGCAGCAAACTCACCTAATAATTAGTGAGATGATGGTTTGCTTTGTGAAGTCTATGAAGGTGGAGTGTAGCGAGATGAATCATCGTCAAAACTAAAGAAAAGAAAAAGAAAAGAAGTAAAGAAGATTTATTGGAACAAGGAAATCACCCACCCCATTTTCTTTTTCTTTCCATAATTTTGGCATTTTTTTTTGTCCCTTTGGAATTTTCTTTGACCAGATGGAGAAGGGATAACCCCATCTAAAGTTTGGGTTAGGTCTTGATGGAGAAGGGACTCACTCCAAATCAGTTTCTTGTTGTGAGGATTTGATTTCTATACTAATCAGGTCAATCATTTTCGTGTGGGTCGACCATCAGTTAGTTTCTCCATTGTTTGATTTTTATTTTTATTTTTGAAAAAAAAAGGAAAAAGCAAATCACAAGAGAGAAGTGTAGGAGGCAAAGAGCTAATGAAAACAGGGGGAGAGCAAAGCTTTTGAGAGAGAAAGAAAAGAGGGTTAGCTGATTTTCAGAAGATGGAAGGTTAAGTCAATACTTCTGCTTGGGCTCAAATTTGATATAGCGACCCTTGTAAGGTGCTCTTCAATAATAGCGATTTTGATTATTGGTTAGCTCTCCACAATACCCATTTCGCCATTCTTCCTTTTGGTGAAATATTTCCTCTTTCTCTGATTTATCCATCATTGGGTTGATATTTGTTGTTTTGGTATTCCAATAATGATATTCTCGATGTATGATTGTTATGAGCCTCTAAATTTCTTGTTAGAGAAGAACTTTGTGTAAATCATTATTGTCATTGTTAAAATAGTGTAAGTTTAAGTGGCTTACGGGTCCCATGGTTTTTTACCCTTTTTATTTGAGAGTTTTCCCACGTAGTAATCATTGTTGCCCATTAGGTTAGTTGATTTATTCTTGCTTGGTTGGATTTTTGTTGGATTAATTGTTGTTGAACCTATTTTTGCACATAAAATAGGGAAAGGTCATTTCCGATGATTGAGTCAGCAAAGTGTTGCAGAGAAGGAGACGAAAGTATGCACAGTTGGAATTGCTCACCTTCTCATCATGGGAAACCCTCCCGATTTATAGAAAGTGGTTCATGGATCCCTCCCCCTTTTTTCTTAGGAAAGAATCTCCTCTTCTTTGGGATAAAATCTCTCATTCCTTATCAAAGACTAATCCTTCCTTATCAAAGATTAATCTTCAAAAAAGTAAGGGATTTGAGAACTACTTAAATTGTGGATAAATACCTTTGCGTGTTTCCGCCTATCCATTCATTCATAACAAACTGCTATGAGCTTTAAAGATCTACCACTGGGATCTGAAACTTGGGATCGGTCGCCTAAGGCTAGCCTCTGGGAGGACACCTCGACTTTCACATACTAGCCTCTCGAATTTCCTGTGGCATTCAGGTAGTGCCTATCGCTTTAATATGATCTGAGCTCGACCGTCATTACTGTACAGCGCACTGACTGCGGGTCGGGCCCAGCTCCACTAGCAGCGGGTTTAAAACCACTGTGATTTCTCTACAAAACTCCTTCACCATTTTAATAATCAAGCTCTTGTCATATTCCTTCCTCTATTTTATAGCTACTTTTCTTTCTTTTTTTTAATAAATTTTCAGAAATTCACTAATTTAAAAAAATTAAAAAATTAAAAGCATCTAATTACCTAATTAATAATTATAAAATTATATTTAAAAAAATAAAATGAAATTTCCATAATTTGTTAGATAACTTTCATTCAAATTCAATTAGTTTAAAAACAAATCAAAAGACCCACTACATAGTGTTTTTTTTTTTAAGAAAAACATAATTTCATTGATTCTAACTCCAATAAGATATACTGATAAATATATAATCAAAAATGCTAAAAACTATAAAGGATGAAACAACATCTAGGTTAATAACATAATGAAACGACTCAAAACCTATATATTTGATAGTTGAGTCTACAAACTTGATATTACTATTGTGATTAGAATACATTTGACTCAAGTTCTATAGCATATTGACGACCATTGATTTGATTTCTTGTCTCTGATCGTATATACTTTACTGTTCTGAATCGCTCAAACACAAATAAACGTTAACGAAAACCAAACTGTCATACTGAGATGACACACTCACTACACTAAGACGATGACAACCACACATGCACAAAGGTGACGACAATAAAACGCGCATCAAGGTGACGACTAAATCACGAAAAAAAAAAATATAAAAACCTAGAATTGTTTGGAAGAACCACTTTATTGAGAAAAAAGATAGAAAAAATATGTAAATGGGTGATTTCATACTAAGAATGATAAAAAATCACTCTTCTTTTCTTAAAGAAAAGAAGCTTTCAGAGAAAAAGTGAAGAGAAAGAGAGGCTAGGGTTTAGAGATTTGCTCCACATGACCCACTACCTAGTTAATTATAAACTTTTGTCGTGATAACCTATGGTCTAGAGATTTACTTAAAAAACTCTAACCTCTTTTTTATCAACTTTTTTTTTGTTAGCCTCTATTCCTTTAAATAAGGAAGAGTGATTTTTTTGCCATTCTCAGCCCTAAATCACCCCTTCTACACCTCTTTCCATAATTTTTTTTTATCAATAAAGTGATTATTTCATAAGATCTTGGTTTTCATTTGTTTTTTTTTTCATGTTTTAGTAGTCGTCTTGGTATGGCGTGTGATTGTCGTTGTTTTGCGTTTGCTTAACTCGTTATCGTCTGTGCGACATTTGTTTGTCATCGCGCGTGATGCTTATTTCCGTATGAGGGCGATTCAAACGAGTAAGTAGATTTCATCATATGAAATCAAATTAATGGACGCACATACCGTGAAACTAGAATCATAGATATTCCAGTCACAATGGCAATATCAAATATGTATACTAAAACTACTTCAAATATATATAGTATTTGACAAACTGATTTATCATGTTATTAACTTGGATGCTATTTCATCATTTATGGTTTTCAGCGATTTTGATTATATATTTATATCAATGTATTGTTAGTTTGAATTAATAAAATTATTTTTCTCTTCAAAAAAATTATAAGCTTTTGTTATTAACAATATTTATATTACTCATCATGTCTAATTCATGTGGTAGAGCACTCAACGCGTTTCAAAAGGCAAGAACATAGATAAGGGATCCCATTTCAAGTCCTAATAGGAACAATTTAATATATTATAACCAAAGTGCTTAGCTTTAAAAAACAATATTTATACTAAATAAATAAAGGTGCAAACTTCTAATGGCAATGTGTATATGTCTCTTTCTAATGTGTTTAGGGTCTGATCGCCATCGGATAAGATTTTGTCTTTTACATTAGTTTCATCATATTAAATCACTGGTGAAAAAAATGTAATCGTATGGATATCTTAAATTTCAAATATGTATAAAATTTAAGTATGAATAGGTATTCAAGATGATTTATTATTATTATTTAATTTGTTTACATTTAAAATTTGATATTTTATAATTTTATAAAATACAAGAGGTGGACCCTAATTTGAGCGATTGAATACGTATGAGCTTCTATGCAATGTTTTAAATCAGATTCACAATTGAATTGGAAAAGTTATTAATTCATGATTCAATAATCAAATCGATAGTTTAATCACAATTGAATCGAAGGACATCATATAATATATAATCTATATTTATTAAAACTTAAAATATTCTTAAAAATTAAAAATGAGTAATATGATTAAAATATTTCATAATTCAAGCCATCATACCTAGTTCAAGTGATAGAGTATCTAATCGCTTAAAAAAGGTATACCGCTTCAAAAGATATTATATATACGAAAGAGGTTCTCAATTCTAAATCCCAACAAAAAATGCTTTTACCATCTTAAAATTAAAAGGTATTAAAAAAATATTTCATACCTAAATATAAAAATATATTGCAAATTGAACTATTATATATATTTTATTTATTTAAGTAAATATCTAATATAACATTAATTTATATATTATCAATATTTCACTACTTTTGATAATAGTAAAATGTATAGTTTAATTTAATGGTTTTATGTCGACGCTTGTAACGTTGGGAGTCCCAAGGGTGGGGCAAAAAGATGACTGTGAGGCTTAATAGGCCGATTCAAACATGAGAATTATAGCTTAATGGGCCATGGAGTTGAGTGCCAGAAAGATTAAACTACTTCTTTTTCTCGAACCATATCGAAAAGTGGCCAATAGATAGCCCCATCCGAATAACCTGGCCAAAATATGGCAATCAATCAATCCAATCTGATTTTAAAATATTAGCTGTATGCATGGCTAAGCTTACTTGTCAAAGTCAGCTTTGTCCTAATTTTGAGTTGACTGACACTCAATAGTCACCTAAACTGCCAACTCTAAGTCGATCCATCAAGAAAGCCGCGAGCCTCTTCTTACTTCCTCGCTATTAAGAAAGGTGGTTTCTATCAAGGCAAAGGGTGGGTCGGGCCTCCAATATGGAGATTCCAATTTCACTTAAATTATAAAAAAAGATGAAGAATAAGGATGGTGGAAGTTTTAATTTCTAGGTTACATACTTTAAATAAAACAATATTAGAAAAGGGTAATTATGCACCAAATTTGACAAAGGAGGAAGAGACATTTTGTTTTGGTAGACGGCTGAAAGTCAGAAAATGTAGCTTAGGACGTTGTGTATTCTGCCTATAAATAGGTATTACTCCTTCACCTTCCATCAACTTATCATCTAGGAAATCTCAAAATAAATAAAAGAAAAAGCGAGGATTAGCACAAGTAAGTCGGGTAGTGAGAATATTTTCGGGGTGAGAAAAATTCTTCTTTTTTATCCCTAAGGGCATGATTGTTAATTTACACGTAAAACTGGACCTTTATTATAATTGATTAAGTCAATTATAGAATACCTTTAGAGTAATGCGTAAATTTTAGAAAATCATCAATTTTCACATCCAAAATCTACTAACAAAATTTATAAACTCTCAATGTTCATGTATGATCAAACATAAGTTCAAGATAATTATTGTGGATGGACATGGTTCTGCTTAACTCGAACCGTGACACAAAATAAAATTAATCATTGGTTTTGGTTTGCTATTTATATAAACCAAAAATCTAATTATTAATATGGTTAATCAAATCTTTGGTTAAACGATTGTTTGGGCTTAACCATATACGCTTCTGCTAACCATAATTAAAAATAAATTTACAATTCCATAATCTTATTAAAGTTCAAATTATAATAATTATTATAAATACAATAAAAAAATACAAAAAAAAAAAGTAATACATCTATTCATTTGGTAATCCTATGCACTTGTGCATTTATAATACATATACAAATAATATATGAAATGTATGATTAGATAATTTAATTAACAACTTTAGTTAAAAGAAACTAATCTAAAGAAATTACAACCTATATGCTTTGGTTTTGAGGAAAATGATAAAAGTTTGGTTTTGAGTAGAAAAGTAAAAGCGATAGATAGAAGTGAGAAAGTCATGACTCATGCAAACTGAGAAACCTATATATATAATTTTTTGATTAGTTAGCCGAAACCGCGGTTTTTGTATTTTGTTAATCGAAACTAAGATTTGTGTAAAATAAAAACCAAAATTGAACCACTCGATCTTGCTAACCTATTTTTCAATTCATTTTAGTTTGGTTTTATCTGGGCTCGATTTCTTAGGTTTTTGCCCACCCATAATAATTATCTTACACTTAAACCACTCGACAGTGAAAATCCAAATGAACATAAACTCATTAACTATTATTTATCCATTTTTGTCTTTTCAATCACACCAATCAAAAATCATGTTAAGATTCGCTTTTTACTTTTCAACCCTATTTGGCTACACACATACTAAAGGCTCATTTCTACAATTCCCACTTTTTTTTTTTTTGTACGCTGGTTCTCTACTTTTTTTCCTTTGATTCACAAACTCAAAAGTTTAAGATTACCACTTTTTTTCATTCTCATCTCCTCTCAAACAATTCATCCGACACCACAACTTTATTTTATTGTATTTTTAAGAAAAGAGAATGTAATCTAATATGATTTTCTCATGGTTTATCTAAACTTCAAGAAAATTAAATTTACTCCAAATAAATCTAGAAAATAAATAAGGAGAAAAATCTAACATTTCGAATTACTTCTTCAACCTTAGCATTGATTTCCTAGCTAGGTTTTCCGAGTTTCTACAAACAAGAAAACAATTCCTTAGAAAATAATGAAAATAATATCTCATTTTTTCTTTTTCTCATTCACTGTAATAAGATCTAGGGAAAAAATCTTATATCTTGAAATCAATGCTTCAAATCCTAGGTCAGATGACTTAGATTTTCCATTGTTCTACGATTAAGAAAGGGAGGCTATGCAGAGAACAAATAAAAAGTTGTTTTAATAATAATTTTTTATATTTATGTTAGGTTTCTTAAGAGAATATATTACCCTCTTATACCCTTATTTTAATTTAAAGAATTATATTTTTTCTACCCTTAAAAAAAATTACGTGGTATCACATCCTCCCTTACCAGGTTTAGTCATCTAAATTGATATAAGTAAGCCCTTAACTACTTTTTGAATGTCATTTTCTTCAAATTTTCTAACTCCCAAATACTTTAAATATTATTGTCAGTCTCCACTAGGAGCTTTACTAACTTGACAATTGCATGCAATATTCTTTCTTCTTTCCAACACATCTCTCATTCAACATATACTTTTCATAAGTTTAGTATCCAAAAATTGAATAGTTCCTATTTCATGTATCAAGAGGCCATGATCAAGAACTTATTTACTCAAAGCCAAAATGTAAAGTCATTATGAACTTAGATAGACTTCAAACTAAGACCACTTAATACCCAAGACACCCACTTTTAATAAATATTCGAATGGTCTTATAAACCCGTGACGCCCCAAAATCGTGGGTGTCCGTTGACAACTCGCAACTCGCGAAATATTAGCGGATGTTCGTTACCCGACACTAC